>BTHU01000011.1:91707753-92179907 GCA_036184795.1 Tokudaia tokunoshimensis | reverse complement strand
GATTTTCCTACACTCTGCCTGGAAATCTGTCTCTTAGAAAGGAACTCTGAAGTTCATAGAAATGTGCTGACAGTTAAGAGTTCTTGTTTATCTCTTCTCTTTGTTTCCCTTCAGGCCTACTCCATACTCCTCAGTGTCTAGTTTCACAGTAGTGAAATATTTCAGCATTTATTTTGTTCCATTTTCTCACTGCTTAGAGAATGTAAGGAAAGTCCAACATTAATGCTATCATTGATAAAATGCTTGTACTCCATCCCCAAGATGGATTTAAGGAGGAAATTTTAATGATATAGCTAAGATCCTGTGCCTGATAACAATCCATTTTGTGGCTTATGTTTGTGTCTCTATGTGGCAGAGAAAAAAAGCACAATTGTAAGGTCATCCATCCCATTGTGAGGATTCCACCTTCATGACTTAACTCCACCTTCATGTCAAACCCCCACCTATAAGCGTGTCTGTGACAACTCTCTTTTTAGCAACAAATTGAAGGATATGTCTTAAAAATAAAAACTGGAAGGACATAAGCACTTATCCCTATCAATAATAAATGTAGAATGGGTACATTCATAGAAAAAAGGAGAAGATCAGTTGTTGTCATGGGATAGGAGAAGAGGCAGCTGGGAGATGAGTTATATGGGGGCACTAGATTTCTCTGTTGGAGGATTACAATGTGTATAGAGTCAATATAGACGGCGACTGCACAGCACTGTGAATGCACTGAATTGCTCAGTTAAAAATGGTAAAGAGGGCCGGGCGGTGGTGGCGCACGCCTTTAATCCCAGCACTTGGGAGGCAGAGGCAGGAGGATTTCTGAGTTCGAGGCCAGCCTGGTCTACAAAGTGAGTTCCAGGACAGCCAGGGCTACACAGAGAAACCCTGTCTCGAAAAAACACAAAAAAAAAAAAAATTGGTAAAGAGTTATATTATGTAAACTTCGTTTCAGTTAGTACAAAGACGCTTCACATTTTCCTGCATATCATAGGCACTCATAAGCTTGTACTGCTTGTGTTTACATATATTTATAAAAATATTTTTGAAAAGTGAAAAATACTCATCATACCTTATAATCATATATATGCATCTACACAAAAAAACAACTGGCTTGATATCATTTCCTTTATCCTATTCAACAAGTCCTTCTCTGGTTCAACAAGAGATGTGCTTACTTAATTACTTACCACTCTGTGGATTGCCAGGTGAAGTCCCAAAACTTCATGTGCATATGACATGGAGGACACAGATCTTCTGTGTGAAGGAGAGAGCTGGCCAGGAGATGAACAGTGAATGACTTTGGAGCAAACACCACTGGGAACAGCAGAAAAAGAGAACACTGAGAACAGAGAAGAAATGGGATACCAGGGAGTGAGGGAGATGAGCAACTAGAGAAGAGGTTGGCTGCCAACTAACATAGGATTGGTACAGAAAATTGTGATGTTCTCATTTCATTACCTTACTGTGAAAAACACCATAACTAAATACTACTATTGGTAAAGTTTACTAAGGTACAGTTTTCTTGCAGATGACAGGTCACAGTGCATCACTGGAGAGTTAGGACAAAGACTCAAGCAGAAATTTGAAGCAGAAGCAATGGAGGGTAAATCTGTTCTGAAAGGATGCTAGGGAGCCAGCTTCTGTCTTGTAAGCTCGTGTATGTGCCTCAGCCAGCTGTGTACAGAGGCCAGCTGTAAACCTCTGGACTGAAGCCCTAAAATGATTATATAGTGGTGGAAACGGATTCTGGGAAAGTCAATTCCTATGCAGGAACACTCACATCGTGGGACTGGTGGCTGTCACACGTGTGCATGTGATCTTATTTCACACAGAACACATACAAGACCACAAAAAAGCAAGGAAACATGGGTAGGGTTTATGGAAGATAGAACTAATTAGGGCTGGGTTTATGATTAGGGTTACAGATGCAGTTCAACAGTGGGGACTCAGATTGCAAAGTTGAGGTGCTGTCTATATTGAGATATCTCTGGGAGCAGTGGAATGAGAAACGCGGTGTATACTTGTGTTGATTTGTGCACCTGGGAAGTGGGAGGGCACCTAGGGGCCCTTTAAGGAAGCCCTGTTGAAGAAGGGACAGCAATGGAACTCTTACAGTGACCTAACAATGCAAAACCTTGGTAACCACACAGCCCACTGCTTAGAGCAAGGTCGGTAGGCTCACTTGCCAGAGACACTAGAGAGGGCAGGATGTTCTCTTGCTGTCTTCGGACTACTCGAGGCTCAGGCCTCAAGAAAGACAACAGGGAAGGCCATGGTGGTGTCTGGAGGCACAGGGTTCACTCTTGCCTTCATCGCCTCTGGCCATTTTTGCGAAAGGGAAAAGTCTTGACCGAGGGCACCCAAGGCCAGGACCACACAGAACAGGTAACCACTCTGTTTTCTCTGTGTGTTTGGCATAGAAATAATTCAGAAAAACTTGGAATGAGAAGAACCAACAGCATGTCGCAGACCTATGCCCTGTTAGAGCCTGACCTGTATCTTTCCTCAGGCTGAGAATGCTTCTGTCCCAGAGAACCTGAGGGAGCCTCGGAGAGAGTCACGCATCAGTGCAGGGACTATGGTTAAGCTGGTGAACAATCTGGTGCCATCTCTGCAGGAAGGGGACCCCTTCTTTGTCCCAAACTTTCTGTCCACATACAAAAGGTTTGCCACACCCCTACAGGTACTGGACCTGCTGTTCATGAGGTGAGTGCCCACCTCCAGGCCTATAGTTCACAGATCCTCCTGCTGGTTCTGGATATATACTCTCTCCTCTCTCTCTCTCTCTCTCTCTCTCTCTCTCTCTCTCTCTCTCTCTCCTCTCTCTCTCTCTCTCTCTCTCTCTCCTCTCCTCTCTCTCTCCTCTCCTCTCCTCCCTCCTCTCTTCTCCTCTCCTCCTCTCTCTCTCTCTCTCCCTCCTCTCTCTCTCTCTCCTCTCTTCTCCTCTCTCTCTCCTCTCTCTCTCCCTCTCCCTCTCTCTCTCCCTCCCCTCTCCTCTCTCCTCTCTCTCTCCCTCTCTCTCTCTCTCTCCTCTCTCTCTCTCTCTCCCCTCCCTCTCCTCTCTCTCTCTCTCCCTCTCCTCTCTCTCTCTCCCTCCTCTCTCTCTCTCTCTCCTCTCTTCTGTCCCTCTCCTCTCTCTCTCTCCCTCTCCTCTCTCTCTCCCTCTCCTCTCTCTCTCTCCCTCTCCTCCTCTCTCTCTCCCTCTCCTCTCTCTCTCTCCTCTCCTCTCTCTCTCCCCTCCCCTCCCTCTCTCCCCCTCTCCTCTCTCTCCTCCCTCTCCTCTCTCTCTCCCTCTCCTCTCTCTCTCCCTCTCTCTCCTCTCTCTCTCCTCTCTCTCTCTCCTCTCTCTCTCTTCCCTCTCTCCTCTCTCTCTCCTCTCTCTCCTCCTCTCTCTCTCTCTCTCCTCTCTCTCTCTCTCTCTCTCTCTCTCCTCTCCTCTCTCTCTCCTCTCTCTCTCTCTCTCTCCTCTCTCTCTCCTCTCTCTCTCCTCCTCTCTCTCTCTCTCTCTCTCTCTCCTCTCTCTCTCTCTCTCTCTCTCTCTCTCCTCTCTCTCTCTGTCTCTGCCCTTTATTGTATAGAGAATTGTCAGGACCCAGCATATTGAAGCAAGGAAAAAGCTTTCTCCCCAGCTTGGTCCAATGGAGTTGGCTGTCAAAAGCTGAGATCGTAATGGATGGGACTATACCGTTGAATAAGCTCTCAGATCTCTCAACACTCAATTTTTCTTTCTTTATTTTTTGCCTTTATAAGGAGGCGTTTATTGTTATTTACCTTAATAGTCTCAGAAAGAACAGATTAGCTCAGTCCAACGTGATTTGCAGTTGGCAAAATCTAGTGAAGCAAGTGTTCTGATTGCTAGGATTTAATTTGGATGCTTTTAATACTTAGCCATTCTAACACTTCAAACATAATCCAGAGACAATGCATCAGCCCCTCGCTTTCCACTTTACTACCACACCTACCGCCCTTCATTATGGAAATATCTTCATTAAAATAGGATTTCCCAGAGGACAGGTTCCCTTGGAGCATATAGCCATGAGGACAGTGCACAAAAAGAAAACTGAAAATAAAACTCTGTATGATAATTTACTAATCTAAGGAAACAAAACCTTCCAATATATTAAGAAATAAATCCAGTTACAAATGCAGCTAGTAGGTCTGTGGAGGCTCTGGCAGAGTAACTGAGAACAGCCAGTTATTACAAGATACACAAGCAGGAAGGGTGTACCTGGCCCAGCAAGGGGCCTCGAGAAGCCAAAAGTGTTCTCTCCGCTGTAGGCCACTTACAAGAATCCGTCTTCATCTTTTTCCTCTCGTAAAGCTGTCCCATAGTTAGGCTGGACTGTGGGACTGTCTTGTCCACAAACTAGGAAGATGGCCTTCTCGGAAGGAAGTTGGATCCGTTTTCCTGATGATCCACATGAACTGAGCCACAGTGATGTCAGATGGTACCATAGTACTTTCCTCTCGTCAATGTCAACAATCTGAGAGCCGGAGGACTTTTTCCACGATCCCCGGAACCCGGTCGGGGTACTTCGCTCTGATCTTCGCGGATTCCACGCATCTGTGTTCCAGCGAGTGGTCCTCCTTAAACATCCACTTCATGGCGGTGGGGGTCACTCAATATTTCTGAGGCCTTAGTGAATGCACTTTCCCCATATGTAAAGGAGGTTCTAGAATTATTCGAGTACCCAATAGAGATGTGTCCAATGTGGAGATCCATGAAGGTTAATCCAAGGGACCCTGTGACCACTGAGATGCCTGGATAGAAATGGTTGTGCTCAACCTTTGCACAGATATATTGAAAGCACCTATTATGTAGATGAACTAATATATATGACAGCAGACCGAACTTCCAGTATTAGGTTTTTGGCCATGGTCCTTTACAGGTGACATTCTGTCTTGTCTTCTCTAGGTATGCCTACTTTCACCCTTATTCTGAAGAGGATGAACAACTAAAGAAAACCCTCTGTAACTTCCTGGACACATGGATGGACAAGAACCCTGAGGACTTTTGTGATCCCTCAGACCTGTTCCCTCTGAAATACCTGAAGGCCTACTTGAGTATTCACATGCCACACTCAGATCTTCTTGTCCGTGTCAATAGGATCCAGACCACGTTGCAAGAAATAAAGGCCCAGGACTCACAGGCCAAGGATGAGGAAGACTCGGATCTTGGGAGACACACATCCTCAGATCCAGAGCTTAAATGTTTTAAATCTGTAGGGAAACCAGGCACTCTGGAGCCAGATCCATCTTGTGCACCAGAACTGGAGAGCACAAAAGTCACCAGAAGTCTCTGGGACAGATTCATAGCTGCAGTCAGACGTGGCAGCAGCCGTCATGCCTGCACACCTGATAGCAGCTGTGGGACCTGTGTCTCAGCATGTCTGTAGATACAGTGTATCTTTCAGCTATCTCCTGCTTGCTACAAGTGGCCTACATTTTTAGAGACTGGACCTGTCAACTCTTGTCACTGTTCCTGCCCCTCAGGATCAGCCCCTTATTTCAATCCATCAGCAGTCCCAGCCGTCAAAGCCAGCCTTCCCTCGGCATGAGAAAAGGGTCTATTACTCTTTCTGATCTTTCAAGATTGTTGTGTATTTTAACTATTGTTTTTTAAGAAATTGGTTAGTGTTTATAAAAAAACAATCTAGTAAGAGAACATATCTGACATATTATACAATAAGCGTATTGGATGAAAAAGTAATTTTAAGATTATTCAAAAAGGCGTTTATGGCCCCAAAAATAAAATTATAAATGTATAGCATTCTGTAGGTTTAAATATTACACATGAATAGCTATTTCTCTAAAGAAGATCCTCCCATGGTCCAGTGAAGCTTATGAAGTGATGTTCAAGCGTCATTATTTTTCAGTAAACCACAAAGGAAACCTAAGGGTCAGGAGTCTGAGGATGGGTAGCCTAGAGACCCACAGTAGAACTAAACAGGAATGGCAAAAAATGTCAATGAAGGGATTTCTAAATGATATTCAGCTACAGTCCTAGATTGGCATCCAGCCCATTTGTCATCAGAGGAGGCTTCATCCAGCCACTGATGGGAAACAGATGCAGAGATCGACTCCTTAGCTCCAACACTTTGAGCTTGTAGAACCTGTGGATGAGGGTAGAGGCTGTACCTGTAGGAGCTAGGTTGCAAGACATAGCAGCAAGGGGAGAACCACTCTAGACAGAATTAACTGATAAGAAGGAGCTTGTCTTATCATCAAGAATCAAATTCACACAGGCACTCTCTCCTCTCTCTCTCACACACACACAGATAGAGGGGGGGAGGATAAAGAGAGAGAGAGAGGGGGGAAGGAGGGAGGGAGGGGGGAGCGAGAGAGAGAGAGAGAGAGAGAGAGAGGAGAGAGAGAGAGAGAGAGAGAGAGAGTTAAGAGCGGCCCTTTGCCGATGCAAAGGAGGCATTAAGGAAGTACAAAAGTCTAGTGTCTTCTCCAGAGGCTGGCATTTTCAAGGGACCTTAGAGTGGTTTTTTTTCTCCCTTTTTAGTGATGGTCAATTTGAGAAAAAGAAAAAAATGTCTGATTTGTCCTAAAGCTTTGACATAAACATATCCTGAACAGGCCTTGAACTTATCAAAGCTCAACAATAGCAGAGGGGTCAGACCTCTGATTTGATAATCTACCAAGAGTATCAAAGATCTTGAGTGTAAAGAAGAAGCGAGCCATCTTGAGTTCACTATTTTAATCTACTAAATGGTTCTTTTCACAACCTGTCTTCCTAACAGTGAGACTCTTTTTAACTCCAAGTCCCTCAGGGGTCAATGGTGACTTTGAGTCTTCCACTGTTTTACTAACTCAGTTACATTTATGAAGATTAGCAGGTGGGGCTCTACCTGAGTACTGCCTGTGCTGCAGTAGGGCAGTATGGAAGATGTGTGGTGCAGCTTTTGGTGTCGTGTTCATCCTCCTAGATGCTTTGTAAACCTCAGGTTTCCCTTCTCTTTGTTCAGTGTTCCTGTCTTGAATAATATCCAAATAGGCAGAGCACACCTGGCCTCTTCCAAAGATGCATCCTCTGAACTTAGATGTCCCTTTCCCATTACCAATAATAGATTGAACTCAGCCAGACAGTTATAGGCATACATCGTAGGGGTGTGTATCGATTCAGTTTTCCAGAGTCCTTGATTTTAGATATAACCTGTAGAGGAGAGGAAATCTCAGTCTACACACACACACACACACACACACACACTACACACAGAGAGCATGTACACAGCACAATGTCCACATAGTGCGAGTCAGCTCATGGGCCTCACACTCACAGAGCACATCCTGTCTCTCTTAGGAAAAAAAAGCATATTAAAAGGAAAAATAATTACCACTAGGACACATACACTATTATGTTCATAATAGCCAGAAGCTAGAAAGAACCTTATGTTCCTCAAGCAAAGAATGGATACAGAAAATGTGGTTCAGTCGTCCCACAATTAAATACTATGTCGGCTATTCAAAATGAAGGACACCATGAATTTTGTCAGGCAAATGGATGGAACTAGCAAATATCCTGAGTAAGGTAACGAAGAAGCCAAAAGAGCATGCAGGGTATGCACTCACTGATGCAGTGGGATGATTAGCCAAAATATACAGAATGCCCATGATACAACTCTATAGAACTCATGAAGGTTTAGCCATAAGGAAGGCGCTAGTAAGGGTATGCTTCAATCCCACTTAGAAGGGGGAACAAACTAATCAAGGGAGGCAGAGGGAGGGATGAGACTTGGGTTGGAGAGGCAGAGAGAGTGGGGGAAAATTATGAAGGAGAAGATATGGGGGGAGAGAAGTCGAGAAGAATGAATGGTAATATGCAGCTGTAGTGGGATGGGGATTGTGAGATGAGGTAGTGACCCTTTAGAAAACCCCAGAGGACCTTGGCTCCCAGGGCTCAACGTGATTGATCTTAGCTGAATTGCTCAACAGTAGAGGAGATGGATCCTGAAGGAACCACCTCCAGAAATTAGACAAGGCCCTCAGTTGGGAAGGATGAGGCCATCTATCTACCTTCAAAGACTTCCCAGAATTGTTCTTGTCCAAAAGAAATGTGGGACAAAAAAGAAGGCATAGACTGTAGGAAAGTTGATGCCGTTAACTGGCAACTTTTGGGGATCCATCCCATGGACAGGGGCTCTAAATCCTGAAACTATTATTGTGCCTATGTTGGGTTGCAAGACAGGAGCCTGCATGGTTAGTTCTCTGAGGAGGCTCTATCAGCAGCTGACTGAGACAGATGCAGAGATACAGTACAGTGAACCATTGCACTGAGGTCTGGGATCCCTATATCAAGAGTTAGAGGAATGATTGAAGGGAGCCTGAAGGGGATGGTAAACTCCATAAAAAGGTCCTACAGCATCAAGTTACCAAGGACCTTCCAGAGGGCTCCTCAGAGACTAAGCTTACAAACGAGAGAGCATTACATTGTCTATTTGTGACCCTCAGGCACACATATGTAGCACAAGACTGACTGATCTGGTCTCGTGTGGGAGAGGATGGGATTGAATCCAGTAGAGACTTCATGCCCCAGGGAAGGAGAGTTGCTGGGGGGGGGTGATTGAGGTGGGGGGTTGGGTGGGTGAAAATGGTCAGGTGAGAGGAGGGGTTTGCTTGGTGGGTGGTTGGTTAGTGGTGGTGGGTATGTGGGAATATGGGGTGGTGTGTAGGTGGTAGGGGTGGGTGGGTGAGTTGGTACCCTCTCAGAGGCAGAAGGGGGAGGAGATATGGGGGAGAAGAATTCTGGAAGGAGCATCGTAAGGGGGCAACATTTGGATTGTAAATAAATAAAATAATTTAGTAAAAAAGAAAAAGGGAAATAGAGGAAACAAAATGAAATAATATAAAAACAAATATGAAATGGAATAAAAGCAAGTAATAGCAATGAAAACACACAAGAGAGTCATATAGGAAACAGATACACAAATCACACACAGAGAAATCCCATAAAGATTAAAATTGCAGAAACATAATATGTACGCAAAAAAAAAAAACCAACCTGTAAGGGGCTGTAAGGTAAAAATAAAAAGAAACAAAATTACAGGATTAAAACACTCCCAAAACACCACTTGGATTGTTCTGTATTGACTATCTACTGCTGGGCATGAGACTTATACTTAAGTGTGGTTTGTACACACAGTAAGAGTGAGGGAGACAACTTTTTCCTTTCAAGCATTGATCTCTTGGCCATCGGCTTCTAGGATAGGGGTGGAGCTTGTATATACTTCCACTCTCAACATTGGAACCCCTTCTGGCTTGAATCTCTGCAGTTCCGTTATGCTGCCACAGTCTCTGTGAGTTCAGTAAGCCCCATTCCTGTTGTATGGAGAAGGCTCTGTTTTTGTGGGTATCTTCCATCTTTCACCTTTCAAAGGATCATGTCTGGACCATCAACATTAGCATCATGTGAGAGCTTGTTACAGATGCAGACTTCCTACATCAGCCCCTATATGTGAGCAAGTGTCCCAGATGATTAGTGTATTTAGGTTAGGTAAACGCACTACAGACCTCTGCTTTCCTAGTTATGCCATTATAATTCTCTTTCTACTGTTCCATATGAGCACCCAGAGCATGAAGCTTATGGAGGATAGATAATATATTTTCTTTATCGTTGTATAATCACATTAACACATGAACTGAGCTAAGATTTTTCATCAGAAACCCTTTTGATAACTAATGGGGATATATCGTGCTTTTGGCAACCTCCATGCAGGATCTCAGAAGTCTGGGACAAACACCTGAGGAGCATAGTGAGATATCAGAGCAGACACTATCCAGCTCTCCTAGCATCCCTGGGTCCTCGTGGCTTCTCCCAGCATATCCCAGTCCCTGGGCTCCTCCCAGCATATCCCACTCCCTGGGCCTCCTCCCAGAATCCTTCAGTCCCTGAGACTCCTCCCAGAATCTTTCAGTCCCTGAGGGTCCTCCCAGCATCCCTCAGTCCCTGTGACTCCTCCCAGCATCACTCAGACACTCTGCCTCCCCCAGCTCTCCCAGCATCCCTCAGTACAGAACATTCCTCCTAGCATTTCTCACCCTCCCTCCTACCCTAAGCCTCTCCTTCCCAAGGGCTGGGCTTCTCCTTCCCTTCCCCCAGCCTGATCCCTACATAATCCAGCCAGGACAGGTTGGTTTCTCTTGCCCCAAGCTACCTCTTGATTGCAGCTCCTCTCTTGCTCTCCCTTCCTGTCTCTCCTCTCATGGTCCAGGTTTAATCCGCAGACCATGTTCAGCCTGGACTCCTCCTCTGCCTCTTTCTCCCTTATATCTGTAATAAAACTCTTTTCGCCGGGCGGTGGTGGCGCACGCCTTTAATCCCAGCACTTGGGAGGCAGAGGCAGGAGGATTTCTGAGTTCAAGGCCAGCCTGGTCTACAGAGTGAGTTCCAGGACAGCCAGGGCTATACAGAGAAACCCTGTCTCGAAAAACCAAAAAAAAAAAAAACTCTTTTCCAGTAGTCTTTAGGAGTAGTTATGCCCTCCTCTTTTTATTTCATTTTTCATTCACTCCTAAGAGGGTTTTACTTTTTCCTCCGCTGTCTTCATTATTAGAAGTCAGTCCACCTTGAAGTGAGGTAACCCCGTCCCAACAGGACATTGCACGGTATGTACTCACTTATAAGTGGATATTAGCTGTAAAATACAGGATACCCATGCTACATTCCACTGACCCTAAGAGGCTAAACATAAAGGAAGACACAAGCAAAGATTCTTGAATCTCACTTAGAAGGGGGTATAAAATAATCAGGGAAGGCAGATGGAGGGAGGGAACTGAGAGGGAAAAGAGGGGGTTTCAGGATCAGTTGGGAAGAGGGACAGGAGAGACAGTGAGATGGCCATGAGAATGAATGGAAAGAGGCAGCTGACAGGTGTAGAGGTAGGGGGTCTCTCCAGGATGGTACAGAGACCTGGGAAAAGGGATGTGTTCATTTCTGGGTCTTCAATGCTATTCCATTCATCTTCCTGCCTGTCTCAGTACCAATACAATACCGTTTGTTTTTTATCACTATTGCTCTGTACTAGAGCTTGAGGTCAGGGATGGTGATTCCACCAGGAGATCTTTTGTTGTGGAGAATAGTTTTCGCTATCCTGGGTTATTTGTTATTCCAAATCAATTTGCAGATTGCTATTTCTAGCTCTATGAAGAACTGATTTGGAATTTTGATGGGGATTGCATTAAATCTGTAGATTGCTTTTGGCAAGATGGCTATTTTTACTATATTAATCCTACCAATCCGTGAGCATGGGAGATCTTTCTATCTTCTGAGATCATCTACGATTTCTTTCTTCAGAAGCATGAAGTTTGTGTCATACAGATCTTTCACTTGCTTGGTTAGAGTCACACCAAGGTATGTAATAGTATTTGTGATTATTGTGAAGACTGTCATTTCCCTAATTTCTTTCCCAACTTGTTTATCCTTTGAGTAGAGGAAGGCTACTGATTTATTTGAGTCAATTTTATATCTAGCCACTTTGCTGAAGTCGTTTATCAGCTTTAGGAATTTTCTGGTGGAATTTTTGGAGTCGCTTAAGTATAAGATCATACTTTTTTGGGTTAATATCCACTTATCAGTGAATGCATACCATGTGTGTTCTTTTGTGATGGGTTATCTCCATCCATTTGCCTAAGGATTTCATGAATTTATCATTTTTAATAGCTGAGTAGTACTCCATTATGTAAATATACAATACTTTCTGTATCCATCCTTCTGTTGAAGGACATCTGGGTTCTTTCCAGCTTCTGGCTATTATACATAAGCCCTCTATAGACATCGGGGATGTTAAAAAACACTGTGTTCACGACATAGTCAGCCTCCAGAAAACATTCCACCTTGCCAAACCACTAGGAACAGGGGCAAATATGCACTGGGTCAGAAATGGAAAACAGGCCCACCTGGGGCCAGAGACCCAGACAAGGGCCCGAGAAACAGGACTGTCACCCCTGAAAACCCAGAGGACAGTCAGAGCAATGTAGGGAAAGGGATGGGAGAGTAGCATTCAGGCTGCAATCTTGGCCCAGAAACACAGCGTGTGGACAGGACAGAGGAGAGAAGACAGGCCCAGCACTTGGGCATGAAGGAAAAGGTGGTAGCCTCACAAAGAGGGGAGGGAGGAGTCATAGCTTGGCAGGATGCAGGGGACTGGAGAGGAAGAGTTCATGACAGATATGACCTGGGTCAGGGAAAGGCGACTGGGCTCCACATATGTGCGGGCAGGTGGGATGGTCGCCCCGGACCCCGAGTGCCAGGAAGAATGGAGGGCAGGACAGCCCATTGGCCGGAGCGAAGACGGGCTAAGGGCAGAAGATGAAGTGCGCCCGCTGGCCACTCTCGTTCTTACCAGCTGGCAGAGCTTCTTCTGGTGATCCAAGCAGACCTTGGACCGACCCAGAAGCCAAGCCACAGAAGGATCCAGACCCTGAAGACAGAGTTCTCGCAAGAGTATGGCTTCCTTACCACGCCTCTTGCTAGTGTTCTGACAGTTCTGCGGAAGGACATTTCCTTCTACGCCTGCACAAAGTCTCTTTAGGGCTCAACTTGGAGGCACACAAAACCCTCCCCGCCCCTAATCTGAATGCTTTTCTTGCCTATCAGTAAGTCAATTGACTAGTTTGAAGATGCTCTAGAGAAATATGCCAGATAAGCCTCACACTAAATACTCTCACAAGGTAGACTTTAACTGTAAAGTTCATATGCAAGAATACATGTCTGAAGACACAAAAAGCCATATATCACATGTCTATTCAAATCAAGGCAAATCCTGATTTTCAAAAACCTTTGAATTGTACCATACTCACTGTACACATCTATGAGATACAGTGTTCACTTTCAATGCGTGTAAACAATCTGTGGGGACTAAATGTGGATAATTGATATATTTATTATTTCTCTGTGTTGATAATATAGAAAATTCTCTCAACTAATTATTTTTGAAATAGTTAATCTGGGTGTGGTGTCACCTGGCTGCAATCCTAACCTTGGGAGGAGGAAGGAGAATGGGTGTTCAAGGCCAGCCTACTCCACTGAGACTTTGAGAGAATAGGGAGACAGGGATATCAGATGATTATTTTCAGTATAGTCCTACAGTGCTGTAGAATATTAGCTATCATGTCTCCAACCCAACTCTACCTTGGTTAAGAGAACAGTCAAATTCTCAAGGACAGACAAGAAAATGGCTGCATAGCAGGCTGGAGAGAAGACTGAGCCGAGCGTTAATATTCTTTAGTAAGTTTCCTCATGAGGGGGCTTGAGAGGTGGCTCTGCAGTTAAAATCACTCACTGTTCTTGCAGAGGACCCAGTTTTGGTTCCCAGCACCTACATGATGGCTCACAACCATCCCTAACTCCTGGTTCCAATGCCTTCTGATCTCCAAGGACACCAGGCATGCACACGGTACAAATGTATATACTCGGGCTAAAAGCCGTGCAAATAAAGAAAGTAACATCATTTTTCCGATGGAGGTTGTGGTGGTTTGAATGAGAATGGCCCTCTAAGGCTTCCATGTTTGAATGCTTACTGACGAGAAATTGGCTCTCTATAGAAGGTGAGTGTCCTTTTTGGAGTAGTTGTGGCTTTTGGGGAGGAAGTACATCACTGGGGGGTGGCTTTGAGACCCCAAAGGCCCAAGCCAGGCCCAGTGGCTTACTCTTTCCTCCTGCTACCTGTGGATCTGGATGTAGTACTCTGAGCTATTTCTGCCTGTGTGCCACCACACTCCCTGCCATGATAAGAGACTAAGCCGCTGAAACTGTAAAGAAGCCCCAATTAAACGCTTCCTTTTATAAGAGTCGCCATGATCATGGTGTCCCTTTATAGCAATAAAACAGTGACTAAGACAGGGCTGATGGACTTTATAATGTAGGAAAAGCGTGCTACATTTTTTTAAAAAAATATTGAGTGAATAGATGTCAGAAGTGACGTTACAGTTTCAAGACAGTGTGTTTTAGGTGTGTATACGACACATAACTGACTGTAGAGCTAGGCCTGACCACGGAGAGAAATCTGACCTCTGAGTTCCCTGTCAGACTGCACGAGGTCTAGAGAGCCCTTTCTGGGTGTCTCTAACCTGTTCTAACCTTATGCAAACACAGGGTGGTGTGGGGACTCAATAAAGAGGGGGTACCTAAGTAAGTGGAAGGAAGGATCAAAGAAAGTACCAGTGACAGAGAAGTCTGGTTTCATCATGAACACACATGCTTTTTCTCATTGTAAACCGGAAACAGATGGTTGTGAGCCACAGTGTGGCTGCTGGGAATTGAACTAAGGACCTCTGGAAGTGCAGTAGGTGCTCTTAACCGCTGAGCCATCTCTCCAGCCTGAACTAGAATCAGAAAGCAGGCAGAAGAGCCTGATGTAACAGAAGTGGTGGAAATGAATGTGGGCCCCATAGGAAAGCACACTGCACGAGACCAGGGAGCACAGAGAAGATGCTGTAACTGGTGCCTAGTGATGTTGGGTGGATTTGTTTGGTTGTATAACATGCATTAAGTTGATACGAATATGACTGGTAAACTTATTTGATTATTTGTTTGTTTGTTTATTTGAGGTTTTTTGAGACATTCAGCCTCTGCCTTCTGAGTGCTGTGGTTATAGGTCACCTCCTTACAAGCTTGTAATTGGTAAATTTAAGTCAAAGAAGGTTCAAATATTGCTCCACTTTTGGGCCCACAAGAAGCACATTTACATTGTCCAGCCATCGACTCGACAGGTCTTCCCTGGGTTCATCCGTTCTACCATTCTATAGGTGCAGTTCTCGGGGTAGAATTGTTCCTCACACTTTTCTTTGTCATAGCTCACAGGACTAGCAGTGCTATGCATGAGACAAAATGACATGTTAGTAGGGGAGGGAACATTATTCACCCAGCCCTGCTGCTCGGACCTACTCTGCAAGAAGCAGACAACACACATTCCTGTCACCTGGAACATAAGGGTATCACTTGGCTAGAAGCCTAAAGTGTACATATTAGGCATTTGTACCTGTCTGTACCATGGAGCCACAGAGACCATTCCTAAAAAGGGTCCTACATTCTACCCTGCATGCACTGAAGAACACTGGGAAGTCTGACAGGCCAGAGGCAGGACTAGGCCACTCTGGGACAGGAAGACTTGTAGGAACCTTGCCCTTCCTACACTCCCTGTCCATGGAGTGGTCAGGGACTAGTCATCGAAAGCAGTCCTAGACTGTGGGAGGAGAAGGGTTGTCCCAACCCTGTTTGGTGTCTAGTTAGAAGAGAAGTTCACTCACCCAACAGGGGCAGAGAGCCATCCCAGACAGGCTCATATATCCCAGGGAGAAGCTACTAAGAACAAAGCATCCTGGGAAAACCCTCCTGGACATGCAGGAGCATACACGATTTGAGGAGTCATTGCCCTCAAAGCCTATTTATAAGCTTGGGATTTAACTTGCCTTTCCAGAGGCAGACATGGTGCCATGTAGGTATAAAAACAGCACTTAGCCGGGCAGTGGTGGCACACGCCCTTAATCCCAGCACTTGGGAGGCAGAGGCAGGGGAATTTCTGAGTTCGAGGCCAGCCTGGTCTACAGAGTGAGTTCCAGGATAACCAAGGCTATACAGAGTAACCCTGTCTCAAAAAACCAAAATAAATAAATAAACAAACAAACACACACACACAGCACTTGAAGGTAGAGGCAGGAAGATTAGAAGTTTAAGACCAGCCTCAGCTACATAGTGATTTTGAGGACAGTCTAGGCTATGAGAAACCTTCTCTCGGAAAGCAAACCTACAGGCTAAAGAAATGTAGTCCGTGGTTAAAAGCAATTTCTCTTCTTTCAAGGGATGGGAGTTTGGCTATCAGCACCCATAGGTGACTATAACTCCAGCTCCAGGGAGTCAACATCTTCTTCTGGCTTTCACGGGTAATTACATCTCTGTGCATAGACATCCACATAGACAATGCACATAAGTAAATAATGCAGAGAGACAGTGGCAGGAGGTTGTCTCACCAGGACAGTTGACCAGGACAGTGGACACTCAGCCCAAGCCTGCATGGTCCAAACTCATGAGAACATTGTCCTGTGAGGGGAAGCGCCCGGTGATATGTAATATTCGGGTCAGATGCTTTGTAAGGTTAACAGCAGGTTACTTGTAGTATATAACATTTTGAACACATTTGATGAACTAGATGGCACAAATGCTGAAACATTAGTTTGGTAAAAAAAAAAATAGAGCACCAAATAGTAATATAAGCAGTAATGGTGGTACACACCTCTAATCCCAAGACTGGAGACGAGGAAACAGGAACTTTGCCAGATCAAGGGCAGTCTGAGTATACAGTATATAATGAGACGTGTCTCAAAAAATATTTTAAGTCTCATTTAACTTGCAAAGAAAGTTTGACATTTAGTCGTAAGAGAAAAAAATGTATAAAAGGAAAGAAAAATAAATTATTACCAATTTCACAGGAGAGTCCATAGGGTGGCAGCCCTTGCCCCTTCTCTGTCCAGTGAGCTCTTTCTGACTCAGCAAGCCCACAGCCATGTCCCACCAGGCTGCCAGGCTCCTGGCTGCTAGAAAGGATGCAGAGTTGCTGGACAGCTCCCTCTGGCTGCTCTGGGGAGATGGCCTGCCCATCTGGCTCCTCAGGACCATCTCTCCAGCACCCCTTCCTCCCACTCCCAGGGTTGGCGTGTTGGGTTTATGTCTCTATTTAATGAAAGCAAGCAGTTATGCAGCCATTGATCCCCGTACTGGGGAAACAGCCCACAAGCAATATGCTAACAGCCTCAGTGGGGAAAACCTTTTGCATTCCACAGTGAGACATCACCTCTAAGGGGAATCGGTCAGCCACACACTGTGGAAGGGGAAGGAGACAGTCAAGGAAGAAGGGATGAAGTGCAGAATGCCTAGAACAAGTGACTGAGCAGAAGTTCTGATGTCAGCAGTGTTGAGGATTCAGAAGTGAGGGGGGCCAACATCCTGTTTGGTTTTGTTAAGAGAAAGAAGTGTCCAGAGAATCTTTTGTGCAAATGTGTGAGAGCATCACCTGCCAATCAAAGGCTGCTGGCCTATTAGCTGAGACAGGAAGTAGGGTGGAGGAAGTTCTGATAGGGAGAGAAGATTTCTGGGATAGAGTCAGGCAGGAGAGGAGATTTGCCCCAAAGGCTGAGGAAGCAGGCAGCATGAAACTGAAGGAGAGGTAAGGACTTAGAATACTTTAATTGGTTAATTAAGTCATAAACTCTCAGAAACAAGCCCAAGATTAGGGCCTAAGCATTTATTCATAAATAATTTAAGTCTCAGAGTTGTTATTTTGGGGAACTTGGGCACAGATGGAAAAGCCTGTGAATACAAAGGAGAGCTCATAAATGACTCATTGATAAAGAAATTATTGCTGAAGCAGAGAGACTGCATGTTAAAGCCATGGGCCATCTTGTTCTACCTGAAGTTCTCTTTAACGACAAGCTGAGAGAACAAACTAAGACGTCGGGGCACTGTTTCCCAAGATTGTGTCACAACAGCAGCAACAGTCTCTTGTGGCCCCAGCATCACGCTCAGCTCTCTCTCAGGATCCACACCTCCCAGAGAGGCACCACGCAGACTTTGTAGAGGCAGAGGGCACTACCAGCTGGCCAGAGAAGGCTCGTAAGAAATGTCTCTAGAAAACATGCCAAGGAGATTTGTGTCAAAGCAGGGCCATTTACACAACGGTTCCTACTCCTAGTCTTCTGTCCCCAAATTATTGTGAAGCATCTTCCAAGGTACATGAAAGTCTATAACATCAGTGTTATTCACTAGCAATAAAAGGTAAGAACCATTGATCAGCATACGAAAGAGTAAACAACACGTGACCACACAATCTTGTAGAATATCATTCCATGTAAAAGGCATGAATTAATAACACGCTGTAACAAGGGCCAACCTGGACAAACTGGCTGAAAGCAATTGGCCAGACAGAGAAAAGCCTTGTGGTTACAGGGCCGATTCAGAGTAGGCAGATCCACAGACAGAATGCAGAGTGGAGGCTCCCAGGGCAGGGTGGACGGATGGAGATGCACGCTTAATGGAAACAGTTTAGTTGGGATCCTTGAAACTGTTGGGAAGAGCAGTGGCGCCTACACGCTATTAGAAATCCATGTTGTGTTCTTGAAGAGTTCAACTGAAAATTGTTTAATGAAAAATACAATATACTACATTTTGTACTACAGAGAGAAAAAAAAAGAGCTTTTTTAGTGGGCTGGTGAAATGACTCAGTGGGCAAAGATCCTTGCTGTTAAGCCTAATGACCTGGTTTCAATTGTGCCCTGATCTATACACACATGCTGTGGCATATGCATGTATGTAAGCACATACACATGCAAACTAAGTCAATTAATGTCATTAGTGCCTAAGGTTTAAAAGTAAAGTAGTGGTGGAAATAGCTAGCCATTGTTTTAACAAGTTTCTGTTAGGAAGGATACTCTGTCACTGGTGTATGGGGACCTTTTGCTGTGGCAAAGGGTGTGGTACTGAATGCTTCTTTTAGTTTATGTTTATTTTGACTTGTGTGTGTATATATGCCACATGTATGCAGTTGCTGGCAGAGGCCAGAAGAATGTGTAGGATTCTACAGAGCTAGAGCTCCAGGTGGTGTGAGCACCTGATGTGGGTGCTGGGAACCAAATTTGGGTCCCTTGGAAGAGCCATGTCTCCAGCCCATGGATGCATATTATAATGCAAGCCAGAATGAATATTGAGGAGGAAACCATGACAGGAGATGAAGAAGGGAAGATAGCAGCAGATCCAAAACTGGAGACTTGATGACCTTGGCCCATTGCTTCTCACAGTCCATTCCAGGAACCTGGGCCAGGAAAGAGCACCAGACAAAGGTCAGATATCTCCCATGCTCTGCCCCTGGATCCCTCTGCCGAGGCCTCCAGTCCCTGGATATCTGCAGATCTGGGCAGCATCTATTAAAGGTGCAAAGGGTCCAGACATTTCCCACACAGAAAGCTTAAACCAAATCTGCATATTGTATAGAAAAATGAAGTTTAAAAGAACAGCCAGCACAAAGATTGGACAGGAGGTTAGACAATTCCAGAAACCAGTTTGGAACAGAGTTGGAAAATAGGCACATTTCTACAGGGTGCAGCAGTGCCAGATGGGACAGGTGGTACAGAGGGAAAAGAGAAAAATGCATTTGAGCCTCACCATGTACCTGCCAATGTCAGACTTACTGTATAGTCCAAGCAAAGAGAAGACCTAAAATATCTATCTATTGGGTTGAGGAATTCATGTTCAGAATCTCACTTAGTTCTCATAGCAAGTTGGAACTGAGAACAGGAGGCTTAAACCTTACTGTGGCACACACACAGCTTACTATAAGAGGGAATGAGAGTCAGACTCAAGGTATTCTGACTCCAGCATCAGGTTCCTCCCACTTGACCACCAGGATCATACCCACATTGCATTTTTCTATCCAGACCAGTTTAGCTCTGTTAGTGAGGTTTCCCACTGCTTTATTTATTGTCTTTCCTACTTACTAAATCAGGAGTCTAGAATAGTTGTGTGGAATTGGAGAGTCCATCATCCCAATGTGTTCTGATAGCTGTTCACTTAGAGACCTTTGATCATTCACTTTCCAGCCATGATAGGTGGGTCACCATATACATAGACAATGACAAAACTTAGACTCTCTAGAGCTGTTGTCATTGTGATTTTGCTGGGTGGCCACTACTTTTTTCCCTCTCCTGTGAATTTCAAGCTATGTCAATATCCATGAACGCTTTTGTTCTTGCACAGATTTATTCCTCTAGTTTATGCATATGTTACACTGTCCCTGTCTCTAGATGCACCAGAAGAGGGCATTGGATCTTATTGCAGATGGTTGTGAGCCATCATGTGGTTGCTGGGAATTGAACTCAGGACCTCTGCAAGAGCCCTCAGTGCTCTTACCTGCTGAGCCATCTCTCTAGCCTTGACGAACTCTTCTCTCCATAGTCTCAAATTACTGGAACCACACTTCTACTGGATTTTCCTACACTCTGCCTGGAAATCTGTCTCTTAGAAAGGAACTCTGAAGTTCATAGAAATGTGCTGACAGTTAAGAGTTCTTGTTTATCTCTTCTCTTTGTTTCCCTTCAGGCCTACTCCATACTCCTCAGTGTCTAGTTTCACAGTAGTGAAATATTTCTGCATTTATTTTGTTCCATTTTCTCACTGCTTAGAGAATGTAAGGAAAGTCCAACATTAATGCTATCATTGATAAAATGCTTGTACTCCATCCCCAAGATGGATTTAAGGAGGAAATTTTAATGATATAGCTAAGATCCTGTGCCTGATAACAATCCATTTTGTGGCTTATGTTTGTGTCTCTATGTGGCAGAGAAAAAAAGCACAATTGTAAGGTCATCCATCCCATTGTGAGGATTCCACCTTCATGACTTAACTCCACCTTCATGTCAAACCCCCACCTATAAGCGTGTCTGTGACAACTCTCTTTTTAGCAACAAATTGAAGGATATGTCTTAAAAATAAAAACTGGAAGGACATAAGCACTTATCCCTATCAATAATAAATGTAGAATGGGTACATTCATAGAAAAAAGGGAGAAGATCAGTTGTTGTCATGGGATAGGAGAAGAGGCAGCTGGGAGATGAGTTATATGGGGGCACTAGATTTCTCTGTTGGAGGATTACAATGTGTATAGAGTCAATATAGACGGCGACTGCACAGCACTGTGAATGCACTGAATTGCTCAGTTAAAAATGGTAAAGAGGGCCGGGCGGTGGTGGCGCACGCCTTTAATCCCAGCACTTGGGAGGCAGAGGCAGGAGGATTTCTGAGTTCGAGGCCAGCCTGGTCTACAAAGTGAGTTCCAGGACAGCCAGGGCTACACAGAGAAACCCTGTCTCGAAAAAACCAAAAAAAAAAAAAATTGGTAAAGAGTTATATTATGTAAACTTCGTTTCAGTTAGTACAAAGACGCTTCACATTTTCCTGCATATCATAGGCACTCATAAGCTTGTACTGCTTGTGTTTACATATATTTATAAGAAAATATTTTTGAAAAGTGAAAAATACTCATCATACCTTATAATCATACGTATATGCATCTACACAAAAAACAACTGGCTTGATATCATTTCCTTTATCCTATTCAAAAATTCCTTCTCTGGTTCAACAAGAGATGTGCTTACTTAATTACTTACCACTCTGGATTGCCAGGTGAAGTCCCAAAACTTCATGTGCATATGACATGGAGGACACAGATCTTCTGTGTGAAGGAGAGAGCTGGCCAGGAGATGAACAGTGAATGACTTTGGAGCAAACACCACTGGGAACAGCAGAAAAAGAGAACACTGAGAACAGAGAAGAAATGGGATACCAGGGAGTGAGGGAGATGAGCAACTAGAGAAGAGGTTGGCTGCCAACTAACATAGGATTGGTACAGAGAAATTGTGATGTTCTCATTTCATTACCTTACTGTGAAAAACACCATAACTAAATACTACTATTGGTAAAGTTTACTAAGGTACAGTTTTCTTGCAGATGACAGGTCACAGTGCATCACTGGAGAGTTAGGACAAAGACTCAAGCAGAAATTTGAAGCAGAAGCAATGGAGGGTAAATCTGTTCTGAAAGGATGCTAGGGAGCCAGCTTCTGTCTTGTAAGCTCGTGTATGTGCCTCAGCCAGCTGTGTACAGAGGCCAGCTGTAAACCTCTGGACTGAAGCCCTAAAATGATTATAGTGGTGGAAACGGATTCTGGGAAAGTCAATTCCTATGCAGGAACACTCACATCGTGGGACTGGTGGCTGTCACACGTGTGCATGTGATCTTATTTCACACAGAACACATACAAGACCACATAAAAGCAAGGAAACATGGGTAGGGTTTATGGAAGATAGAACTAATTAGGGCTGGGTTTATGATTAGGGTTACAGATGCAGTTCAACCGTGGGGACTCAGATTGCAAAGTTGAGGTGCTGTCTATATTGAGATATCTCTGGGAGCAGTGGAATGAGAAACGCGTGTATACTTGTGTTGATTTGTGCACCTGGGAAGTGGGAGGGCACCTAGGGGCCCTTTAAGGAAGCCCTGTTGAAGAAGGGACAGCAATGGAACTCTTACAGTGACCTAACAATGCAAAACCTTGGTAACCACACAGCCCACTGCTTAGAGCAAGGTCGGTAGGCTCACTTGCCAGAGACACTAGAGAGGGCAGGATGTTCTCTTGCTGTCTTCGGACTACTCGAGGCTCAGGCCTCAAGAAAGACAACAGGGAAGGCCATGGTGGTGTCTGGAGGCACAGGGTTCACTCTTGCCTTCATCGCCTCTGGCCATTTTTGCGAAAGGGAAAAGTCTTGACCGAGGGCACCCAAGGCCAGGACCACACAGAACAGGTAACCACTCTGTTTTCTCTGTGTGTTTGGCATAGAAATAATTCAGAAAAACTTGGAATGAGAAGAACCAACAGCATGTCGCAGACCTATGCCCTGTTAGAGCCTGACCTGTATCTTTCCTCAGGCTGAGAATACTTCTGTCCCAGAGAACCTGAGGGAGCCTCGGAGAGAGTCACGCATCAGTGCAGGGACTATGGTTAAGCTGGTGAACAATCTGGTGCCATCTCTGCAGGAAGGGGACCCCTTCTTTGTCCCAAACTTTCTGTCCACATACAAAAGGTTTGCCACACCCCTACAGGTACTGGACCTGCTGTTCATGAGGTGAGTGCCCACCTCCAGGCCTATAGTTCACAGATCCTCCTGCTGGTTCTGGGATATATACTCTCCTCTCTCTCTCTCTCTCTCTCTCTCTCTCTCTCTCTCTCTCTCTCTCTCTCTCTCTCTCTCCCTCCCTCCCTCTCTCTCTCTCCTCTCTCTCTCTCCTCTCTCTCTCTCCTCTCTCTCTCTCTCTCCTCTCTCTCTCCCTCTCCTCTCTCTCTCCTCTCCCTCTCCTCTCTCTCTCTCTCCCTCTCCTCTCTCTCTCTCCCTCTCCTCTCTTCTTTCCCTCTCCTCTCTCTCTCTCCCTCTCCTCTCTCTCTCTCTCCCTCTCCTCTCTCTCTCCCTCTCCTCTCTCTCTCTCCCTCTCCTCTCTCTCTCCCTCTCCTCTCTCTCTCCCTCTCCTCTCTCTCTCCCTCTCCTCTCTCTCTCCTCTCTCTCTCTCCTCTCTCTCTCCTCTCTCTCTCTTCTCTCTCTCCTCTCTCTCTCCTCTCTCTCTCTCTCTCCTCTCTCTCTCTCTCCTCTCTCTCTCTCTCTCCTCTCTCTCTCTCTCTATCTCCTCTCTCTCCTCTCTCTCTCCTCTCTTTCTCTCTCTCTCTCTCTCTCTCTCTCTCTCTCTCTCTCTCTCTCTCTCTCTCTCTCTCCTCTCTCTCTCTGTCTCTGCCCCTTTATTGTATAGAGAATTGTCAGGACCCAGCATATTGAAGCAAGAAAAAGCTTCTCCCCAGCTTGGTCCAATGGAGTTGGCTGTCAAAAGCTGAGATCGTAATGGATGGGACTATACCTTGAATAAGCTCTCGATCTCTCACTCAATATTTCTTTCTTTTTTTTTTGCCTTTATAAGGAGGCTTTATTGTTATTTACCTTAATAGTCTCAGAAAGAACAGATTAGCTCAGTCCAACGTGATTTGCAGTTGGCAAAATCTAGTGAAGCAAGTGTTCTGATTGCTAAGGATTTAATTTGGATGCTTTTAATACTTAGCCATCTAACACTTCAAACATAATCCAGAACAATGCATCAGCCCCTCCTTTCCACTTTACTACCACACCTACCGCCCTTCATTATGGAAATATCTTCATTAAATAGGATTCCCAGAGGACAGGTTCCCTGGAGCATATAGCCATGAGGACAGTGCACAAAAAGAAAACTGAAAATAAAACTCTGTATGATAATTTACTAATCTAAGGAAACAAAACCTTCCAATATATTAAGAAATAAATCCAGTTACAAATGCACTAGTAGGTCTGTGGAGGCTCTGGCAGAGTAACTGAGAACAGCCAGTTATTTACAAGATACACAAGCAGGAAGGGTGTACCTGGCCCAGCAAGGGCCTCAGAAGCCAAAAGTGTTCTCTCCGCTGTAGGCCACATACAAGAATCCGTCTTCATCTTTTTCCTTCTCGTAAAGCTGTCCCATAGTTAGGCTGGACTGTGGGACTGTCTTGTCCACAAACAGGAAGATGGCCTTCTCGGAAGGAAGTTGGATCCTTTTCCTGATGATCCACATGAACTGAGCCACAGTGATGTCAGATGGTACCAAGTACTTCCTCTCGTCAATGTCAACAATCTGAGAGCCGGAGACTTTTTCCACGATCCCCGGAACCCGGTCGGGGTACTTCGCTCTGATCTTCGCGGATTCCACGCATCTGTGTTCCAGCGAGTGGTCCTCCTTAAACATCCACTTCATGGCGGTGGGGGGTCACTCAATATTTCTGAGGCCTTAGTGAATGCACTTTCCCCATATGTAAAGGAGGTTCTAGAATTATTCGAGTACCCAATAGAGATGTGTCCAATGTGGAGATCCATGAAGGTTAATCCAAGGGACCCTGTGACCACTGAGATGCCTGGATAGAAATGGTTGTGCTCAACCTTTGCACAGATATATTGAAAGCACCTATTATGTAGATGAACTAATATATATGACAGCAGACCGAACTTCCAGTATTAGGTTTTTGGCCATGGTCCTTTACAGGTGACATTCTGTCTTGTCTTCTCTAGGTATGCCTACTTTCACCCTTATTCTGAAGAGGATGAACAACTAAAGAAAACCCTCTGTAACTTCCTGGACACATGGATGGACAAGAACCCTGAGGACTTTTGTGATCCCTCAGACCTGTTCCCTCTGAAATACCTGAAGGCCTACTTGAGTATTCACATGCCACACTCAGATCTTCTTGTCCGTGTCAATAGGATCCAGACCACGTTGCAAGAAATAAAGGCCCAGGACTCACAGGCCAAGGATGAGGAAGACTCGGATCTTGGGAGACACACATCCTCAGATCCAGAGCTTAAATGTTTTAAATCTGTAGGGAAACCAGGCACTCTGGAGCCAGATCCATCTTGTGCACCAGAACTGGAGAGCACAAAAGTCACCAGAAGTCTCTGGGACAGATTCATAGCTGCAGTCAGACGTGGCAGCAGCCGTCATGCCTGCACACCTGATAGCAGCTGTGGGACCTGTGTCTCAGCATGTCTGTAGATACAGTGTATCTTTCAGCTATCTCCTGCTTGCTACAAGTGGCCTACATTTTTAGAGACTGGACCTGTCAACTCTTGTCACTGTTCCTGCCCCTCAGGATCAGCCCCTTATTTCAATCCATCAGCAGTCCCAGCCTCACAGCCAGCCTTCCCCTCCCATGAGAAATGGTCTATTTACTCTTTCTGATCTTTTCAAGATTGTGTGTATTTTAACTATTGTTTTTTAATAAATTGTTAGTGTTTATAAAAAACAATCTAGTAAGAGAACATATCTGAATATTATAAATATGCTATTGGATGAAAAGTAATTTTAAGATTATTCAAAAGGCTTTTATGGCCCAAAAATAAAATTATAAATGTAAGCATTCTGTAGGTTTAAATATTACACTTGAATAGCTATTTCTCTAAAGAAGATCCTCCCATGTCCAGTGAAGCTTATGAAGTGATGTTCAACGTCATTATTTTTCAGTAAACCACAAAGGAAACCTGAAGGGTCAGGAGTCTGAGGATGGGTAGCCTAGAGACCCACAGTAGAACTAAACAGGAATGGCAAAAATGTCAATGAAGGGATTTCTAAATGATATTCAGCTACAGTCCTAGATTGGCATCCAGCCCATTTGTCATCAGAGAGGCTTCATCCAGCCACTGATGGAAACAGATGCAGAGATCGACTCCTTAGCTCCAACACTTGGAGCTTGTAGAACCTGTGGATGAGGTAGAGGCTGTACCGTAGGAGCTAGGTTGCAAGACATAGCAGCAAGGAAACCACTCTAGACAGAATTAACTGATAAGAAGAGCTTGTCTTATCATCAAGAATCAAATTCACACAGGCACTCTCTCTCTCTCTCTCACACACACACAGATAGAGGGGGGGAGGATAAAGAGAGAGAGAGAGGGGGGAAGGAGGGAGGGAGGGGGAGCGAGAGAGAGAGAGAGAGAGAGAGAGAGAGAGAGAGAGAGAGAGAGAGAGAGAGAGAGTTAAGAGCGGCCCTTTGCCGAGCAAAGGAGGCATTAAGGAATACAAAAGTCTAGTGTCTTCTCCAAGGCTGGCATTTTCAAGGGACCTTAAGTGGTTTTTTCTCCCTTTTTAGTGATGGTCAATTTGAGAAAAAGAAAAAAATGTCTGATTGTCCTAAAGCTTTGACATAAACATATCCTGAACAGGCCTTGAACTTATCAAAGCTCAACAATAGCAGAGGGGTCAGACCTCTGTTTGATAATCTACCAAGATTATCAAAGATCATGAGCGTAAAGAAGAAGCGAGCCATCTTGGAGGTTCACTATTTTAATCTACTAAATGGTTCTTTTCACAACCTGTCTTCCTAACAGTGACTCTTTTTAACTCCAAGTCCCTCAGGGTCAATGGTGACTTTGAGTCTTCCACTGTTTTCTAACTCAGTTACATTTATGAAGATTAGCAGGGTGGGGCTCTACCTGAGTACTGCCTGTGCTGCTGTAGGGCAGTATGGAAGATGTGTGGTGCAGTTTTGGTGTCGTGTTCATCCTCCTAGATGCTTGAAACCTCAGGTTTCCCTTCTCTTTGTTCAGTGTTCCTGTCTTGATAATATCCAAATAGGCAAGCACACCTGGCCTCTCCAAAGATGCATCCTCTGAACTTAGATGTCCCTGTTCCCATTACCAATAATAGATTGAACTCACCAGACAGTTATAGGCATACATCGTAGGGGTGTGTATCGATTCAGTTTTCCAGAGTCCTTGATTTTAATATAACCTGTAAGAGGAGGAAATCTCAGTCTACACACACACACACACACACACACACACACACACACAGAAGCATGTACACAGCACATGTCCACATATGCGATCACTCATGGCCTCACACACACAGACACATCCTGTCTCTCTTTAGGAAAAAAAAAAGCATATTAAAAGGAAAAATAATTACCACTAGGACACATACACTATTATGTTCATAATAGCCAGAAGCTAGAAAGAAACCTTATGTTCCTCAAGCAAAGAATGGATACAGAAAATGTGGTTCATTCCCACAATTAAATACTATTCGGCTATTCAAAATGAAGACACCATGAATTTTGCAGGCAAATGGATGGAACTAGCAAATATCCTGAGTAAGGTAACGAAGAACCAAAAGAGCATGCAGGGTATGCACTCACTGATCAGTGGATATTAGCCAAAATATACAGAATGCCCATGATACAACTCATAGAACTCATGAAGTTTAGCCATAAGGAAGGCGCTAGTAAGGATGCTTCAATCCCACTTAGAAGGGGGAACAAACTAATCAAGGGAGGCAGAGGGAGGAAGAGACTTGGGTTGGAGAGCAGAGAGAGTGGGGAAAATTATGAAGGAGAAGATATGGGGGGAGAGAAGTCGAGAAGAATGAATGGAAATATGCAGCTGTGTGGGATGGGGATGTGAGATGAGGTAGGACCCTTTAGAAAACCCCAGAGACCTTGGCTCCCAGGGCTCAATGGAGATGATCTTAGCTGAATTGCTCAACAGTAGGAGATGGATCCTGAAGGAACCACCTCCAGAAATTAGACAAGGCCCTCAGTGGAAGGATGAGGCCATCTATCTACCTTCAAAGACTTTCCCAGAATTGTTCTTGTCCAAAAGAAATGTAGGGACAAAAAAGAAGCAGAGACTGGAGGAAAGTTGATGCAGTAACTGGCAACTTTGGGATCCATCCCATGGACAGGCTCTAAATCCTGAAACTATTATTGATGCCATGTTGTGCTTGCAAGACAGGAGCCTGCATGGTTGTTCTCTGAGAGGCTCTATCAGCAGCTGACTGAGACAGATGCAGATACATACAGTGAACCATTGCACTGAGGTCTGGGATCCCTATTCAAGAGTTAGAGGAATGATTGAAGGAGCTGAAGGGGATGGTAACTCCATAAAAAGTCCTACAGCATCAAGTTACCAGGACCTCTCAGAGCTCCCAGAGACTAAGCTACAAACGAGAGAGCATACATTGTCTATTTGTGACCCTCAGCACACATATGTAGCACAAGACTGACTGATCTGGTCTCGGTGGGAGAGGATGGGATTAATCCAGTAGAGACTTCATGCCCCAGGGAAGGAGAGTTGCTGGGGGGGGTGATTGAGGTGGGGGGTTGGGTGGGTGAAAATGTCAGTGAGAGGAGGGTTTGCTTGTGGGTGGTTGGTTAGTGGGTGGTGGGTATGTGGGAATATGGGGTGGTGTGTAGGTGGTAGGGGTGGGTGGGTGAGTTGGTACCCTCTCAGAGGCAAAGGGGAGGAGATATGGGGAGAAGAATTCTGGGAAGGAGCATCGGTAAGGGGGCAACATTTGGATTGTAAATAAATAAAATAATTTAGTAAAAAAGAAAAAGGGGAAATAAGGAAACAAAATGAAATAAAATAAAAACAAATATGAATGGAATAAAAGCAAGTAATAGCAATGAAAACACACAAGAGAGTCATATAGAAACAGATACACAAATTCACACACAGAGAAATCCCATAAAGATTAAATTGCAAAACATAATATGTACGCAAAAAAAAAACCAACCTGTAAGGGCTGTAAGGTAAAATAAAAAGAAACAAAATTACAGGATTAAAACACTCCCAAAACACCACTTGGATTGTTCTGTATTGACTATCTACTGCTGGGCATGAGACTTATACTTAAGTGGTTTGTACACACAGTAAGAGTGAGGGAGACAACTTTTTCCTTTCAAGCATTGATCTCTTGGCCATGGCTTCTAGGATAGGGGTGGAGCTTGTATATACTTCCACTCTCAACATTGGAACCCCATCTGGCTTGAATCTCTGCAGTCCGTTTATGCTGCCACAGTCTCTGTGAGTTCAGTAAGCCCCATTCCTGTTGTATGGAGAAGGCTCTGTTTTTGTGGGTATCTTCCATCTTTCACCTTTCAAAGGATCATGTCTGGACCATCAACATTAGCATCATGTGAGAGCTTGTTACAGATGCAGACTTCCTACATCAGCCCCTATATGTGAGCAAGTGTCCCAGATGATTAGTGTATTTAGGTTAGGTAAACGCACTACAGACCTCTGCTTTCCTAGTTATGCCATTATAATTCTCTTTCTACTGTTCCATATGAGCACCCAGAGCATGAAGCTTATGGAGGATAGATAATATATTTTCTTTATCGTTGTATAATCACATTAACACATGAACTGAGCTAAGATTTTTCATCAGAAACCCTTTTGATAACTAATGGGGATATATCGTGCTTTTGGCAACCTCCATGCAGGATCTCAGAAGTCTGGGACAAACACCTGAGGAGCATAGTGAGATATCAGAGCAGACACTATCCAGCTCTCCTAGCATCCCTGGGTACTCGTGGCTTCTCCCAGCATATCCCAGTCCCTGGGCTCCTCCCAGCATATCCCACTCCCTGGGCCTCCTCCCAGAATCCTTCAGTCCCTGAGACTCCTCCCAGAATCTTTCAGTCCCTGAGGGTCCTCCCAGCATCCCTCAGTCCCTGTGACTCCTCCCAGCATCACTCAGACACTCTGCCTCCCCCAGCTCTCCCAGCATCCCTCAGTACAGAACATTCCTCCTAGCATTTCTCACCCTCCCTCCTACCCTAAGCCTCTCCTTCCCAAGGGCTGGGCTTCTCCTTCCCTTCCCCCAGCCTGATCCCTACATAATCCAGCCAGGACAGGTTGGTTTCTCTTGCCCCAAGCTACCTCTTGATTGCAGCTCCTCTCTTGCTCTCCCTTCCTGTCTCTCCTCTCATGGTCCAGGTTTAATCCCGCAGACCATGTTCAGCCTGGACTCCTCCTCTGCCTCTTTCTCCCTTATATCTGTAATAAAACTCTTTTCGCCGGGCGGTGGTGGCGCACGCCTTTAATCCCAGCACTTGGGAGGCAGAGGCAGGAGGATTTCTGAGTTCAAGGCCAGCCTGGTCTACAGAGTGAGTTCCAGGACAGCCAGGGCTATACAGAGAAACCCTGTCTCGAAAAACCAAAAAAAAAAAACTCTTTTCCTGTAGTCTTTAGGAGTAGTTATGCCCTCCTCTTTTTATTTCATTTTTCATTCACTCCTAAGAGGGTTTTACTTTTTCCTCCGCTGTCTTCATTATTAGAAGTCAGTCCACCTTGAAGTGAGGTAACCCCGTCCCAACAGGACATTGCATGGTATGTACTCACTTATAAGTGGATATTAGCTGTAAAATACAGGATACCCAAGCTACATTCCACTGACCCTAAGAGGCTAAACATAAAGGAAGACACAAGCAAAGATTCTTGAATCTCACTTAGAAGGGGGTATAAAATAATCAGGGAAGGCAGATGGAGGGAGGGAACTGAGAGGGAAAAGAGGGGGTTTCAGGATCAGTTGGGAAGAGGGACAGGAGAGACAGTGAGATGGCCATGAGAATGAATGGAAAGAGGCAGCTGACAGGTGTAGAGGTAGGGGGTCTCTCCAGGATGGTACAGAGACCTGGGAAAAGGGATGTGTTCATTTCTGGGTCTTCAATGCTATTCCATTCATCTTCCTGCCTGTCTCAGTACCAATACAATACCGTTTGTTTTTTATCACTATTGCTCTGTACTAGAGCTTGAGGTCAGGGATGGTGATTCCACCAGGAGATCTTTTGTTGTGGAGAATAGTTTTCGCTATCCTGGGTTATTTGTTATTCCAAATCAATTTGCAGATTGCTATTTCTAGCTCTATGAAGAACTGATTTGGAATTTTGATGGGGATTGCATTAAATCTGTAGATTGCTTTTGGCAAGATGGCTATTTTTACTATATTAATCCTACCAATCCGTGAGCATGGGAGATCTTTCTATCTTCTGAGATCATCTACGATTTCTTTCTTCAGAAGCATGAAGTTTGTGTCATACAGATCTTTCACTTGCTTGGTTAGAGTCACACCAAGGTATGTAATAGTATTTGTGATTATTGTGAAGACTGTCATTTCCCTAATTTCTTTCCCAACTTGTTTATCCTTTGAGTAGAGGAAGGCTACTGATTTATTTGAGTCAATTTTATATCTAGCCACTTTGCTGAAGTCGTTTATCAGCTTTAGGAATTTTCTGGTGGAATTTTTGGAGTCGCTTAAGTATAAGATCATACTTTTTTGGGTTAATATCCACTTATCAGTGAATGCATACCATGTGTGTTCTTTTGTGATGGGTTATCTCCATCCATTTGCCTAAGGATTTCATGAATTTATCATTTTTAATAGCTGAGTAGTACTCCATTATGTAAATATACAATACTTTCTGTATCCATCCTTCTGTTGAAGGACATCTGGGTTCTTTCCAGCTTCTGGCTATTATACATAAGCCCTCTATAGACATCGGGGATGTTAAAAAACACTGTGTTCACGACATAGTCAGCCTCCAGAAAACATTCCACCTTGCCAAACCACTAGGAACAGGGGCAAATATGCACTGGGTCAGAAATGGAAAACAGGCCCACCTGAGATGAGAGACCCAGACAAGGGCCCGAGAAACAGGAGTGTCACCCCTGAAAACCCAGAGGACAGTCAGAGCAATGTAGGGAAAGGGATGGGAGAGTAGCATTCAGGCTGCAATCTTGGCCCAGAAACACAGCGTGTGGACAGGACAGAGGAGAGAAGACAGGCCCAGCACTTGGGCATGAAGGAAAAGGTGGTAGCCTCACAAAGAGGGGAGGGAGGAGTCATAGCTTGGCAGGATGCAGGGACTGGAGAGGAAGAGTTCATGACAGATATGACCTGGGTCAGGGAAAGGCGATTGGGCTCCACATATGTGCGGGCAGGTGGGATGGTCGCCCTGGACCCCGAGTGCCAGGAAGAATGGAGGGCAGGACAGCCCATTGGCCGGAGCGAAGACGGGCTAAGGGCAGAAGATGAAGTGCGCCCGCTGGCCACTCTCGTTCTTACCAGCTGGCAGAGCTTCTTCTGGTGATCCAAGCAGACTTTGGACCGACCCAGAAGCCAAGCCACAGAAGGATCCAGACCCTGAAGACAGAGTTCTCGCGAGAGTATGGCTTCCTTACCACGCCTCTTGTTAGTGTTCTGACAGTTCTGGGAAGGACATTTCCTTCTGCGCCTGCACAAAGTCTCTTTAGGGCTCAACTTGGAGGCACACAAAAACCCTCCCCGCCCCTAATCTGAATGCTTTTCTTGCCTATCAGTAAGTCAATTGACTATTTTGAAGATGCTCTAGAGAAATATGCCAGATAAGCCTCACACTAAATACTCTCACAAGGTAGACTTTAACTGTAAAGTTCATATGCAAGAATACATGTCTGAAGACACAAAAAGCCATATATCACATGTCTATTCAAATCAAGGCAAATCCTGATTTTCAAAAACCTTTGAATTGTACCATACTAACTGTACACATCTATGAGATACAGTGTTCACTTTCAATGCGTGTAAACAATCTGTGGGGACTAAATGTGGATAATTGATATATTTATTATTTCCCTGTGTTGATAATATAGAAAATTCTCTCAACTAATTATTTTTGAAATAGTTAATCTGGGTGTGGTGTCACCTGGCTGCAATCCTAACATTGGGAGGAGGAAGGAGAATGGGTGTTCAAGGCCAGCCTACTCCACTGAGACTTTGAGAGAATAGGGAGACAGGGATATCAGATGATTATTTTCAGTATAGTCCTACAGTGCTGTAGAATATTAGCTATCATGTCTCCAACCCAACTCTACCTTGGTTAAGAGAACAGTCAAATTCTCAAGGACAGACAAGAAAATGGCTGCATAGCAGGCTGGAGAGAAGACTGAGCAGAGCGTTAATATTCTTTAGTAAGTTTCCTCATGAGGGGGCTTGAGAGGTGGCTCTGCAGTTAAAAGCACTCACCGTTCTTGCAGAGGACCCAGTTTTGGTTCCCAGCACCTACATGATGGCTCACAACCATCCCTAACTCCTGGTTCCAATGCCTTCTGATCTCCAAGGACACCAGGCATGCACACGGTACAAATGTATATACTCGGGCTAAAAGCCGTGCAAATAAAGAAAGTAAAATCATTTTTCCGATGGAGGTTGTGGTGGTTTGAATGAGAATGGCCCTCTAAGGCTTCCATGTTTGAATGCTTACTGACGAGAAATTGGCTCTCTATAGAAGGTGAGTGTCCTTTTTGGAGTAGTTGTGGCTTTTGGGGAGGAAGTACATCACTGGGGGGTGGCTTTGAGACCCCAAAGGCCCAAGCCAGGCCCAGTGGCTTACTCTTTCCTCCTGCTACCTGTGGATCTGGATGTAGTACTCTGAGCTATTTCTGCCTGTGTGCCACCACACTCCCTGCCATGATAAGAGACTAAGCCGCTGAAACTGTAAAGAAGCCCCAATTAAACGCTTCCTTTTATAAGAGTCGCCATGATCATGGTGTTCCTTTATAGCAATAAAACAGTGACTAAGACAGGGCTGATGGACTTTATAATGTAGGAAAAGCGTGCTACATTTTTTTAAAAAAAATATTGAGTGAATAGATGTCAGAAGTGACGTTACAGTTTCAAGACAGTGTGTTTTAGGTGTGTATACGACACATAACTGACTGTAGAGCTAGGCCTGACCACGGAGAGAAATCTGACCTCTGAGTTCCCTGTCAGACTGCACGAGGTCTAGAGAGCCCTTTCTGGGTGTCTCTAACCTGTTCTAACCTTATGCAAACACAGGGTGGTGTGGGGACTCAATAAAGAGGGGGTACCTAAGTAAGTGGAAGGAAGGATCAAAGAAAGTACCAGTGACAGAGAAGTCTGGTTTCATCATGAACACACATGCTTTTTCTCATTGTAAACCGGAAACAGATGGTTGTGAGCCACAGTGTGGCTGCTGGGAATTGAACTAAGGACCTCTGGAAGTGCAGTAGGTGCTCTTAACCGCTGAGCCATCTCTCCAGCCTGAACTAGAATCAGAAAGCAGGCAGAAGAGCCTGATGTAACAGAAGTGGTGGAAATGAATGTGGGCCCCATAGGAAAGCACACTGCACGAGACCAGGGAGCACAGAGAAGATGCTGTAACTGGTGCCTAGTGATGTTGGGTGGATTTGTTTGGTTGTATAACATGCATTAAGTTGATACGAATATGACTGGTAAACTTATTTGATTATTTGTTTGTTTGTTTATTTGAGGTTTTTTGAGACATTCAGCCTCTGCCTTCTGAGTGCTGTGGTTATAGGTCACCTCCTTACAAGCTTGTAATTGGTAAATTTAAGTCAAAGAAGGTTCAAATATTGCTCCACTTTTGGGCCCACAAGAAGCACATTTACATTGTCCAGCCATCGACTCGACAGGTCTTCCCTGGGTTCATCCGTTCTACCATTCTATAGGTGCAGTTCTCGGGGTAGAATTGTTCCTCACACTTTTCTTTGTCATAGCTCACAGGACTAGCAGTGCTATGCATGAGACAAAATGACATGTTAGTAGGGGAGGGAACATTATTCACCCAGCCCTGCTGCTCGGACCTACTCTGCAAGAAGCAGACAACACACATTCCTGTCACCTGGAACATAAGGGTATCACTTGGCTAGAAGCCTAAAGTGTACATATTAGGCATTTGTACCTGTCTGTACCATGGAGCCACAGAGACCATTCCTAAAAAGGGTCCTACATTCTACCCTGCATGCACTGAAGAACACTGGGAAGTCTGACAGGCCAGAGGCAGGACTAGGCCACTCTGGGACAGGAAGGCTTGTAGGAACCTTGCCCTTCCTACACTCCCTGTCCATGGAGTGGTCAGGGACTAGTCATCGAAAGCAGTCCTAGACTGTGGGAGGAGAAGGGTTGTCCCAGCCCTGTTTGGTGTCTAGTTAGAAGAGAAGTTCACTCACCCAACAGGGGCAGAGAGCCATCCCAGACAGGCTCATATATCCCAGGGAGAAGCTACTAAGAACAAAGCATCCTGGGAAAACCCTCCTGGACATGCAGGAGCATACATGATTTTAGGAGTCATTGCCCTCAAAGCCTATTTATAAGCTTGGGATTTAACTTGCCTTTCCAGAGGCAGACATGGTGCCATGTAGGTATAAAAACAGCACTTAGCCGGGCGGTGGTGGCACACGCCCTTAATCCCAGCACTTGGGAGGCAGAGGCAGGGGAATTTCTGAGTTCGAGGCCAGCCTGGTCTACAGAGTGAGTTCCAGGATAACCAAGGCTATACAGAGTAACCCTGTCTCAAAAAACCAAAATAAATAAATAAACAAACAAACACACACACACAGCACTTGAAGGTAGAGGCAGGAAGATTAGAAGTTTAAGACCAGCCTCAGCTACATAGTGATTTTGAGGACAGTCTAGGCTATGAGAAACCTTCTCTCGGAAAGCAAACCTACAGGCTAAAGAAATGTAGTCCGTGGTTAAAAGCAATTTCTCTTCTTTCAAGGGATGGGAGTTTGGCTATCAGCACCCATAGGTGACTATAACTCCAGCTCCAGGGAGTCAACATCTTCTTCTGGCTTTCACGGGTAATTACATCTCTGTGCATAGACATCCACATAGACAATGCACATAAGTAAATAATGCAGAGAGACAGTGGCAGGAGGTTGTCTCACCAGGACAGTTGACCAGGACAGTGGACACTCAGCCCAAGCCTGCATGGTCCAAACTCATGAGAACATTGTCCTGTGAGGGGAAGCGCCCGGTGATATGTAATATTCGGGTCAGATGCTTTGTAAGGTTAACAGCAGGTTACTTGTAGTATATAACATTTTGAACACATTTGATGAACTAGATGGCACAAATGCTGAAACATTAGTTTGGTTAAAAAAAAAAAGAGCACCAAATAGTAATATAAGCAGTAATGGTGGCACACACCTCTAATCCCAAGACTGGAGACGAGGAAGCAGGAACTTTGCCAGATCAAGGGCAGTCTGAGTATATAGTATATAATGAGACGTGTCTCAAAAAATATTTTAAGTCTCATTTAACTTGCAAAGAAAGTTTGACATTTAGTCGTAAGAGAAAAAAATGTATAAAAGGAAAGAAAAATAAATTATTACCAATTTCACAGGAGAGTCCATAGGGTGGCAGCCCTTGCCCCTTCTCTGTCCAGTGAGCTCTTTCTGACTCAGCAAGCCCACAGCCATGTCCCACCAGGCTGCCAGGCTCCTGGCTGCTAGAAAGGATGCAGAGTTGCTGGACAGCTCCCTCTGGCTGCTCTGGGGAGATGGCCTGCCCATCTGGCTCCTCAGGACCATCTCTCCAGCACCCCTTCCTCCCACTCCCAGGGTTGGCGTGTTGGGTTTATGTCTCTATTTAATGAAAGCAAGCAGTTATGCAGCCATTGATCCCCGTACTGGGGAAACAGCCCACAAGCAATATGCTAACAGCCTCAGTGGGGAAAACCTTTTGCATTCCACAGTGAGACATCACCTCTAAGGGGAATCGGTCAGCCACACACTGTGGAAGGGGAAGGAGACAGTCAAGGAAGAAGGGATGAAGTGCAGAATGCCTAGAACAAGTGACTGAGCAGAAGTTCTGATGTCAGCAGTGTTGAGGATTCAGAAGTGAGGGGGCCAACATCCTGTTTGGTTTTGTTAAGAGAAAGAAGTGTCCAGAGAATCTTTTGTGCAAATGTGTGAGAGCATCACCTGCCAATCAAAGGCTGCTGGCCTATTAGCTGAGACAGGAAGTAGGGTGGAGGAAGTTCTGATAGGGAGAGAAGATTTCTGGGATAGAGTCAGGCAGGAGAGGAGATTTGCCCCAAAGGCTGAGGAAGCAGGCAGCATGAAACTGAAGGAGAGGTAAGGACTTAGAATACTTTAATTGGTTAATTAAGTCATAAACTCTCAGAAACAAGCCCAAGATTAGGGCCTAAGCATTTATTCATAAATAATTTAAGTCTCAGAGTTGTTATTTTGGGGAACTTGGGCACAGATGGAAAAGCCTGTGAATACAAAGGAGAGCTCATAAATGACTCATTGATAAAGAAATTATTGCTGAAGCAGAGAGACTGCATGTTAAAGCCATGGGCCATCTTGTTCTACCTGAAGTTCTCTTTAACGACAAGCTGAGAGAACAAACTAAGACGTCGGGGCACTGTTTCCCAAGATTGTGTCACAACAGCAGCAACAGTCTCTTGTGGCCCCAGCATCACGCTCAGCTCTCTCTCAGGATCCACACCTCCCAGAGAGGCACCACGCAGACTTTGTAGAGGCAGAGGGCACTACCAGCTGGCCAGAGAAGGCTCGTAAGAAATGTCTCTAGAAAACATGCCAAGGAGATTTGTGTCAAAGCAGGGCCATTTACACAACGGTTCCTACTCCTAGTCTTCTGTCCCCAAATTATTGTGAAGCATCTTCCAAGGTACATGAAAGTCTATAACATCAGTGTTATTCACTAGCGATAAAAGGTAAGAACCATTGATCAGCATACGAAAGAGTAAACAACATGTGACCACACAATCTTGTAGAATATCATTCCATGTAAAAGGCATGAATTAATAACACGCTGTAACAAGGGCCAACCTGGACAAACTGGCTGAAAGCAATTGGCCAGACAGAGAAAAGCCTTGTGGTTACAGGGCCGATTCAGAGTAGGCAGATCCACAGACAGAATGCAGAGTGGAGGCTCCCAGGGCAGGGTGGACGGATGGAGATGCACGCTTAATGGAAACAGTTTAGTTGGGATCCTTGAAACTGTTGGGAAGAGCAGTGGCGCCTACACGCTATTAGAAATCCATGTTGTGTTCTTGAAGAGTTCAACTGAAAATTGTTTAATGAAAAATACAATATACTACATTTTGTACTACAGAGAGAAAAAAAAAGAGCTTTTTTAGTGGGCTGGTGAAATGACTCAGTGGGCAAAGATCCTTGCTGTTAAGCCTAATGACCTGGTTTCAATTGTGCCCTGATCTATACACACATGCTGTGGCATATGCATGTATGTAAGCACATACACATGCAAACTAAGTCAATTAATGTCATTAGTGCCTAAGGTTTAAAAGTAAAGTAGTGGTGGAAATAGCTAGCCATTGTTTTAACAAGTTTCTGTTAGGAAGGATACTCTGTCACTGGTGTATGGGGACCTTTTGCTGTGGCAAAGGGTGTGGTACTGAATGCTTCTTTTAGTTTATGTTTATTTTGACTTGTGTGTGTATATATGCCACATGTATGCAGTTGCTGGCAGAGGCCAGAAGAGTGTGTAGGATTCTACAGAGCTAGAGCTCCAGGTGGTGTGAGCACCTGATGTGGGTGCTGGGAACCAAATTTGGGTCCCTTGGAAGAGCCATGTCTCCAGCCCATGGATGCATATTATAATGCAAGCCAGAATGAATATTGAGGAGGAAACCATGACAGGAGATGAAGAAGGGAAGATAGCAGCAGATCCAAAACTGGAGACTTGATGACCTTGGCCCATTGCTTCTCACAGTCCATTCCAGGAACCTGGGCCAGGAAAGAGCACCAGACAAAGGTCAGATATCTCCCATGCTCTGCCCCTGGATCCCTCTGCCGAGGCCTCCAGTCCCTGGATATCTGCAGATCTGGGCAGCATCTATTAAAGGTGCAAAGGGTCCAGACATTTCCCACACAGAAAGCTTAAACCAAATCTGCATATTGTATAGAAAAATGAAGTTTAAAAGAACAGCCAGCACAAAGATTGGACAGGAGGTTAGACAATTCCAGAAACCAGTTTGGAACAGAGTTGGAAAATAGGCACATTTCTACAGGGTGCAGCAGTGCCAGATGGGACAGGTGGTACAGAGGGAAAAGAGAAAAATGCATTTGAGCCTCACCATGTACCTGCCAATGTCAGACTTACTGTATAGTCCAAGCAAAGAGAAGACCTAAAATATCTATCTATTGGGTTGAGGAATTCATGTTCAGAATCTCACTTAGTTCTCATAGCAAGTTGGAACTGAGAACAGGAGGCTTAAACCTTACTGTGGCACACACACAGCTTACTATAAGAGGGAATGAGAGTCAGACTCAAGGTATTCTGACTCCAGCATCAGGTTCCTCCCACTTGACCACCAGGATCATACCCACATTGCATTTTTCTATCCAGACCAGTTTAGCTCTGTTAGTGAGGTTTCCCACTGCTTTATTTATTGTCTTTCCTACTTACTAAATCAGGAGTCTAGAATAGTTGTGTGGAATTGGAGAGTCCATCATCCCAATGTGTTCTGATAGCTGTTCACTTAGAGACCTTTGATCATTCACTTTCCAGCCATGATAGGTGGGTCACCATATACATAGACAATGACACCAACTTAGACTCTCTAGAGCTGTTGTCATTGTGATTTTGCTGGGTGGCCCCTACTTTTTTCCCTCTCCTGTGAATTTCAAGCTATGTCAATATCCATGAACGCTTTTGTTCTTGCACAGATTTATTCCTCTAGTTTATGCATATGTTACACTGTCCCTGTCTCTAGATGCACCAGAAGAGGGCATTGGATCTTATTGCAGATGGTTGTGAGCCATCATGTGGTTGCTGGGAATTGAACTCAGGACCTCTGCAAGAGCCCTCAGTGTTCTTACCTGCTGAGCCATCTCTCTAGCCTTGACGAACTCTTATCTCCATAGTCTCAAATTACTGGAACCACACTTCTACTGGATTTCCTACACTCTGCCTGGAAATCTGTCTCTTAGAAAGGAACTCTGAAGTTCATAGAAATGTGCTGACAGTTAAGAGTTCTTGTTTATCTCTTCTCTTTGTTTCCCTTCAGGCCTACTCCATACTCCTCAGTGTCTAGTTTCACAGTAGTGAAATATTTCAGCATTTATTTTGTTCCATTTTCTCACTGCTTAGAGAATGTAAGGAAAGTCCAACATTAATGCTATCATTGATAAAATGCTTGTACTCCATCCCCAAGATGGATTTAAGGAGGAAATTTTAATGATATAGCTAAGATCCTGTGCCTGATAACAATCCATTTTGTGGCTTATGTTTGTGTCTCTATGTGGCAGAGAAAAAAAAGCACAATTGTAAGGTCATCCATCCCATTGTGAGGATTCCACCTTCATGACTTAACTCCACCTTCATGTCAAACCCCCACCTATAAGCGTGTCTGTGACAACTCTCTTTTTAGCAACAAATTGAAGGATATGTCTTAAAAATAAAAACTGGAAGGACATAAGCACTTATCCCTATCAATAATAAATGTAGAATGGGTACATTCATAGAAAAAAGGGAGAAGATCAGTTGTTGTCATGGGATAGGAGAAGAGGCAGCTGGGAGATGAGTTATATGGGGGCACTAGATTTCTCTGTTGGAGGATTACAATGTGTATAGAGTCAATATAGACGGCGACTGCACAGCACTGTGAATGCACTGAATTGCTCAGTTAAAAATGGTAAAGAGGGCCGGGCGGTGGTGGCGCACGCCTTTAATCCCAGCACTTGGGAGGCAGAGGCAGGAGGATTTCTGAGTTCGAGGCCAGCCTGGTCTACAAAGTGAGTTCCAGGACAGCCAGGGCTACACAGAGAAACCCTGTTTCGAAAAAACCAAAAAAAAAAAAAATTGGTAAAGTTATATTATGTAAACTTCGTTTCAGTTAGTACAAAGACGCTTCACATTTTCCTGCAAATCATAGGCACTCATAAGCTTGTACTGCTTGTGTTTACATATATTTATAAGAAAATATTTTTGAAAAGTGAAAAATACTCATCATACCTTATAATCATACGTATATGCATCTACACAAAAAACAACTGGCTTGATATCATTTCCTTTATCCTATTCAAAAATTCCTTCTCTGGTTCAACAAGAGATGTGCTTACTTAATTACTTACCACTCTGGATTGCCAGGTGAAGTCCCAAAACCTCATGTGCATATGACATGGAGGACACAGATCTTCTGTGTGAAGGAGAGAGCTGGTCAGGAGATGAACAGTGAATGACTTTGGAGCAAACACCACTGGGAACAGCAGAAAAAGAGAACACTGAGAACAGAGAAGAAATGGGATACCAGGGAGTGAGGGAGATGAGCAACTAGAGAAGAGGTTGGCTGCCAACTAACATAGGATTGGTAGAGAGAAATTGTGATGTTCTCATTTCATTACCTTACTGTGAAAAACACCATAACTAAATACTACTATTGGTAAAGTTTACTAAGGTACAGTTTTCTTGCAGATGACAGGTCACAGTGCATCACTGGAGAGTTAGGACAAAGACTCAAGCAGAAATTTGAAGCAGAAGCAATGGAGGGTAAATCTGTTCTGAAAGGATGCTAGGGAGCCAGCTTCTGTCTTGTAAGCTCGTGTATGTGCCTCAGCCAGCTGTGTACAGAGGCCAGCTGTAAACCTCTGGACTGAAGCCCTAAAATGATTATAGTGGTGGAAACGGATTCTGGGAAAGTCAATTCCTATGCAGGAACACTCACATCGTGGGACTGGTGGCTGTCACACGTGTGCATGTGATCTTATTTCACACAGAACACATACAAGACCACATAAAAGCAAGGAAACATGGGTAGGGTTTATGGAAGATAGAACTAATTAGGGCTGGGTTTATGATTAGGGTTACAGATGCAGTTCAACCGTGGGGACTCAGATTGCAAAGTTGAGGTGCTGTCTATATTGAGATATCTCTGGGAGCAGTGGAATGAGAAACGCGTGTATACTTGTGTTGATTTGTGCACCTGGGAAGTGGGAGGGCACCTAGGGGCCCTTTAAGGAAGCCCTGTTGAAGAAGGGACAGCAATGGAACTCTTACAGTGACCTAACAATGCAAAACCTTGGTAACCACACAGCCCACTGCTTAGAGCAAGGCCGGTAGGCTCACTTGCCAGAGACACTAGAGAGGGCAGGATGTTCTCTTGCTGTCTTTGGACTACTCGAGGCTCAGGCCTCAAGAAAGACAACAGGGAAGGCCATGGTGGTGTCTGGAGGCACAGGGTTCACTCTTGCCTTCATCGCCTCTGGCCATTTTTGCGAAAGGGAAAAGTCTTGACCGAGGGCACCCAAGGCCAGGACCACACAGAACAGGTAACCACTCTGTTTTCTCTGTGTGTTTGGCATAGAAATAATTCAGAAAAACTTGGAATGAGAAGAACCAACAGCATGTCGCAGACCTATGCCCTGTTAGAGCCTGACCTGTATCTTTCCTCAGGCTGAGAATGCTTCTGTCCCAGAGAACCTGAGGGAGCCTCGGAGAGAGTCACGCATCAGTGCAGGGACTATGGTTAAGCTGGTGAACAATCTGGTGCCATCTCTGCCGGAAGGGGACCCCTTCTTTGTCCCAAACTTTCTGTCCACATACAAAAGGTTTGCCACACCCCTACAGGTACTGGACCTACTGTTCATGAGGTGAGTGCCCACCTCCAGGCTTATAGTTCACAGATCCTCCTGCTGGTTCTGGGATATATACTCTCTCCTCTCTCTCTCCCTCTCTCTCTCTCTCTCTCTCTCTCTCTCTCTCTCTCTCTCTCTCTCTCTCTCTCTCTCTCTCTCTCTCTCCCTCCCTCTCTCTCTCTCCTCTCTCTCTCTCCTCTCTCTCTCTCTCTCCTCTCTCTCTCCCTCTCCTCTCTCTCTCCTCTCTCTCTCCCTCTCCTCTCTCTCTCCCTCTCCTTTCTCTCTCCTCTCCCTCTCCTCTCTCTCTCCTCTCCCTCTCCTCTCTCTCTCTCTCCCTCTCCTCTCTCTCTCTCCCTCTCCTCTCTCTCTCCCTCTCCTCTCTCTCTCCTCTCTCTCTCTCCCTCTCCTCTCTCTCTCTCCCTCTCCTCTCTCTCCTCTCCCTCTCCTCTCTCTGTCTCCTCTCCCTCTCCTCTCTCTCTCCCTCTCCCTCCTCTCTCTCTCTCCCTCTCCTCTCTCTCTCCCTCTCCTCTCTCTCTCCCTCTCCTCTCTCTCTCCCTCTCCTCTCTCTCTCCTCTCTCTCTCTCTCTCCTCTCTCTCCTCTCTCTCTATTCTCTCTCTCCTCTCTCTCTCTCCTCTCTCTCTCCTCTCTCTCTCTCTCCTCTCTCTCTCTCTCCTCTCTCTCTCTCTCTCCTCTCTCTCTCTCTCTCCTCTCTCTCTCTCTCTCCTCTCTCTCTCTCTCTATCTCCTCTCTCTCCTCTCTCTCTCCTCTCTTTCTCTCTCTCTCTCTCTCTCTCTCTCTCTCTCTCCTCTCTCTCTCTGTCTCTGCCCCTTTATTGTATAGAGAATTGTCAGGACCCAGCATATTGAAGCAAGAAAAAGCTTCTCCCCAGCTTGGTCCAATGGAGTTGGCTGTCAAAAGCTGAGATCGTAATGGATGGGACTATACCTTGAATAAGCTCTCGATCTCTCACTCAATATTTCTTTCTTTTTTTTGCCTTTATAAGGAGGCTTTATTGTTATTTACCTTAATAGTCTCAGAAAGAACAGATTAGCTCAGTCCAACGTGATTTGCAGTTGGCAAAATCTAGTGAAGCAAGTGTTCTGATTGCTAAGGATTTAATTTGGATGCTTTTAATACTTAGCCATCTAACACTTCAAACATAATCCAGAACAATGCATCAGCCCCTCCTTTCCACTTTACTACCACACCTACCGCCCTTCATTATGGAAATATCTTCATTAAATAGGATTCCCAGAGGACAGGTTCCCTGGAGCATATAGCCATGAGGACAGTGCACAAAAAGAAAACTGAAAATAAAACTCTGTATGATAATTTACTAATCTAAGGAAACAAAACCTTCCAATATATTAAGAAATAAATCCAGTTACAAATGCACTAGTAGGTCTGTGGAGGCTCTGGCAGAGTAACTGAGAACAGCCAGTTATTTACAAGATACACAAGCAGGAAGGGTGTACCTGGCCCAGCAAGGGCCTCAGAAGCCAAAAGTGTTCTCTCCGCTGTAGGCCACATACAAGAATCCGTCTTCATCTTTTTCCTTCTCGTAAAGCTGTCCCATAGTTAGGCTGGACTGTGGGACTGTCTTGTCCACAAACAGGAAGATGGCCTTCTCGGAAGGAAGTTGGATCCTTTTCCTGATGATCCACATGAACTGAGCCACAGTGATGTCAGATGGTACCAAGTACTTCCTCTCGTCAATGTCAACAATCTGAGAGCCGGAGACTTTTTCCACGATCCCCGGAACCCGGTCGGGGTACTTCGCTCTGATCTTCGCGGATTCCACGCATCTGTGTTCCAGCGAGTGGTCCTCCTTAAACATCCACTTCATGGCGGTGGGGGGTCACTCAATATTTCTGAGGCCTTAGTGAATGCACTTTCCCCATATGTAAAGGAGGTTCTAGAATTATTCGAGTACCCAATAGAGATGTGTCCAATGTGGAGATCCATGAAGGTTAATCCAAGGGACCCTGTGACCACTGAGATGCCTGGATAGAAATGGTTGTGCTCAACCTTTGCACAGATATATTGAAAGCACCTATTATGTAGATGAACTAATATATATGACAGCAGACCGAACTTCCAGTATTAGGTTTTTGGCCATGGTCCTTTACAGGTGACATTCTGTCTTGTCTTCTCTAGGTATGCCTACTTTCACCCTTATTCTGAAGAGGATGAACAACTAAAGAAAACCCTCTGTAACTTCCTGGACACATGGATGGACAAGAACCCTGAGGACTTTTGTGATCCCTCAGACCTGTTCCCTCTGAAATACCTGAAGGCCTACTTGAGTATTCACATGCCACACTCAGATCTTCTTGTCCGTGTCAATAGGATCCAGACCACGTTGCAAGAAATAAAGGCCCAGGACTCACAGGCCAAGGATGAGGAAGACTCGGATCTTGGGAGACACACATCCTCAGATCCAGAGCTTAAATGTTTTAAATCTGTAGGGAAACCAGGCACTCTGGAGCCAGATCCATCTTGTGCACCAGAACTGGAGAGCACAAAAGTCACCAGAAGTCTCTGGGACAGATTCATAGCTGCAGTCAGACGTGGCAGCAGCCGTCATGCCTGCACACCTGATAGCAGCTGTGGGACCTGTGTCTCAGCATGTCTGTAGATACAGTGTATCTTTCAGCTATCTCCTGCTTGCTACAAGGGGCCTACATTTTTAGAGACTGGACCTGTCAACTCTTGTCACTGTTCCTGCCCCTCAGGATCAGCCCCTTATTTCAATCCATCAGCAGTCCCAGCCTCACAGCCAGCCTTCCCCTCCCATGAGAAATGGTCTATTTACTCTTTCTGATCTTTTCAAGATTGTGTGTATTTTAACTATTGTTTTTTAATAAATTGTTAGTGTTTATAAAAAACAATCTAGTAAGAGAACATATCTGAATATTATAAATATGCTATTTGATTAAAAGTAATTTTAAGATTATTCAAAAGGCTTTTATGGCCCAAAAATAAAATTATAAATGTAAGCATTCTGTAGGTTTAAATATTACACTTGAATAGCTATTTCTCTAAAGAAGATCCTCCCATGTCCAGTGAAGCTTATGAAGTGATGTTCAACGTCATTATTTTTCAGTAAACCACAAAGGAAACCTGAAGGGTCAGGAGTCTGAGGATGGGTAGCCTAGAGACCCACAGTAGAACTAAACAGGAATGGCAAAAATGTCAATGAAGGGATTTCTAAATGATATTCAGCTACAGTCCTAGATTGGCATCCAGCCCATTTGTCATCAGAGAGGCTTCATCCAGCCACTGATGGAAACAGATGCGGAGATCGACTCCTTAGCTCCAACACTTGGAGCTTGTAGAACCTGTGGATGAGGTAGAGGCTGTACCGTAGGAGCTAGGTTGCAAGACATAGCAGCAAGGAAACCACTCTAGACAGAATTAACTGATAAGAAGAGCTTGTCTTATCATCAAGAATCAAATTCACACGGGCACTCTCTCTCTCACACACACACACACACAGATAGAGGGGGGGAGGATAAAGAGAGAGAGGGAGAGGGGAAGGAGGGAGGGAGGGAGGGGGAGCGAGAGCGAGAGAGAGAGAGAGAGAGAGAGAGAGAGAGAGAGAGAGAGAGAGAGAGAGTTAAGTGCGGCCCTTTGCCGAGCAAAGGAGGCATTAAGGAATACAAAAGTCTAGTGTCTTCTACAAGGCTGGCATTTTCAAGGGACCTTAAGTGGTTTTTTTCTCCCTTTTTAGTGATGGTCAATTTGAGAAAAAGAAAAAAATGTCTGATTGTCCTAAAGCTTTGACATAAACATATCCTGAACAGGCCTTGAACTTATCAAAGCTCAACAATAGCAGAGGGGTCAGACCTCTGTTTGATAATCTACCAAGATTATCAAAGATCATGAGCGTAAAGAAGAAGCGAGCCATCTTGGAGGTTCACTATTTTAATCTACTAAATGGTTCTTTTCACAACCTGTCTTCCTAACAGTGACTCTTTTTAACTCCAAGTCCCTCAGGGTCAATGGTGACTTTGAGTCTTCCACTGTTTTCTAACTCAGTTACATTTATGAAGATTAGCAGGGTGGGGCTCTACCTGAGTACTGCCTGTGCTGCTGTAGGGCAGTATGGAAGATGTGTGGTGCAGTTTTGGTGTCGTGTTCATCCTCCTAGATGCTTGAAACCTCAGGTTTCCCTTCTCTTTGTTCAGTGTTCCTGTCTTGATAATATCCAAATAGGCAAGCACACCTGGCCTCTCCAAAGATGCATCCTCTGAACTTAGATGTCCCTGTTCCCATTACCAATAATAGATTGAACTCACCAGATAGTTATAGGCATACATCGTAGGGGTGTGTATCGGTTCAGTTTTCCAGAGTCCTTGATTTTAATATAACCTGTAAGAGGAGGAAATCTCAGTCTACACACACACACACACACACACACACACACACACACACACACACACAGAAGCATGTACACAGCACATGTCCACATATGCAATCACTCATGGCCTCACACACACAGACACATCCTGTCTCTCTTTAGGAAAAAAAAAAGCATATTAAAAGGAAAAATAATTACCACTAGGACACATACACTATTATGTTCATAATAGCCAGAAGCTAGAAAGAAACCTTATGTTCCTCAAGCAAAGAATGGATACAGAGAATGTGGTTCATTCCCACAATTAAATACTATTCGGCTATTCAAAATGAAGACACCCTGAATTTTGCAGGCAAATGGATGGAACTAGCAAATATCCTGAGTAAGGTAACGAAGAACCAAAAGAGCATGCAGGGTATGCACTCACTGATCAGTGGATATTAGCCAAAATATACAGAATGCCCATGATACAACTCATAGAACTCATGAAGTTTAGCCATAAGTAAGGCCCTAGTAAGGATGCTTCAATCCCACTTAGAAGGGGGAACAAAATAATCAAGGGAGGCAGAGGGAGGAAGGGACTTGGGTTGGAGAGCAGAGAGAGTGGGGAAAATTATGAAGGAGAAGATATGGGGGGAGAGAAGTCGAGAAGAATGAATGGAAATATGCAGCTGTGTGGGATGGGGATGTGAGATGAGGTAGGACCCTTTAGAAAACCCCAGAGACCTTGGCTCCCAGGGCTCAACGGAGATGATCTTAGCTGAATTGCTCAACAGTAGGGAGATGGATCCTGAAGGAACCACCTCCAGAAATTAGACAAGGCCCTCAGTGGAAGGATGAGGCCATCTATCTACCTTCAAAGACTTTCCCAGAATTGTTCTTGTCCAAAAGAAATGTAGGGACAAAAAAGAAGCAGAGACTGGAGGAAAGTTGATGCAGTAACTGGCAACTTTGGGATCCATCCCATGGACAGGCTCTAAATCCTGAAACTATTATTGATGCCATGTTGGGTTTGCAAGACAGGAGCCTGCATGGTTGTTCTCTGAGAGGCTCTATCAGCAGCTGACTGAGACAGATGCAGATACATACAGTGAACCATTGCACTGAGGTCTGGGATCCCTATTCAAGAGTTAGAGGAATGATTGAAGGAGCTGAAGGGGATGGTAACTCCATAAAAAGTCCTACAGCGTCAAGTTACCAGGACCTGTCAGAGCTCCCAGAGACTAAGCTACAAACGAGAGAGCATACATTGTCTATTTGTGACCCTCAGCACACATATGTAGCACAAGACTGCCTGATCTGGTCTCGGTGGGAGAGGATGGGATTAATCCAGTAGAGACTTCATGCCCCAGGGAAGGAGAGATGCTGGGGGGGGGTGATTGAGGTGGGGGGTTGGGTGGGTGAAAATGTCAGTGAGAGGAGGGTTTGCTTGTGGGTGGTTGGTTAGTGGGTGGTGGGTATGTGGGAATATGGGGTGGTGTGTAGGTGGTAGGGGTGGGTGGGTGAGTTAGTACCCTCTCAGAGGCAAAGGGGAGGAGATATGGGGAGAAGAATTCTGGGAAGGAGCATCGGTAAGGGGGCAACATTTGGATTGTAAATAAATAAAATAATTTAGTAAAAACGAAAAAGGGGAAATAAGGAAACAAAATGAAATAAAATAAAAACAAATATGAATGGAATAAAAGCAAGTAATAGCAATGAAAACACACAAGAGAGTCATATAGAAACAGATACACAAATTCACACACAGAGAAATCCCATAAAGATTAAATTGCAAAACATAATATGTACGCAAAAAAAAAACCAACCTGTAAGGGCTGTAAGGTAAAATAAAAAGAAACAAAATTACAGGATTAAAACACTCCCAAAACACCACTTGGATTGTTCTGTATTGACTATCTACTGCTGGGCATGAGACTTATACTTATACTTATACTTATACTGGTTTGTACACACAGTAAGAGTGAGGGAGACAACTTTTTCCTTTCAAGCATTGATCTCTTGGCCATGGCTTCTAGGATAGGGGTGGAGCTTGTATATACTTCCACTCTCAACATTGGAACCCCATCTGGCTTCAATCTCTGCAGTCCGTTTATGCTGCCACAGTCTCTGTGAGTTCAGTAAGCCCCATTCCTGTTGTATGGAGAAGGCTCTGTTTTTGTGGGTATCTTCCATCTTTCACCTTTCAAAGGATCATGTCTGGACCATCAACATTAGCATCATGTGAGAGCTTGTTACAGATGCAGACTTCCTACATCAGCCCCTATATGTGAGCAAGTGTCCCAGATGATTAGTGTATTTAGGTTAGGTAAACACACTACAGACCTCTGCTTTCCTAGTTATGCCATTATAATTCTCTTTCTACTGTTCCATATGAGCACCCAGAGCATGAAGCTTATGGAGGATAGATAATATATTTTCTTTATCGTTGTATAATCACATTAACACATGAACTGAGCTAAGATTTTTCATCAGAAACCCTTTTGATAACTAATGGGGATATATCGTGCTTTTGGCAACCTCCATGCAGGATCTCAGAAGTCTGGGACAAACACCTGAGGAGCATAGTGAGATATCAGAGCAGACACTATCCAGCTCTCCTAGCATCCCTGGGTCCTCGTGGCTTCTCCCAGCATATCCCAGTCCCTGGGCTCCTCCCAGCATATCCCACTCCCTGGGCCTCCTCCCAGAATCCTTCAGTCCCTGAGACTCCTCCCAGAATCTTTCAGTCCCTGAGGGTCCTCCCAGCATCCCTCAGTCCCTGTGACTCCTCCCAGCATCACTCAGACACTCTGCCTCCCCCAGCTCTCCCAGCATCCCTCAGTACAGAACATTCCTCCTAGCATTTCTCACCCTCCCTCCTACCCTAAGCCTCTCCTTCCCAAGGGCTGGGCTTCTCCTTCCCTTCCCCCAGCCTGATCCCTACATAATCCAGCCAGGACAGGTTGGTTTCTCTTGCCCCAAGCTACCTCTTGATTGCAGCTCCTCTCTTGCTCTCCCTTCCTGTCTCTCCTCTCATGGTCCAGGTTTAATCCGCAGACCATGTTCAGCCTGGACTCCTCCTCTGCCTCTTTCTCCCTTATATCTGTAATAAAACTCTTTTCGCCGGGCGGTGGTGGCGCACGCCTTTAATCCCAGCACTTGGGAGGCAGAGGCAGGAGGATTTCTGAGTTCAAGGCCAGCCTGGTCTACAGAGTGAGTTCCAGGACAGCCAGGGCTATACAGTGAAACCCTGTCTCGAAAAACCAAAAAAAAAAAAAAAACTCTTTTCCAGTAGTCTTTAGGAGTAGTTATGCCCTCCTCTTTTTATTTCATTTTTCATTCACTCCTAAGAGGGTTTTACTTTTTCCTCCGCTGTCTTCATTATTAGAAGTCAGTCCACCTTGAAGTGAGGTAACCCCGTCCCAACAGGACATTGCATGGTATGTACTCACTTATAAGTGGATATTAGCTGTAAAATACAGGATACCCAAGCTACATTCCACTGACCCTAAGAGGCTAAACATAAAGGAAGACACAAGCAAAGATTCTTGAATCTCACTTAGAAGGGGGTATAAAATAATCAGGGAAGGCAGATGGAGGGAGGGAACTGAGAGGGAAAAGAGGGGGTTTCAGGATCAGTTGGGAAGAGGGACAGGAGAGACAGTGAGATGGCCATGAGAATGAATGGAAAGAGGCAGCTGACAGGTGTAGAGGTAGGGGGTCTCTCCAGGATGGTACAGAGACCTGGGAAAAGGGATGTGTTCATTTCTGGGTCTTCAATGCTATTCCATTCATCTTCCTGCCTGTCTCAGTACCAATACAATACCGTTTGTTTTTTTATCACTATTGCTCTGTACTAGAGCTTGAGGTCAGGGATGGTGATTCCACCAGGAGATCTTTTGTTGTGGAGAATAGTTTTCGCTATCCTGGGTTATTTGTTATTCCAAATCAATTTGCAGATTGCTATTTCTAGCTCTATGAAGAACTGATTTGGAATTTTGATGGGGATTGCATTAAATCTGTAGATTGCTTTTGGCAAGATGGCTATTTTTACTATATTAATCCTACCAATCCGTGAGCATGGGAGATCTTTCTATCTTCTGAGATCATCTACGATTTCTTTCTTCAGAAGCATGAAGTTTGTGTCATACAGATCTTTCACTTGCTTGGTTAGAGTCACACCAAGGTATGTAATAGTATTTGTGATTATTGTGAAGACTGTCATTTCCCTAATTTCTTTCCCAACTTGTTTATCCTTTGAGTAGAGGAAGGCTACTGATTTATTTGAGTCAATTTTATATCTAGCCACTTTGCTGAAGTCGTTTATCAGCTTTAGGAATTTTCTGGTGGAATTTTTGGAGTCGCTTAAGTATAAGATCATACTTTTTTGGGTTAATATCCACTTATCAGTGAATGCATACCATGTGTGTTCTTTTGTGATGGGTTATCTCCATCCATTTGCCTAAGGATTTCATGAATTTATCATTTTTAATAGCTGAGTAGTACTCCATTATGTAAATATACAATACTTTCTGTATCCATCCTTCTGTTGAAGGACATCTGGGTTCTTTCCAGCTTCTGGCTATTATACATAAGCCCTCTATAGACATCGGGGATGTTAAAAAACACTGTGTTCACGACATAGTCAGCCTCCAGAAAACATTCCACCTTGCCAAACCACTAGGAACAGGGGCAAATATGCACTGGGTCAGAAATGGAAAACAGGCCCACCTGGGGCCAGAGACCCAGACAAGGGCCCGAGAAACAGGACTGTCACCCCTGAAAACCCAGAGGACAGTCAGAGCAATGTAGGGAAAGGGATGGGAGAGTAGCATTCAGGCTGCAATCTTGGCCCAGAAACACAGCGTGTGGACAGGACAGAGGAGAGAAGACAGGCCCAGCACTTGGGCATGAAGGAAAAGGTGGTAGCCTCACAAAGAGGGGAGGGAGGAGTCATAGCTTGGCAGGATGCAGGGACTGGAGAGGAAGAGTTCATGACAGATATGACCTGGGTCAGGGAAAGGCGATTGGGCTCCACATATGTGCGGGCAGGTGGGATGGTCGCCCCGGACCCCGAGTGCCAGGAAGAATGGAGGGCAGGACAGCCCATTGGCCAGAGCGAAGACGGGCTAAGGGCAGAAGATGAAGTGCGCCCGCTGGCCACTCTCGTTCTTACCAGCTGGCCGAGCTTCTTCTGGTGATCCAAGCACAAGAGATTAAAAGTAATTTTAAGATTATTCAAAAGGCTTTTATGGCCCAAAAATAAAATTATAAATGTAAGCATTCTGTAGGTTTAAATATTACACTTGAATAGCTATTTCTCTAAAGAAGATCCTCCCATGTCCAGTGAAGCTTATGAATTAATGTTCAACGTCATTATTTTTCGGTAAACCACAAAGGAAACCTGAAGGGTCAGGAGTCTGAGGATGGGTAGCCTAGAGACCCACAATAGAACTAAACGGGAATGGCAAAAATGTCAATGAAGTGATTTTTTTTTTAAACATTCTTTTTTTTTTTTTGGTTTTTTCGAGACAGGGTTTCTCTGTATAGCCCTGGCTGTCCTGGAACTCGCTCTGTAGACCAGGCTGGCCTCGAACTCAGAAATCCGCCTGCCTCTGCCTCCCAAGTGCTAGGATTAAAGGCGTGCGCCACCACCGCCCGGCAATGAAGTGATTTCTAAATGATATTCAGCTACAGTCCTAGATTGGCATCCAGCCCATTTGTCATCAGAGAGGCTTCATCCAGTCACTGATGGAAACAGATGCAGAGATCGACTCCTTAGCTCCAACACTTGGAGCTTGTAGAACCTGTGGATGAGGTAGAGGCTGTACCGTAGGAGCTAGGTTGCAAGACATAGCAGCAAGGAAACCACTCTAGACAGAATTAACTGATAAAGAAGAGCTTGTCTTATCATCAAGAATCAAATTCACACAGGCACACACATGTCTCTGACATGTCTCTGACATGTTCTAACTTCATGTAAACACAGAGGGCTATGAGGACATGGCCAAGACCTAAGTAAGTGAAAGGAAGCTAGGATGAAGAAGGAATCTAATTTCATCACGAAAACATTTCTCCGACATTTTCTCTGGACAGCAGGACACAGGCAGAAGAACCTGACATGGCAAAAGTGGTGAACGTGACAGTGACCCCCTATGAAAGCATGCATGCACAACAGCCTACCGAAATATAGACTCCTTAGTGTTTGCTTATTTCTTATTACAGGCGTTGAATTAGCACATATGTAATTAGCAAATTTTAAGTATAAACACATTGAAATCCTTGCTAATGTTTTTACATTAATAGGTAAGACATTCATAATCATAAATTATGAGATGCCCTTGGAGAACAGAGCCTGGCTTATAAACACTCTCCAGGATCCAGGTGCTGGGCTCGCTAGAAGCACATTCATATCTACTTAGTCAAACAAGCCTTTTCTGGGTCTTTTGGTTCCAGAGTTTAGGTGCAGTTCTCTGGGTTGACTGTTACCTGGCAATCCTTTTGCTCAAAGCACACAGGCAAATGAATTCTCACAATGAAAGAAGTTAAGATAAGTTAGAAGGGAAAGGACATGTGCCTACTCAACCCCACTGTTTAAACTTCCTTTGTGCAAGAGGATCCCACATTCCAGCTGCCTAGAGGTTCCCCTACCAGGGCCATGGAATCACAGAGACCATCCCTAACAAGGGTCCTACATTCTACCCTGCATGCACTGAAGGACACTGGCAAGATCTGACAGGTCAGAGGCAGGGCTAGGTCACTCTGCAACAGAAAAGCTTGTAATAACTTTGCCTTCCCCACCCTCCCTGTCCAGGGAATGGCCATCAATAATGGTGCTAAACTGTGGGAAGAGAAGGGTTGTCCCAGCCCTGTGTGGTGTCTTGTTAAAAGAGAAGCTCACCCAGTGAACAGGGGCAGAAAGCCATCCCAGACCAGGGTCATGGATTCCAGAAAGAAGCTACTTGAAAAAATCCTGGGAAAACCCACCTGCACATGTAGGGGGCAAACAATTTTAGGAGTCAATGACCTCAAAGCCCATCTATATAGACTTGGGATTTAAACTGCCCTGCCCAGAGCCCAGCAGGTATAGACCTATAATCCTAGCACTGAGCGGGTAGAGGGAAAAGACTCAGAAAAGCAAGGCCAGCCTCAGCTACATAGTGCGTTTGAAGCCAGCCCATTCTGCAAGAGACCTTGTATCCCAGTGGATGTTCAACATCAGCATATGGCCAGCACTAATTTGAACTCAGTGGGTATTAAAAGAGGGCATGAAGAAGAAAGGAGATGGGTTGGAGTGGTCCAGAGGAATTCAGAGGGAGTTGGTGTGTATGTGTAAGGGTCTGAAAACTCCTGAAGGAAGACCCCAGACTCAGATAGTATGCAAAAATAAAGAGCATTTATTCTGCAGAAACATCCAGCTTTTGGAAAACAACCATTCTCCAAAATGACAACCCCAGATGAAGGCACACAGGCCTTCTTATAGGGAACTGGGGGAACTCTGTGGATCAGATAATCTAAAATTTCATTGGTGAATGCTAGGGGTCACAGGTGGTCAGTGGTCTGTATCCCTATGTCATGAGCATTCAACCATGTGATGAAATAGGGCTGCCCGGCACAGGCATCCCATTTGGAGATAAGATATTTCCCCATGTTTGTGCTTATCCCCTGGCTGTTCTTTGGGAGGGGGTTTTATCGTCTTGTTCCAGATTTTATGGTCTATTCCTAGAGCTGGTAACTTATGACCTAGTTTCTGGTGCTTATGGTCTATTCCTGGAGCTGGTGCCTTATGGCCTTTTTTGAAATCAGGCCTGGTCCTTAAATGGAGACAGATGGGGTTCATGTTGCCCTTTCATGTGTGTGCTTAAATATATAGAGCATGCTATGAAATTTTTTCCTGAGTTAGATTTGAGGGTTTACGAAGTCTCTACATTAGATGCAGCTGTTTGCTTCTCAAGTCTGGTAGTTTATCTGTTGTTTTCATAAAGTGTATGATTCCTGTATTCAGATAAAGAAAGCCCCTTCTGCTGAGTCCAGCATGGCCTTGGTGGGGACAGAATGACACAGCTCCTGCCCCTGGGACACGGCCAGCAGGTGTATGTGCCCCAAGTGTTGATGGCTGCCCTGGGCATAAGACTTGTTTGTATAATAATGTACATAGTTCATATTCCTCCAAAGCAGTCTTTGGAGGACACTTTCTGTTAGTGTTAACGACTCCATGATAATCTGAGAAAGCAAGAGTCCAGGAGGCAAAGGTGAGGCTAATGTCTCAGCAAAATAGTAAATTCTGGGACCTTCAGGACAGCCCTTAAGGCTGTGTAAAAGAACTCTTAAAAACATGAATTAGAGTATATAATTTCTCAACTTAGCAAAAAATAAAGATGCGATATGAACCACGAGGGACTTCATGAATCCAAAGGAACAAAGGCAGCTGCACTGAGCCAGCTTGTCAGCAAGATACAATGACAGGAAAATACACAAGCAGGCCGACTCCGGAGTTCAAGGTCAGCCAGGAGTCCAGGCCCAGGTGTGCTGGGAATGGTATTCCAGGACAGGGTCCCACTCAACTAGTTATCTTCGGTGCTTAACAGAGGCAGGCAGATCTCTGAGTTCTTTTGCAAGGTTAATAGAAAATGTGTGCTTGCTGATTCCTAAGAATTAAGGGGCTGGGGTCAAGGGATGTTAATTCATAGTATAATCTAAAGGGAACCTGGAATAAATAGCTGAATTGATATATGAATAAAAAACCGGGCTTATGTGCCACGGACCACCCCAGCCGGGTATAGGGGTCCCTGGGATGAGGGTTCTCGAAGTCCAGGTGGGTAAGGATTCGGCGGTGACAAACAGAAACAAACACAGAGGCAGTTTGAATCTGAGTGTATTTTGCAGCTCTCAAGCAGGGGATTTTATACAGTAAACAAAACATGACACAACTCTTAGAAACCATATCCAGTGAAACAATTGTGAATACCAACAAGAATCACTTGGCACAGTAAAGCACAGAAATCATCCAAGCATTACAACTCTGAAACTCTGTGTACAGTGAATCACAAACAGAACAGGTAATGTCGTCATCAAAAACATAACAATTCTAAAAGAATATGTTCAATAGGGCAATCATTAAAGGCTAGTGGCATATTCCCAAGAACAGGTTAATAAATCTTTATGGTCAGTGCTCTTAACCGCTGAGCCAACTTTCCAGCCCCTATGGTTAATTATTGCTTAACATCTAATACCTGATTTTTTATAAATCTTCAAAGCATAAATTTAAACTATTTTAATTCTTTCTGATTAAATATTTCTTTACCATATACCAAAACCCACCTCCGATGACACACGTGCAGCCATATGAAATTTTATTGTTGGGGAAGTTTTTATCTATCATAATTTTGTAAAGAATTTGAAAAGTAAAGCATTGGTTTCCCTGGAGATAAGATCATGTTAGTGACCCGTCTCAAGGGGTGGTTTCGTACCCATTATTCTTGCTTAAGATCATTGTCTGGGCTACCAGGAACCTGTAGGTAAGAAAAGGAATGAAAGAGAACAAAAAAGAAAAATTGCCATGAGAACTACAGTTCAATATGTTTTGTCCGGCCGAGAGTTCCACAACCAGTTCCAGTAGACCTCCTTCTTTTGAAGTCTAATGCCTCAGTCTGTAAAATTTGTCACACAGATTCTACTGGGGTCGGTGTGGCACTTATGGTCTTCGTGAGATGAGCTAGCAAAAAGTGACAGCAGTTCTTTGTAGAAAGTTTCTCTAGTGAGAGCTGAGCTGTCTAGACATCTTTGGAGAGTGAAGACAGCTTTTAGAATTTTTCTAACAGGATTTCTGTCAGAAAGTCCATGGATAGCAAACACAGCTCTTTTAGGATTTTCAAGATCTTTTGGAATTTTTCTGGCTTTCCAATTTTTGATCAGAAAACCCAAGAATTACTTTTAGAATTTTTATAGCAGAATTTCTGACTTGGTCAGATAATCCAACAATTTTTAGAGCAGCTTTTCTGACTTTGGCCAGAAAATCCATAAGCTATCCTGATAGCTTTTAGAATTTTTACTAGCAGAGAGAGCTGTCTCAGAGTTTTTTAAAAAGAAAAAGAAAAAAGTTGTCTAGAACAGAGTAGAGCAGAACACACACACACACACACACACACACACACACACACACACACACAGAGAGAGAGAGAGAGAGAGAGAGAGAGAGAGAGAGAGAGAGAGAGAGAGAGAGAGAGAGAGAGAGATCTGAAAAGCCACCTCAGGAGAACCTAGGCCGCTAGCTTGGACCCATAATTTGACTTGAGTCATGTGTTTTCAACTCATCCAAGCACCCTTTCTCTCAGAACCCCTCTCAAAGCTTTGGCTGGTCCCTGGCAAACATGTTTCTTCTGGTTTTGGATCCTTGAGAAAAGTTCGTGGGGGCATCTCCTTCCCTACTTCTGTCCATTTAAAACAGGCTCCTGGAGCCAGTCACCTGTCAGGGTTCCATGTCTACCTGCAGACGTCATGTTGGCAAACGCTGCCTGCCTTGGTGAGAGCTCCACTGGAGTGGGAACTATCTGCAAAAGGTCAAGCATTTAATATACCCTGTTAAACCTGGCACTTGACTAACGCCTTAGATCTGAGGAAGTCTCCTCTCTCATGCTGACCTAGGCTCTAGACAGAAAGAATCTCACACTCTGCAGACTGAAGGATTCTTACCAAGCCTGCCCTGGGCAAGCCCTTATGTAACTCAGTGTTTATGGAGGGCACATGTTCAGCACACTGTTAAACCAATAGGGTCTATCCCTGTAGGTTGCCACCCCTTTGGGGGTTTGTGAATGACACTTTCACAGGAATTGCCCAAGACCATCAGAAAACACAGATATTTCCTTTTCAATTCATAAAAGTAGCGCTGATTACCTACATGAAAGACCAAGTCAGTGAACAAAGTCAGCTCCACTCAACCTCCTGAAATCCTTTCTGATGAGGAATAACAGCAAATGATTATTGACAACCTGTTCATTCCCTGATACTTGGTATGACTGTGTTTAGTCTCCTAAAAAACCTATGAAAGAGTCAGCACTTGTTTTTACTTAGGTGCAAGTGAAATCAGCCAAACACCTTGATCAAAGTCACCTCCCCAGGAGGTCGGTAGCAGCTCAGCATAGAGATTCTCCCTGGTCTCTAGTCCAGCTGCAAACTGCCAGGGCTGGTTTGCTCAGACCGAATACCAGAGAGACTGACCTGGCAGCAAGGACACTGGTATTCTGGGACAGCAGAGCAGAATATGCTGTTCAGCCTTAGCACCAGGAAAGAACAAGAAGGGACAATGATGCAGGCAAACAATGACCCCAGCCTGGCCCACCTCAGTGGTTCTGACAGCAAGCTGGTGCCTGGTGTCAGGCATGGATGGGGCCTCCAGACAACAGAAGGGGCAGCAGGGTGCTGGTCGGCCTCTATGCTGGCGTCTCACAAAGCCACACCTGTCACAGGCACAGGATGGACGCTTCCTCTCTGTCCCTTTTGCTCCCTCCACTGCATGCTACCTCTGCCAGTCGGCAGGAGAGCCCTTTGCTAACCTCACACTCCTGTATATCTCTGCTGTGTTCCTATGCCTCCCTTCAAAACTTACTTTTATGTGTATGGGTGTTTGGCCTGAGTGCATGTCTGTATATGACATAAATGTGTAGCCCAAGGAGGAAAGAAGGGCAAGTCATTCAACCCAGAACTGGAGTTACATGGTTGTGAGCCACCATGTGTGCTGGGAATTGAGTCCAGGTCCTCTGGAAGAATAGCTAGTCTTCTTTTTTTGGGGGGGAGTATATATTCTTTATTTACATTTCAAACGTTATCCCCTTTCCCAGTCCCCCTCCTGAAAACCCCTATCCCATTTCCCTCCCTCTGCTTCTAGGAGGGTGTCCCTCCAACCACCCCACACTCACCTTCCCGCCCTCAATTCTCCTATGCTGGGGCATCTATCGAGCCTTCACATCACCAAGAACCTCTCCTCCCATTGACTCCTGACAAGGCAATCCTCTGCTAAAAATGCAGTTGGAGCCATGTGTACTCCTTGGTTGATTGCTGTTCTCTAGAGTCACAGAACATATGGGTAGTCTCTATATAGTTAGGGAATCTGTCGATGACTTACAGCTTGTAGTCCAACTCCCCAATAATGGTCAGCAGCAGCTGTGGATGGCAGTCTAAGGATCTAGCAGTTGCTCAGTCACACGAGGCAAGCAGGCAAGGAAGAGAGAGTCTTCTCCCAATGTCCTTATGTAGGTCTCCAGCAGAGGGTGTGGCCCAGATTAAAGGCGTGTGCCACTGAGCCTTTAATCCCAGATGACCTTGAACTCAAAGATCTCCTTGTCTTAATCTTCTGGAATTCATAGCCACTATGCTTCAAGATCTCCATGCCAAGATTCAGGTCAGAAACTTGTATCTCTGAGCCTCCAGATTAGGATCATAGGCGAGCCTTCCAATTCTTGATTAGTTCATTCCAGATATAGTCAAGTTGGCAATCAGGAATAGCCACTATAATGGCTTAGTCCCTGGGAGCTCTGGGGGGGGGGTCTGGTTGGTTGATATTGTTGGTCTTCCTATGAGGTCGCAAACCCCTTTAGCTCCTTTACTCTTTTCTCTAACTCCTCCATTGGGTATATCACACTTAGTCCAATGGTTGGCTGCAAGCATCCTCCTCTGTATTTGTAAGGCTCTGGCAGGGCCTCTCAGGAGACAGTCATATCAGGCTTATTTCGGCAAGTATTTCTTGGCATCCACAATAGAGTGGGGGTTTGGTGACTGTTTGTGGGATGAATCTGCAGATAGGACAGTCTCTAGATGGCCTTTCCGTCAATCTCTGCTCTACACTTTACCTCCTCATTTGCTCCTGTGAGTATTTTGTTCCCCTTCTCAGAAGAACTGAAGCACCCACACTTTGGCTTCCTTCTTTTTTTTTAATTGAATATATTCTTCATTTACATTTCAAATGTTATACCCTTTCCCCATTCCCCCCCCCCCCCGAAAACTCCTGTCTTAGTCAGGGTTTCTATTCCTGTATAAACATCATGACCAAGAAGCAAGTTGGGGAGGAAAGGGTTTATTGAGCTTACACTTCCACACTGCTGTTCATCACTAAAGGAAGTCAGGACTGGAACTCAAGCAGGTCAGGAAGCAGAAGCTGATGCAGAGGCCATGGAGGGATGTTACTTACTGGCTTGCTTCCCCTGGCTTGCCCAGCTTGCTTTCTTATAGAACCCAAGAATACCAGCCCAGGGATGGCACCACCCACAAGGGGCCTGTAGTGGCTATTCCTGGTTGTCAACTTGACTAAATCTGGAATGAACTAATCAAGAATTGGAAGGCTCGGTGGCACACGCCTTTAATCTGGGCCACATCCTCTGCTGGAGACCTATATAAGGACATTGGAAGAAGGAAGATTCACTCTGGCTTTTCCTGGCCTGCCTCGTGTGACTGAGCAATTGCTAGATCCTCGGACTTCCACCCACAGCTGCCTCGTGGGACTGAGCAAATGCTAGATCCTTGGAGTTCCATCCACAAGTACTGCTGACTATTGTTGGGGAGTTGGACTACAAGCTGTAAGTCATCGACAAATTCCCTAACTATATAGAGACTACCCATACGTTCTGTGACTCTAGAGAACCCTGACTAATACAGAAGTTGGTACCAGGAGTGGTTCTAGAGGAGCAGAAGTATAAGGATGAATATTTTAAAAATCTGGAGTTGGTCTGGTAATTCATCAGTACCTTCAACTACTGAAACCTCTCCAGATTCTCTTCCTCCTGGGAGTTCGGAAAATATTGAAGACCCGTGGTTGAAACTATATTTCAAGCTTAAAGAAGCTAGTGTCTTTGAGTATCTTGATGAATGAGAAGATTCAGTGGTGTACAATACTTTCTACAAGTTGGGGAAAAAATGGAAAATGAGACCAAAATTCAGAAGCTCTTTAGGGTCTAGTTGTCCAGCAGTCATGGATGAACGGGGTATACCTGAAAGGGAGGCTGGAAATAAAAAAGGACAGGGGGGTTGGGGGGGATGAAAGAAAGATGAAGCCAAGACAACGGTTTCTGATCAAGACTCAAAGTTTAATTTTCAGCTCTGTGTTTATATAGGGAAAATTCACAGACCCCCTCCTTTGTTTCAGCTGGATTGAGTTGCAAAGCAAGCTCAGCAGGTGGTCAACTCCTCAAAGCTCCGGTAGGAAACTGTAAATACAGAGGTGAGGCCAGGTGACTCCAGCTATGTTATGAAACCATCCTGTGTTTGTTTAGCCTACTCAAGGCTGAGGGAAGGGCACACTAGGGACTTCTCCAGGATTCCAGCACCAGATTAGGTCTTTGGATCATCCAGTCTCATGGGATGAACAACTACTGAAGAGGTCCAATCAGAAACTTTGGAAAATTCCACCAGATCCCTCCCCTCAGGAAGAGGGGCTAAATTACATTACTTAGACCACTGGGATGAGGGACCGACCTGGCCACCTTCCCAGAGCCTACCACTGGCCATCTACCTCATTCATAGAGACCAATCAGTTTAAAAGACACACTGTTCTGCCAATCACATTGTACCTAATGTCGATGGCCCTGAGAACTATTTAAAGGCCCACTGGACAGGCTGCGTGTGGCTGTTCTCTTCCTCCATGTGCAGAGAGACCCCCAACATGTTGGAACAAAAAAATTTCTCTTGCTTTTTGCATTGATTCCCGACTCCGTATTGACGACTCAGGAAGTCCCCAATAAGATAAGGCTCATTAGAGTCTTACAGTACTGGATCCTTGCTTTTCTGTGGGCTGACAGTCATTGCTGGGCTACCCACACCACAGACCACTCTAGATATTAACAACCTAATATTCTAATTCTCCTTTTTATGGTTCCTTTCCTGAACCCTGACTAACACAGTAGGTGATAAGCTTACCTTTTATCTTTTCCTTTATGTGTTCAAACATGCTATATAGACAAACTGAGCAACTGTACCGGCTGGTTTTGTGTGTCAACTTGACACAGGCTGGAGTTACCACAGAGAAAGGAGTTTCAGTTGGGGAAGTGCCTCCATGAGATCCAGCTGTGGGGCATTTTCTCAATTAGTGATCAAGCAGGGAGGGCCCTTTGTGGGTGGTGCCATCCCTGGGCTGGTAGTCTTGGGTTCTATAAGAGAGCAAGCCAGGGGAAGCAAGCCAGTAAGAAACATCCCTCCATGGCCTCTGCATCAGCTCCTGCTTCCTGACCTGCTTGAGTTCCAGTCCTGACTTCCTTTGGTGATGAACAGCAGCATGGAAGTGTAAGCTCAATAAACCCTTTCCTCCCCAAGTTGCTTCTTGGTCATATTTGTGCAGGAATAGAAATCCTGACTAAGACAGCAACCCAAGTCAGTTTTACAGCAACACTCTGGTAATATGAAGTATTCTGGTTACTTCTGTTACAAAAAAAAGTCACATTCCAGAGTCTGTATCTGAACTAAGGCCACTGGAGACAGGAGAGTGATGGGCTCAGTGTGGCTTTTGCTATTTTTGCACAAGGTGATAAAGAACAGTTTGTTCTGGGGTTTTGGCTGGCTCTAGAACAATTTCCCTCCGGTCTTCTTTTTCCACATGCTCCCCCTTCCATTTGCAGGCTACAACCATCCTCCTCACTGTCCATGGCTCCAGTTTTCTCTTGCTGTTGCCTTGAGCCCTGTAGGATTCACTGTTTTGTAGGATTTGTGAAGCCCTGGTATAATCCTGTCATTTGCTTGGAAATGTAGGGAAGCAGTTGACAGGAGAATGGTGTACATACACCCAAACATCTGACTACAAATCCACAAAAAGACCAACGTGGGAACAATAGACTCTAAAGAGGAGTAGCATGTTGGACAGAGCGGCTTGTGTTTGGTAGCCATTGCCTCTGAGCTGAAACAGTCTCTCCTGGAGGAACTCTTTGAGGCTCCAGAAGCTTTTCCTAAAGGGAGCGCTTATCAAGGTCTGAGTCTCCTCAAGGTCATAAGCAGGAGGGACTGCTTCAGAGACTTGAACCAGTCAAGCTGCCTAGAAGAAAGTCTCTAACCTATCCAGCTGCCTGCACATCATGTAGAAACCCCAGGGCTCCAGCTTTTGTGAGTTGTCACCCATGCTGGGGTGGGCTTTCTGTGATGCAGCTGTCTGAGTCATCCTACCCTTGAAGTAGCCACTTGTGCAGACCCCTGTAAGGAACCCTAATGAACTCACTGATTCCCAAAGCTGCACCTTAGCAGTACCAGTACTTGGGACTGCTGTTGGCTTCCAGTCTGAGGTGAGTAGACATTTCTTCACTTCTCTCCAGAAATAGTGTCAGACAACAGGCGTCATAAACATATGCTTTGGAGTCAGGTGACATGGTTTGAACTATGGACTCTAACATTTACCAAATATTTTTTAAAATGTTAGCAAAATATTCCTGTTAAAATCCATCATTTTTAAGTGTTCACGAAGTAATGTTAAGCATGTCAGGTTGTTCTTCGGCCATCATCTCCATCCAGCCTCAGAGCTTTCCATTAGCCCTGACTCCCTGGTCACCCCCTCTCCAGCAGTGACTCTCTGGTCACCCCCTCTCCAGCAGTAACTCTCTGGTCACCCCCTCTCCAGCACTGACTCCCTGGTCACCCCCTCTCCAGCACTGTCTCCCTGGTCAACCCCTCTCCAGCACTGACTCCCTGGACACCCCTATCTCCAGCACTGACTCCCTAGTTGCCCCCTCAAAAGCACTGACCCCAAGTCACCCCTTCTCCATCATTGTCTTTCTGTCTTTAAGAATTTTTTTTTTTTTTTTTTTTTTTTTTTTTTTTTTTTTGGTTTTTCGAGACAGGGTTTCTCTGTGTAGCTCTCTGGCTGTCCTGGAACTCACTTAGTAGACCAGGCTGGCCTCGAACTCAGAAATCCGCCTGCCTCTGCCTCCCAAGTGCTGGGATTAAAGGCGTGCGCCACCACCGCCCGGCTTGTCTTTAAGAATTTTAATGCTCTATTAGCCAGAGTAGAGTTGGATAGGAGAAACAGTGGCTAATCTTCTACCACACAGGAGACAGCTACAGTTGATAGTAATTTTCTGCAAATTTCCTCCCTCCCCTTCTCTGGGTTTCATGTAGCCCAGGCTGTCTCACCCTTCCCCACTTTCTCAGTACCCAAAGCTAGCTATGAACTCCTAAGTTTCCTACCCCTACCTCTCAAATGCTGGAATTAGAGGCATGCTGTGCCACATGCATCTTAACTGAATGTTTCAATATAACCAGAATGTAGGATTTTTAATCTTATCCACACAAAGAACTAATGCCTGGCATGATGGATTACCACTTACCCACACCCGATCAACCATAGTGTATACTTGTATAGGTCACATTGTACCCAATCAATATGTACAATTACCATGTGTCCATTAAATTGAAGAACTACATAATGTTTTACCAAACAGTGTACTCTAAAGAATCAATGAAGACAGTAAACGCCCACATCATGGATGCAGTGTGTCAGTAACTCTTCTACATGCTTGAAAAGCACTAACTTTCAGTTCCTTTTAATAAAGTATATCCACCTTCAGAAAATGAAGATTTTTGAGAAAAGGCTTTAGTTTTGTTTACATATAAATGAGATCATGCCATATACGTTCTCTTATGCTTTCAACAAGTGTTCTTGCATATGAATAAGCATGAATAAAATCTATCTCGTGAGATTGGGTGTGAGGGGCTCACTTGTAACTTATGTCTTCAAAGTATGTCATGTTCCTTTGGTTTAATTTGCTAGGTGTGAAAAGAACCCAGACAGAGGGTGGGGACCACTGCATGCTTAGAGGCCTGTAGAGCCCTGCAGAGGCCTTTCCTGTGTAGAAACCTCAGACTGTCAGAATGGCAGTGAGGCTGGACTCAGGAGAACTCTGACCAAGAGTTGTGTGGCCCCTGTCAATACAAGGTCTCCACTAGATGGCAGACTCGCCAGAATGACCCTGTGCCTGTCACCTTAGTTACTCAAATATTTACTGGATGACAACATAAACCTTAATAACAAAATGATCCCTTCAAAATACCAGGTGGGGCCGGGTTTGGAATCAGAGTCTCAACTTGGAAGCATGTGACTGTAGAATATATATTTAGCTTTGTCCGACCTCAGGAGTGTTTAATTTTATGAGTCAGGCATGACAGCACCTAAAGAAGGCTTTAGTCCCAGCACTAGAGAGGTAGAAGTAATGGATCTTTATAAGTTCAAGGCCAGCCTGGTGTAAATACTGAGTTCTAGGTCAGCCAAAGCTACATAATGGGACCCTGCCTCAAAGACAAAACAATAACTGTGTGTGTGTGTTTACCTGAGTGTGTGCCTGAGGAAGCCAGCAGAGGGTATCAGATCCCTTAGAACTGGAGTTCCAGACAGTTGTGAACCCCCTTGTGGATACAAAGCATTTAACATGAATCCTCTGGACAAGCAGCCAGTGCTCCTAATCACCAAGCTATCTCTGCAGCCCTGGTTCCTGTTACCTTTGTAAGGTGATAATACCCAGCTCAAAGTTTATTGAGGATTAAATAAGAGAATACATTAAGAAGCAAGAGGTCCCGAATGAGGCCCCACAGATGATTCAGCTTATGAAGGCTCTTGGCACCAAGTCTGAGTTTGATTTCAGGGACCCACAAAGTAGAAGAATCAATTTTGGCAAATTGTCTTCTGACCTCCACATGTAAATGCCATGCAATCAATGTGCTAAAAGATTTAATTTTTTTCATTTTTCAAGACAAGATTTCTCTGTGTAGCCCTAGCTGTCCTGGAACTTGCTTTGTAGACCAGGTTGACCTCGAACACAGAGACTGCCCGCCTCTGCCTCCCTAGTGCTGGGATTAAAGGCATGCGCCACCACTGCACAGCTAAAATATTTGTGTGTTTGTATCTGTGTGAGTACATGCTACATGTATTCAGGTACTTTGTGAGACCAGAAGAGGGCATTAGGTCCCCAAAGCTGGAGTTACATCTGTGGGTGCTGGGAACTGAAGCACAGTCCTCTGCAAAAGCAGCAAGTGCTGTTAACTCAGCTTCTAGCCCTCCAGCCTTACTATATTTTTAATTAAACTATCAAGCAATGAAAGTAACAGCTTCAATCCAAGTATTGGGAGGCTGAGGCAGGTGGATTTCCACTAGTTTGAAGTTAGCCTTCCTATATATAAGGTTCCATCCAAGTCATCTAGGACCACATAGAACCTGTCTCCAAAAATTTTTTTTCAAAAAAAATTTAAAAAACAAAGGACTTTACATATAGATATAAATACCAAAGCCTGTAAGTCATTCTAATTCCCTTTCTATATGTGTAGATATATATAGATGATAGATGGATGGATGGATGGATAGAAGACAGAGATTCATTCTATAAGTTCTGTTAGTCTAGAGAGCCCTGACTATTATTAAAACCACCTCGGTAAGATAAGCCCATGGGTGCAGTAGTGGCACTAATATTTAATCAGGATAACCAACTGCACCTGATGAAAATTAAGACCACTCCACAGGAGGACATACATGCCTCATACTTTAACTCTGGTCAAGAACACATGGGTGGGGGCTTACAGCCCCAGGAGTGAGGCTATCACTATTATTTTGTCAAATGGACATAGTATCAAACTGCCCTCTAAACTTGGACCTCTGTACCAAGATTAGTCTAGTTCTCAGTCTTCATCCTGCAGTGGACTGTGCTTAACACAGGGAATCACGATGGTCAAAGTGTCAGTGGAGTGCCCAGACACAAACGGACCTCCCCAAGACATCAAGCCAGATGGGGAGGAAAGCCTGCAAGAGGCAGAGGTCAGCAGGACTGGAGTCTTCTGGACATGTCATAGTCACTGCACTCATGTGCTCACAGACGCTGTGGTTCTGCCACAAGTCCTGCACACAACCTAGTCAGTCAGCGTTCTAGCATGGAGGTGGGAAGGGTCCCACTCCCCAACCAGCCCCCAGGGATCCTAATTTGCTGGTGGTGCACGCCTTTAATCCAGCATTCTCCAGCACTTGGGAGGCAGAGGCAGATCTCAGAGTTTGAGGCCATCCTAGTCTACAGATATAGTTCCAGGACAGCCAGGCTACACAGAGAATCCTGCCTCAAAAAAACAAAAACAACAAAACAACAACGTAACACAACAAAGAAGACATCAGGTCTTGGGAACGGCTCTCTCCCTGGAGCCAATCCTGAGCATAGTTCCACAGTCAGCCAGCCCAGCCACTGATGCAGATTCAAATGAAAGCAGTCACCAACACCTTTCCCCCAAACAAGATACACCTTCTCAGTGGTAAGGCAGGGGTCAGGATACAGAAAGGTTTTGTTACAGAAGAACTAACAATAACAATTACTCAAGGGAATCACACCGAGAAGGAAAACAAAATGGCCATCCAACCCAGAGCGCTTCTCCTAATGACTGTTCATTTCCTGATGGTGCTACAGGCGGCCCATAGTGGAAAAAAACTGAAACATTAAACATGAAGACTCTTCAAAATAAAGACTGTATTTAAAATTACAAATTCCCTAAACACAAATTTTATGATTTTCTGTCCAATAATTTAAAGAAGTATACAGTTCACACAAAACCCACATTTTCCTTTAATTAATGTAAGTAGATCAATTTGTCCCCAAATGGCAAAAGAAAAACTGTATTAATCAGTTCATGGTGTAAAGGCCAACCAGAGAAACTCCATTTTTTTTTTATGTCTCCCTCCATGTTAGTACTAATGACTGCTTGCCATAGACTCAAAATTCCATAAAGATGGTGTCCCAGAAAACAATCCTGACTCAGGAAGCCTCAGAAAGGTACAGCTGTGACCGTCTCCTTGTTATGGAGACCACTTTTTAAGCATCTGTAACTTGCTTATGCAGATACCCAGACTGTTTTGAGTTGCTTTAACCACTTAAACTTGGCAGACCAGGCCAGTTTTTGCTTGCACAGACGCTGTGGGCCTTTTCCCTTTAGGAAACCTTCCCCACAGCCCCCTTTACGGCAATCTGAAATTTGGCTCTCAGACAGTCATCCTGCCAGCAGTTCAACAATAAATCTTTTAATTAAAATTGGATTGAGTACAATCTTTTCCCAGGGGTCCTAAATTCTACAATAATGGAATATAATTACATAGGTATTAATGAAAGAAAAATCAATATAGTCAAAAATATGTGACCAATGAAGTCTGCGGGAAGCTTCCCGTGTAACCCTTTGCCGGGTTTTCTTTGAGTCTTCTGCTGGACCCTTGAGAGCCTCACTGTCCCGAGTGGCTCTCTGGTTTTCTGTCCCTGTTCCTACCACCACTTCTCAAAGCAGATGTGTTCCGTGGGAACGTTGCTGCTTTCCAGGTGCTTAGAGAAAAAGTCTGTCATTGGAGGTGGGCCGCAGACAAAGAACAGAGTCTCTGCTGAAATGTGATCTCTTATCTCCTTCTCCGTTATTCTTCCGTCTACAAAAACAAAAAAAAAAAAAACAGAAAAACACCACACCAGGCTCAGCACATTTGTACCTGACCCAGCACAGCTGGGCGTCGGTGCTCACAAGCAGCACAGTGAGCCTGGCCTCCCAGGCCTCCCAGGCCTGTGGTAGGCAGAGCAGGAGGCTCGGCACTGCCACCAGCCACGCTTTACACAGGGCCACAAGCTTACTCATCTCTGTAAAGGGAAAACTGCCTTCAGCAAAGTAAATGGATGTTTTATTTAAATTAAAAAACAATCCTTTCAGACAGTAAGATGCTCAGCAGGTGAAGGTGCTTGCCACCAAGTCTGGTGACCTGGCACCATTCCTGAGTGTAATTCCCTGAGACTCACAGATGAAGAAACCAACTCTGAATGTTGTCTTCTGGTTTTAATATAGACACACACACACACACACACACACAAACTCTTAAAATAACTTTAGCTGGATGTGGTGACACAAAACTTTAATCTTAGCATTTAAAGGGTAGGTGGATCTTTATGAGTTCCAAACTAGCCAAGGCTATACAGTAAGACCTTGTCTTAAAAAAAAAACTTAAACAAACAAACAAAAGTAAATAAAATAACTTTGAAGACTCCTTCCAAACAGGGAAGCTGAGTAATTTAAATAAATATCTATTAATAGCATATGGAACTGACTCTATTCTTTTTGTTTTTTTGTTTGTTTTTCGAGACAGGGTTTCTCTGTATAGCCCTGGCTGTCCTGGAACTTGCTCTGTAGACCAGGCTGGCCTCGAACTCAGAAATCCGCCTGCCTCTGCCTCCCAAGTGCTAGGATTAAAGGCGTGCGCCACCACCGCCCAGCGACTCTATTCTTTTTGACTAACAATAATGATGCTAAGCACTTCTAAAAGTTTGGGGTTTTTTTTTTTTTTTTTGAGACAGGGTTTCTCTATGTAGCCTTAGCTGTCCTGGAACTCACTCTGTAGACCAGGCTGGCCTCGAACTCAGAAATCCACCTGTCTCTGCCTCCCAAGTGCTGGGATTAAAGGCGTGCGCCACCACTGCCCAGCTAAAAGTTTTGAAAACTACACATTTAATATGAACATTAGGAAACCTATTTATAACAAGTAAACCCAAGTATGAACCATCTTGATTCCCCTGGGAATGAGATTCCCAGCAGGCAACTCCCAACAGTAAAAATGCCTCTTAACCAGTTGGCCTGTCTATCCAGTAACTGTGCAGCTAGTCCAAAAAAATCTCCTTAGAGGACTCACCTGTGACGTAAGGCTTAAGTTCCGCACTGATTTGTGCTGTCTGTTTTGTAACATGAAAACTGCAGGTAATCTTCTCAGGAAACTCATGTACTAAGTTGAGGATATCTTTCTGGAATGTCAAACATATTGGGTCAGTTACAATTAAAAAACAAAACAAAACAAAACTATGGTAGTGCATAGCCTTTAATCTCAGCACTTGGCAGGCAGAAATAGGTGAATGTCTATGAGTTCAAGCCGAATCTGATCTTCACAGCAAATTCCAGGTTAGTCAGGGCTAATGTCTCAAAACCACCACTACTTGATGACACCACTACAACTACAACCACCTCCTTCTCCTGTTTTTTGAGACAGAGTCTCACGTAGTCAAGCTAGCTATGAATGTGCTGGTTGGTCACAAACACCTTACCTTTGGCCTTAGCATGACAAGTGCTGGGACTACAGGTATGACACCATGCCTGGCCCTAGTAACTTTTCTGTTCCATTAACTTCTAGATTCTATCCCACTGTGGTGAACTGAATGAGAATGGGCCCCACAGGCTCATGTTTGAATACTTAGTCTCAGTTGGTGGAACTGTTTGGGAAGGATTGGGAAGTGTGGCCATGTTAGAGGTATATCATTTGGGTAGGCTTTGAGGTTTCAAAAGACTCATCCCATCCCTAGCTAGTCCCCTCTGCTTCCTGCTTGTGTCTCAAGATATGAGCTTTCAGCTGCTTCAGCACCCTGCCTGCCTGCCTGCCTGCCTGCCGCCTGCCCGCCTGCCCGCCCGCCTGCCCGCCTGCCGCCCGCCCGGCCGCCCGCCTGCCCGCCCGGCCGCCTGCCCGCCTGCCTACCGCCATGAGCGTCATGAACTATAACCTTCTGAAACCAGAACTTCCATGTTAAACTTTGTTTTAGAGGTTGCCTTGGTCACAATGTTATATCATTGCAATAGAAAAGTAATAAAGACACCCCCAAATCTCATCTTATGTTGTCACTTAGCTGGGAAAACTTTTAACTGTCCTGGGTGAAAAGTGTTTGTTAATTATCATTTGAATTAACTTACTAAGCCTTTTTTGTGAACCTTTGCAGAGTCATCTGAACCTACAGAAGAAAACACACTCCCATTTATTTACATGTTTATTTATTTGTATTGGCATATATTCACCATTTAGTGATGGGCTCCATAGAAGACATTTTCATTGGATGATACATTCTGGGGTTACTTCAGGCACTTTGGCCATACTCACCCCACCCTTCTCCCTTCACTCCACTCAGTTCCCTAGCCTCACTTCCTCCTCCTCCTCTACACCATCTGTATGACTTTTCATTGTTTAATTAGCACACAATGTAACGGGTTTCATCACAGCATTCTCATACTTTATTTTGGTTGCTCACCCCACCACACACACTCCTCTCTTCCTGCCCCGAGCACTCCTCTTGCACCCTCAGCTCAGCTGAGAATATGACCATCATGTCATATCGCCTGTTGTTTATGGACTACACAAGTTCGCACATGTGCTTGGAACTCGCCGTAGACAGATCTCCCACCTTACCTTAAACAGGAGTTCGCTGGTGTTCTTTGCACTGTAGAACAGTTTTATTGTTCCTATTTCATAGCTACTTCTTTTGTCTGCGTGGTCTCGGTGGAGATCTGCCGAGTGGCGCAGGATAGAAAGCAGGGGGTTAATTCCGACCCCTCCAGCAATCAAGACGAGGTTTCGAGGGGCATCTGTAGGCTGAGGGTCAAAGAAGAACTCTCCACCTACTCTGAGAGCCACTTCAGAGTCAAGTGTGCACTGAAGCAAGAAAGAAAAGATCCTTTGGTCCTGTGCAGGGCAAGTCTCAGACCAAGCATCTATGTAAGTGAAACCACTGGGCTGACTTTCTGCCTGCTTACCGGTATTAGGGATGATCTGCACAGCTTGTTTCCAATTCTCCCAGAGCCTTGGGACTTGATTCTACTTGTCCAGCACGTGTGCTGCTTGCTGTTCTAACTTTGTGGTCCATACGACATAGCCATTCTGGTATTAAGCAAGGGACTTGCTCCAGAGATTTGCCATTAGCATCCCAGGTGTGGAGCTGAGATGACAAAGCAGCAATGGCCTCAGGCAGGGCAACTCTGGGGTATGCATCCCTTCACCTATGTTCTGAGCAGAGAAAGACCAGATGGGACTGGTGTGCCCTCAAGCTGTAAGGCCCTGGGGTCCCTCCTGAGCTGGGCAGACCCAGTCAGACTAGTGTGCAGGCTGTGGTACTAGTTGTCTGTTCACATCTCCCTCTAGCAGCCAGAAGGACAGCAGGAGGCTGTACATGCAGGCCTGCCCATGTAATGTACCACAACTGACTCCAGATGCCTCTAATGGAGTGTTCTGGAAACCTGTGGCAACATTTTTTTTTCATTGTCACAGTTATTTGGGGAACTTAAGTGGCACCCAGAAAAATAGGGCTAGATATCCCATATAACTGGTGGCTTCCTGGATCTGCTCCTACTAAACTGATGGCTGAATCTGCAGGAGTTTTGTGAGCTATTCTTTATTGGTAGTTAAGAATCAGCCACTGTGGGAATACTCAGAACACAGAAATTTGCACATAATACAAATGAGGGCTTTTTAAATTCAGAGCTCTGGATCATCTGCAAGCATTATTGCAATGCACAGGACTGTCGGGATGATTTCTGAGTGACCCATAAACTGTTCACATGGGCAAAAGTCAATTTGTAATGATCTGAGGCCACTTTTTCTTTTAAAAGATTTATTTATTTATTATATGTAAGTACACTGTAGCTGTCTTCAGACACACCAGAAGAGGGCATCAGATCTCATTACTGATGATGGTTGTAAGCCACCATGTGGTTGCTGGGATTGGAACGCAGGACCTTCTAAAGAGCAGTCAGTGCTCTTAACCGCTGAGCCATCTCTCCAGTCCTGATCTGAGGCCACTTAGTCAAATGTTTTTGTTGCTGTGAATAACTATCTGAGACAACAATTTAAAAGGTACAAATATTTGCTTTTGGCTCCCAGCTTCAGAGGTCTTAGTGCATGGTCAACTAGCTGGAGCCACTGTTTCTAGGCTGTGGGAAGGCAGAGAGATGGAAGGACACAGAAGCCAATCAGCTCAGCACACAGCAGCCAGGAAGCACAGAAAGAGAGTGCCCGGGTGGGTTCTCTCCTTTATAGTCTCTTTCCCCCACTCAGCCCATGGGATGGTGCTGCCTACCCACGTTCAGGGAGTATCATCCACCGTTGGCTAATGCTCTTTGAAAACGGCCTCAGAACACATCCAGAGGGGAGCCTTACCAATGACTCCTATACTGTCTTCTCCATCAAGCTCACAGTTAAGATTAGCATGAGCAATGACTCGTTTTACAAATAGACTCAGACAGCTTTGCACAAACCTAAGTTCACCGAATCACCAGGAATCTAAGTAGTGTGAAGACTGCACTTGGCTCTGTTCACTGTTGTAGAAGACCACACCCTAGGAGGTGACATGAGTGTCCTTCTGTTGTCACAGTGGGCCAATACCAGCTGCACTTACAGACCATATATATTTGTGGTAAGGGCTTCTACAGTCCTCTGAGTGCCTCATTCTATCTTGTGGTTTCCATGCGCTCAGACTTGAGTGTTTAGAAATATCCTTAGTTATGGCCTCCCTTCGCTTCCTTACTCCTTTGTGTTTCAGCTAGAGAACTTTGAGTGTGGGGTGCTTTCTTCAGTTCTATGTATTTTGCTATAATTATAAATTTTGTTTTGGGATGGTTCTAGAATGGAGGCATGGATCTGACAGGTTTACCATAACCACATGTCATTTCACTTTTCTGAGCCTCTCCTGTCAAGTGTGGAAACGGGCCAGCAGACTGGATAACACCGGCCGCCATGGCACACCATCAGGTTCTATAGGAAGATGTCTCCGTCACTGTGGCTCTCAGAGAAGAAACACTACTGGGTGTATCTACCTCCTTCTTGCCTCCCTCTAAAACCAGAATCCAGGAAGCCAGCCATTTACACTGAAAGCACCGTTCTGCCTCACTGCAAGCTCCTGGCATAAATGAACAGAAGTTAGAAGTAGTAACACATGACATTACACTCTTTTAGAGGGTCAAAGCCTCGGCATTCAGTCCTTGGACTTCACATACCAGGTAGCAGGAGATACTCTGGACAAGGATGTAATTCAAAGTTCTACAACTTAAGACAACCAAACTTAGAGAAAAATCTAAGGGAAAAAAAACTCCATTGAATTCATAAAATAGGTCTTAGGCAGCTGTGTCTGAGGTATCCTGTGTTCTTTTTGCCAATAGTGTCTCACTAAGATCTCTGCTGACCTTGGGCACTTCCCCTTTTCAATTAGTATATAGGATGCTGTACTTCTTAATAGGCTTGCTTGACCTAAGTTTATTTTTCATCCCTGGCCTGCCCACTCAACACCTGCCATTCAGGACCTTCATTCCTCCAGGTTCAGGTTACCAGGGAACCAGCTAAGCAGAACACAAACTTAATGAGAGGCAGAGATGCTCAGATCTCTAAATTTAAGTCAGTTGAGGGTCTGGAGAGATGGCTGTGTAGTTCAGAACACTTGTCCCTCTTACAGAGGACTCAGGTCTGGTTCCGCGCACCTGCTTGGTGACTCACAACCATCATCAGTGGCTCCAGTTCCAGGGAATCTGACAATCTCCGAGAGAATGAGACATTCATATGGTGCACAAACAAACATGCAGGTAAAATACTTACGCACATTAAAAAAAAAGTTGTTTTTAAAAGTAGCTGCTCACCTTATTGTGAACCCAGAGAGCAGGAGGGTGGTCTGTATATTTCACTGCCAATTCTATTATTCTCTCTCGTTCTAGCCGTTGGGGACTAGAGCAAATTGAAAACCCACCAACCACTGAGACTCCTGGGATGAAGAAATCGACCCTAAAAGAACAAACAAACAAACCATCACTGTTGCAATAATTTAAGAAATTTTCAACAGCAAGCAACAAAACAAAGTTGACAACATTTTAGTTAGACAAAGAAAAAGATAAACTGCTAAATTAATAAAAGATGAACAAGTATAACTAGTCTTACAAAAACAAAAAATTCTTCAGCAACTTTATGAAGAATTATTATGTTAAGATGTAATTTAGATAAACCACACATATTACTAAGAAGATATCAACTAGCAAAGACGGACCAAGAAGAAACAGAAAAACCTGATCCGATCTACACAAGCTCAAAGAACTAAACTAATAAAACTAATAGAACTTCGGTTCAGGTGGTGTCACCGGGGAGTTGTAACACACTCCCCGGTGAATTAAAAGCAACCCTTCAGAAATTACCCCAAACAGAAAAGACACCATGGAACTTACTCTAATGAAGCTGGTATTACCCTGATAATCAGACACTGAATGGAAACTATAGACCAATATCCATTCAAATAAAGACAGGAGAATTCCAAGAATACAAGGCTAGCTTAACATCTGTCCTCATTAGTTTTTTAATCAATGCGAGTGCTAGGTTCAATGAGACATGTTTCTCAAAAAGATAAGGTAGCCAGGTGTGGTGGTACATGCAGACCTCTGAGTTCCAGGTAAGGTGGCCAGCCAGTTGTGGTGCACACAGACCTCTGTGTTTGAGGCCAAGGCCCTGTTTTCAGCCACCTTGTCTATTCCGTTAGAACAAAGACTGATTTTTAGAAATGCGTCAGTGCCAAGCAGCCATAACTGGAGCAAATCAGGTGACTATCTGCAGATACGACTGTCTCGGGCTGTGGTTCCACAGACCAGCACTTTGCTTCATATGAAACTGGACTACAAAAGGTAGGTTTCAGACAGACAGAGGGACATGGGTTCCAACCAGAAAAGGGATCAAGTTGTGCATGCCAAAACAGGAATGACCCAGAATTCCTCTCTCCTGGTAGAAAAGTCCTTTCCAGAAGAAAATACACCGCCTGATAGCACTTTCATAAATACACACTCTTGGACAAGGGAAACTCCACTCACCACTGGCCAGCCTTAAAGGAAAAGTCTTTATCAGCAACAAGCAAACGAAGGCTCTTCACTGATGGAGACTCGTGAGTGATTTCACACACCTTAGCTGCAGCCATGACCTGAAGCAGAGAGGTCTGGGGCTTAGAGACGTGGTTTTGGAAAATTGCCCAACAAGGCACAGCACACACGGCTTTGCTCTGCATGGAGTGTGTAAACTGAATGAACTTTCTGAGACATACTATAATGCTGTCTACTCTGACTACAAACGTCCTTACAGGGACTATGTAATCAGTAACCATTTGGGTGCTGGCACCCTCAAGAGCTCTGTGTGTGATGCCCTCAGCGACCCTGCCTGGCGTCTAAAGTCCCCTTCAGTCGTAGGCCAGGCAAGCCACAGATGCTTCTGAGTAAGAAGTCCATGGCACGCTAACAGCAGATGTTCACAGAATGCATCAGGCACATTTTAAAGAGCAAAGAAACAGGAAACTGGATTTGTACTCATGTGCTTCCTTCTTGCCTTCTGTTTTCTGAGTTGGGGTCTCACCATGCAGCCCTGGCTGGCCTGGTACTAAGTAGACCAGGCTGGCCTTGAACTCACTTGCCCCTGCCTCCCAAGTGGTTATTAAGATGCATACCACCATACTTGGCTTGTGTGCTTCCATCTTAATTTATCATATTTTTCTAAAATATAAGTGTTCATGACCTTAAAACAAGAATGCCACAGAGTCTTTTCGTTTTGGGACACATTACTCTCAAGGTTGCTTTTGCTCTCGGAGCGTCTTGGGAGCGACTCAGTGAAGGTTATCCATGCCTTAGCACCCACTGAATATAAGACATCTCCACATCCTTCATTCCACCTCTGCTCTGTACTCCTCGTCCTCCTCTAAACCTGGGTGCTGCCAAGGGTAGAAGACAGACCTGACTCCCCTCAACTTCCCTCTGTTCAGCTCCACCTGTGTCACTGGGCAGGGGCTAATCAAATGCAGTCCCCTCAATGGAAGGTCCCCAACCAGCCCCACCAGGGGACGCTTTGGAAACCTGCCACCCTGATGCTAGCACAGTCTGGTTCTTCCTTCAACAAGACTTCCAGGTCTAACCAACTGTCAATGGGAGAGCACTTAAAAAATTCTACTAGAAAAAGTCTTATTACCTCATAGTAGCTCCTGAAATTTCCATCCTTTGTTCCCTGCTGTAAAATCCCTTGCCTCTTTTTCTCTGCTTGTTGTTAATCCCTTCTTCCTCCTGTCTTGGAGAACATGTGGGTAATTTTCCATGACAGGCCCCTATGTCTGCAGCTTAGAAAAAAACACAACAAAACAAAAACAAAAAACACAGGGTCTCTCTACATAGCCTAGGCTAGCCTGGAACTTGCTATCCTCTGCCTTAGTGCTAAGATTACAGACTTGTGTCACCAGGCAATGCCCCTTCTACCTATACTCCTGATCCTAACCTCTATCTGTGACATATTCTACGCCATCAACTACCAGCCAGCTTTTTGTTCACAGTTCTCTAGTACCTTCCTGTTTCATAAGACATGGCATACGATGTCACTGGTTTTATCTTGAACAGCTCAGAAAGAAGCGGGACACAGCTGCCAACAGATGGACTCCACAGTGAGACAGCCCAGACTTTAATGCTGGCACCACTACCACCATGTAACTCAGGCCAGTGTCCTCACTGCCTTCAACTATGAACTGAACCAGTAACACCTTTGCTTCATAGGGTTGCTGGGGACACTAAAGTAGATAGTACAAACAAAAGCACTTCTAATGTTGCTGGCCCAGAGTAAGTGTGTGTTGTTTGTTACCAGGTACTTTACTGCCCTAGCTCTGTGGCTGGGAAGACCCTCTGGAGGGGACTGAGTCCTCCCCCACACCACACAATGCTGAGGTGCTTGTCCCAGAGATCAGCTAGTTTCCTCAGCTCCTCTCATCTCCTCCTACTTCTCATTCTGTTGGGAGAATAAAAGTTAGACAGCCCCAGGATCAGAACAGTAGTCCTGAAACTCTCTGGCTCCTGGGTACCAGGTGCTCTGCTTTCAATCACACCGTCAGAGCTCACGTTAGCCTTTCTTTGTCCTACACCAAGATCAGAAGAACCTTCTCAGAGTCCTGGTACTTCTTCCCTATAAGACCCCAAATGGTGACTCTAATTCAAACACTGGTAACTGTTACCTGCAGGCCAAACCTCAGTACTCTGGAGAGTCATGTTTGATTGAACACAGCAAGCCTGATTGACTTACGTCCATCCATGGCTGTCTGCATCTCAAAGATGCTGTTCAGTGATGAAATTACTTAACTACCCGGACCTTTGGACAAAGTTTGTCCTAATTTATCTACCTATTTCCACAGACCACAACAAATGTACACACAAGCTTGTGATGTGAACCATGTTTTCTTTAATCTGACAAGACTTCACTTTCATGAAGACCGCATCAACGAGCTTATGTATTCACACAACCAGCACTTCTGTGTGTGTTTTCAGGTCCATCAGTGGGAAACGTCTATTTTCCTATATGCCTATTAACTTACTCTGCTGAATTAGCTTTACATACTTCTCAAAAAGAAAAAAAAATCAAAATGGATGGAACAATCACCTTAGTACCAAAGCAATTCTCTGAAGTAGAATTAAGTTTTAACAGTAGGGCCTAAACAATATATATGTTCAAATGTCTCCTTATTTTGAAACATAAAATGAAACTATGGCAACAATATAATTTCTGACCATGTTTGTACAGTGCATATATACAGGATTTTCCTTGCTTTAGAGATGTACCACACTTAACTAAATACATCCGAGTATGTGTGAAACTACTTAAAGTCAAAGCAAATGTCCACTGTGTGTCTGAAACAGGGCTACTCACTGGGATAAAGGTGAGGGCCGTCCATTTCCCAGGCTCGGCACCCTTCAGGTGGCAGCATAGGTTTCTAGAGCCTGGGCATGACTGACAGATTTCAGGGGAGGGGCAATGAGCTCGGCCACCTTTCTGTCTCAGATGTCAGTGCTGCTCTGATGAGCTAGGAGGTGCTTTGAAAGCAGGACAAACAAGGACTTTGACCCATGATGGCAAAAAAAGAAAAAAAGGTAAGCCATCTGTAATGTGTGGATTCCACAAGTTCCCTCTCCTGAGGAACACGTCAGGGTATCTGTGAGCAGGGGGCCTTGGCCTCAGCTGTGCTCCCTCACTGAAACACCCACTCATGCCAAACTTAGTGGACAATATTAGTACTACTCAGCCACTGCTTTCTAATTCGGTACAAATACCCTGCTCAGGAGGATAAAATCTCCCTAACCCTCAGCGGGTTCAGCCTCACCTAAAGCCTTTCCTATAAGGCAGTCAGTGTGCAAGCTGCCCAGCCAGGAACCCCCACCATGCCCCACAGACACAAACCTCCCGGCGGAGGACACTGGCGGTTCTCTCCAGGTGGTCAGTTTTCCTTCTGGATTTCATTATGCTTTTTAAAAGAAGGAAAAATTGGGTTATTAAACATTATCCGTATAAAATAATAAAACTAGCCTCCCCGCCACCCCCCCCCCCGGCCAAATCGTAGCTATTGAAAATACAATTAATTGTGGATTGTACAAAATACTGAAACTCTACCAGTGATAAGTTACACACCCAACAAAGTTTCCAGTCTGATGGCATGCACACTGAAGCCAGCATGCTTTCTCTCTTGAATTTGAAGGGCACCCCTTTCCTGCCCCCCAAACTATCAGCAGTTCAGATCTCTGAGAATCAACCCACATGACACCGAAGGCTGACAACTCACCTGGCTAGGGTAAGGTGACGCACAGTGCTGGCTGTCAATCCCCACAGAGCAGCCTGAGGGCCCACAGAACCTCGAGACAACCCAGGAATCAAGACAACATGGGCCATGGTGCTTCCTGGGCAAAGGGAACTGAAATTTAAAATTATTTTCAGACAAAGTAGAGAAACGCCAGGCTGTGTTAGGGGCAGGTAAAGAAGAGTTTGGGGGCTAGAGAGATGCTCCAGTGGTTAGAGGTACTGGCTGTTCTAGCAGAGGACCTGAGTTCATATGCCAGAACCCATTCGGCAACTCACAATTATCTCTAACTCCAGTTCCAGGGTATCTGACGTTCTCTTCTGATCTTTGCAGGTACCAACACGTTATACAGACACAGGCAAAACGCCCACACACATAGTGGAAGGAAGAAAATGAATTCCCACAAATTGCCCTTTGACTTCCAACACACAAATCAATAAGTAGCTGTGATGGTTTGAATAGGGATGGCCCCCATAGACTCGTGATGGAATGCTTGGCCATAGGGAGTGGCACTACTAGGAGGTGTGGCCTTATTGGAGGAGCTGTGACCTTGTTAGAGTGTGTCACTGTGGAGGTGAGGCTTTGAGGTCTTAAATGCTCAAGCTAAGCCAGTCTCCTCCTTGCGGTCTGTGGATCAGGATTTAGAGCTCACAGCTCCTTCTCCAGCCCCATGTCTGCCTGGACGCTGCCATGCTTCCTGCCATGATAATGGATTAAACCTCTGAAATGGAAGCCAGCCTCAATTAAACATTTTTCTTTATGATGTCTTTTCATAGTAGTGAAACCCTAAGACAGTTTAGTAAGTAAGTAAGTAAATAACTAAATAAATGCAATAACATTTTTAAGTAAAATTGCCTAAGGATTTGGTCTTGGCACGATAGGACATACCTTTAGTCCTAGCACTTGGAAACTTTGAAACTGCTATGGCAGTTTTTCCTTTTGTGCTAAACCAAAACCAGTGTGTTAGTCACTGAAAGCAAGCAAGCAAGCGGTTCTTACTTTAGAAAGCCATGAGATTCTGGAAGTCAGCTGGCTGACACAGTATTTTGGTTCCAGTACTTTACAGTAAGACCTCTAGATTGACACCAGCCAGAACACAGATAAGTTTTTCATATGCTGAAATTCCCACAAAGTTCCTGCAATGGCAGAGACAATAAATAAGTAAGTACAAAGACAATAACAGAAAAAGCCTCATCAAGTCTTACTTGCAAAAGAAAAGGCTCCTTTAGAGCTAAAAGTGTGAAGCCCAGTGGTAGAGAGCTTACCTGGCATGCACACAGGCCCTGGGTTTGAGCCCCAGCCCAGACTGAAGGGAGGGGCCTCGTTACAATCAGAGGCCCGCATTCTCAATCCCTCTCCACTGTTAACTCTTCTCTCACGTGGACTTTTCTTTTTGATCACTCTCTGCTGCTGTCTCTTGATTTTCCTTGGCCCAAGTCAACTCCTGCGACATAGGCTACCCAGTCCATGAAATACCTGCCACACTGGTGCTATCTGTGCTGGCCCTCCTTGCTGTCTGGCCACAGGGGGTTCCCATTATTGCTCTGCCCAACTTGATCTGGTGCTGTGCTGAAGAAAGTAAAATCAGTCAACCCCTAGAAAGAGGATTCACTTATATGACACTTGGACCAAACTCCCTACTAAGTTTATCTCCCGATGAAAGATGAGTACTGTTCCACTTAATGTTTCAGAGAACTACTGCTAAAATAAACATTTTTACAAACACGTACTTCTCAACTGACCTGGAAACTAAGGAAAATTAACTTTTAAAAGCTGCTCTTTTTCAAAGACTGAATTTTGCTAACAGTACCATGCCTAAGAGTGCCAACAACTGGCAAGTAAAGGTATTTTTATAAAATTGTGTCCAACTTGCCTTCTGAACTTTATTCTAGTTCTCATACTAAAGTATTTAAAAAAAAAATCAGATTGGCAAGCTGGTGCAGTAGATAAAGGTGCCTGCTGCCAAGCCCAAGGATGTGGCCAGGAGATGGGTGATAACTACACTTAAAGGGTAGTTACAGAGGATGGGGAGTATAAAGGAGGAAGAAGTGATGGGGGGGGTATGGGAAGTATTAGTAGAGGCCTTTGGGGTCAACGGCAACTGAGCTGAGAGCCAATTATCGAGGCAGTCAGGCAGATGTGAAGGGGAGATGTGAAGAACACTGTAGCAGAGATCTTGGCAAGAACAAAGCCCAAGCAAGAAACAGCTCTGGTGAGTTAGAGGAACTGGGTGAGAATGACAGGAACCTGTATATGTGTCCTGGGTCACAGGAGGCCAACATGAAGGTATGAAACTTCCCTGAAGGGCACTTGAAGCAACTGAAGAGAGTTCAGGACAAGGACGTGATCTTTGCGTTTTTAAATGGTTGCTCAAGTTAAAGCATAAGTCACGACCCTACTCTAAGATTCTAGAAGAACAGCAGCCAGAGACGGCAAGACAGTATAAAAAATGTTTGGGAATCAGGGTCCTACAACTTGGGGAGAGGTTCCTACTGTAGGACCAGCCCTGCTGGCTTCCTCTCATTCTACCAGAAACAGACCATGCACAGCATGTCATTTATTAAGAGTTTGGTTCTAGGACTAAAGGAGTCCAAGTCGGCACCACAACTTTTGAGCTTTGGCTTAGCAAACTCTTCAGTCCCTAAATCCTGTTTCCCAGTGCTAAAGATACACCCAGACCTCACTGTGTTACGCTAATGATATAAGACAGGGGAGAGTTAGCCAGAACCCAGTGTCAGCTACCATAAATAAATGGCTCATTAGTTTTTCTTTTTCTATTTTAAATAATACACATGCAAATGATTTGTTCAGAAACTACAAAGAAAAGCTACCTGGCTATAACTTCAGGCTTTAAGATGCCCCAGAAAATTGTTATTGATGGGTCCTTAACCAGTGTGCCAATTCTCCAGCTCCATTTTATTATTATTAAATTATTATTATTATTATTGTTATTGCTGTTATTATTATTATTTATGTGTATGGATATTTTCCCTGCATGTACATCTGTGTACCATGTGTATGCCTGGTGCCCCCAGAGGCCAGAAAAGGGTGGCCTCGAACTGGAGTTATAGACTAACTTCAATGTAGGTGCTAAGAATTAACCTGGGTCTTCAGGAAGAGCAGCCAGTGTTATTAACTGATGAACCAGCTCTTCAGTCCTTTGTGTGTTTGCTTTTTAAATAAAAGACCTAAGAACTTATACACACTATGAGCCTCATGTGGCTGATAGCCTCTTCCGGAACCTGGAGCTCACCAACTCCCAAAGCCTATCAAGTCAGACTCTGATCCTGTTCTGCCACAGTAGCTTTTCACTACACTGCACTCCTCCAATCCGATGAGTAATTGCTTAGTAATAGAGCAGTGCTCCAACGACCCTGCTCCAAAGTCCCTGGTTGTAACCCAAACAAACCCAGCATAGCCTTCAGAACAAAGTGCTTTTCATCTGTATTTCGATTTTAGCGTCAAAGAAAAGGCTGCACGATGACGAAACTACCAGGGACACCACTCCTTTTATCAAGAACTAAAGTTCACATAAATAATTTGTTCCTGGGCTTTAGAGATAGCTAAGCCCTTCATTATGGTCTAGGTATGTAATCTGGGCAAGATGCCCTGTCTCTGAATCTATGTTAAAGATGAATAAAATGGATGTTTGAACCTCAAGATCAACAGATTTACGTTTAACGTATAGGTGGCCCACGAAGAAACCCAATAATTAAAAGTGATGTTATTACTGCCACTGTACCCACCACTGCAGTGAATAGCTAAAATATGGCTAGAACTCGTCCCTGTCTTGCAGACCTTGGTCCTTTACAACACAATCGGGGGATCTGAAGGTGGTTGGGGTGAGAGGCAGCGATGTACCTGCAGGCAGGAACTCTTAATAGGCCAGGCGTCACTCAGAGCTCAAGGTCGCCTGAAACGCAATTGCAGGAGCGCTGTGTGTCGAGGAGAACTGGAGGGGACGCCGTGCGGCCTCAGTGACCCCTCTCAAGAGGACGTCGCCTCCGCCAACTCTCTAAATGGTCTCTGAAGTCAGTGATGGAGGACAAGACTCCACCGGCATAGAAAACTCGTTTAAATCCTAAGCCCAAACTCCCGGGCCCCGCAGTGACGCAACCGCCACGTGATGGAGTCCTTTACACTATTGGTCATCGGCACCTAGTAGACGGAGAACTGCGCAACCCTGCTGCGCAGGATGCGCCATCTTTCCTGCGCTATCTCCATGGCGACCGCGACCGGGTCACCCAGTTGGCCGCGGCGGTAGAAGTTACGTCATCACCGGTGCGTCCGGAAGTGACTGTTCCTGCTCCCGGGTGGGCGGCGAAGCCCGGGGCCTATCCTACCTGGGCACAGCTAGACAAACTGATGCGGTGCCGACCAGCTGACCATGGCGGTGTTTCACGACGAGGTGGAGATCGAGGACTTTCAATATGACGAGGACACGGAGACCTATTTCTACCCCTGCCCTTGTGGGGATAACTTCTCCATCACCAAGGTACTCTAAAGGGCCGGCCGGCGACGCCTTGAGCTTGCGCACTTTCCCTTCCGGTGTCCCTGGGAAGGTTCAGTCATCCACGTGTTCTTCCGAACCCCCGCCCCTAAGCTCTCAAGGGTACCGGGACTGGTTAAGGGCGCTGGGACTGGTTAAGGGCGCTGTTCTTTCGAGCCCCGCCCTTAGGATTTTTTTTTTTTTCTGGGAGTTTCTCTGGAGAAGAGAACTCGGTTTTGTGCCCCTGGGTTTTGGAGGCGATCGAACCAACCTAATCTCCCTGGTTGTTTTTCTAGATAAGACTTGAGGGAAAGTTCTTTGTGCTGTTATCCAACCAAAGACTTGTACATGGACGTAGGAGAGGTTTGTGGGGAGTTGATGAAAGGCTAAACTGACCATATGTTGTTTGCGTTGTAGGAAGATTTGGAAAATGGAGAAGATGTGGCAACGTGTCCTAGCTGCTCACTCATTATAAAAGTGATTTATGACAAAGTAAGGGATATATTAAAGGGGGTGGGTGGTGTGAGCTAATGACAAAGATCTAAAGCAGCCTGTCTGATATAAAAGTGCGGAAGAGTGTTGGGTGTTTGTTTGTTTGTTGAGACAGGGACTTTATGTAGCCCTGGCTGTACTGAAACTCACAATGTGGACCAGGCTGGCCTTGAATTCACAGAGATCTGCCTGCTTTGCATTCCAAAAGCTGGGATTAAAGGTATGCACCACCACACTCAGCCTAGAAGAGTGTTTCTTAACGGTATGAATATGAAGGGCTATTTTTAAAAAGCTTTTAAAAATTGTCAGTAGTTGCTGGACAGTGGTGGCGCACGCCTTTAATCCCAGCACTTGGGAGGTAGAGGCAGGCGGATTTCTGAGTTCAAGGCCAGCCTGGTCTACAGAGTTCCAGGACAGCCAGGGCTACACAGAGAAACTATGTCTACAAAAACAAAAATAGTCAATAGCCGTATGCCAATCTTGTTCAAGTTTATATTATGTAACTTATGATAATTTTGGAAAGGGCAATAAAGAAATTATTTTGTAATGAAAATTGATGACTTAATCAGGATTGAAAAATTATCATGAAGATTATTTTAATTGTTGTTCTTCCTTTTGACATTTCTCTTCTATTTAATATTTAGTTTGTTCAGAGTTCTAGGATATTTTTAGAAGCATTTTATTGCTTGCCTAACTTATGTATAGACTCTACCTTATTTGAGATGTAATTCATAAATGCAATGTTACAGTTTCATGTTCCTTTGTACCCAGTAAGAATGGCAATAGGAAAGGGATAAATGTCTTTACTTCCCACCCAAAGTTCAGTTAGTGCTTTGGCGTCTTAAGTAAATAATTTAACAGTCTTAAGGATAAATTTTAAAATGAGTATAGGATAAGTTGCAAGCATAGAACTTTGTGGGCAAAGCAGATGTTAATTTAGACAATACTATAGAAATTTAATAATTCATTCTTATATTAAAATGGTTAACGGAACAAAGAACAACAGGGACAGACTAGGGGCTAACTCCTTGGGAATCACACTATAGGAGATGTGCAGTAACTGGGAAAGTTCTTGTGGTAGCTGGCATAAACCAGGACAAAAGATCAGAGTCTGAACTTCATTTACACGTAGTTACTGTTGCAGGTATGTATTGGGAAACACAAAGACATTCTTTTGGTTACTCATTTTGAAGAGGTTACATGTTTGAATGGCAATATTGAATGACAATATTGAGCTGATTAATGTAAAGACTTGAAAGATGTGACATTTATTTCTGGGAACTGGTTGCTCTCTAGCTAAGGCGTTTATGTGATACTGCTTATTAACTAGTGACCTCAGGGCTAAACCTCAGCATGCTTTTAGATCCTGGTTTTAGTGCTGACACCAGTACAAAAATAAAGTGTTATTGGATCTGAGGAAATGGGTTAGTGGCTAAGAGCTTCCAAAAGGAGTGTCCATTTATATTTCCCACAGTGGTGGCTCACAGCTACCTGCAACTCCAGTCCTAGGGAATCTGGTGCCCTCTTCTGCCCTCACAGGCAAACACACACACATACACACACACACACACACACACACACACACACACACACACACGGGGTACACACATACACATAAGTAAAAAAAATAAAAATAAGTCTTTAAAATGTTCCTTTGTCTTCAGTTGGGTCAACTGGGATAGCTACTATTATCTATTGGGTAGAACAAGGGCTAAAATCAAACAGCACACACTTCATCCCTGAACAAAAACAGTTCTTGATACATAAGTCTTTTTTTAAACTAAATTTGTTGGCATTTTCATAATATTATAAATGGATTTTCCCCTACATTTCACATCTTAATTTTTTCCATTGCTAGCATTAAAAGAAAGAAAGAAGGAAAAAAAGTAAGATGACAGAACAGTGAAAAAACTAAAAGCCAGATTGATTCTGTAACCTAATGAAAGTGATGTTAATGCATTTGTGAGACAAACACCTGGTGGCCAATAGCATTTCTCCTTCTTCTTAGGATCAGTTCATGTGTGGAGAAACAGTCCCAGCACCTTCAACCAACAAAGAGTTAGTTAAATGCTGAAGAAGCTCTGAGGAACTCACATCCTGAACATCGGGGCTGAGCCCAGGTGGATGGATCCAGTGCAGAGTTACCAACCCCCTCAGTGGGCAGCTGTCCTGTGATGGCCTCATGGGTGTGATCTTTAGCAGCCACTGAACTCAGCATGAAAAAGTGACCTGTGACATGTCAGACCTGGATTCCATACTTACGTGGAACTGGAAGGATTCCTAATTGAGGAAGAGCCTTATAAACTGGTGGTTTTCCTTCAGTTGGTTGCATCATTTAAATATCTGAACATTCATTTTCTGAAAATAACATCATCTGCCTCAGTCCTGGGAGTCTTCTTTTTTAAGATTTATTATTTTATCTTAATTGTGTGCATATGTGCCTTTGTGTGAGGCATGTGCATGTGAGTGCCTTTGTGTGAGGCATGTGCATTTGAGTGCCTTTGTGTGAGGTATGTGCATGTGAGTGCCTTTGCCCAAGATAGCAAGAAGCACTGAATCTCCTGGAACGGGAGTCACAGGCAGTTGGGAGGGGCTGGGACCCAAACTTTGGTTCCCTGAAAGCACAACACATTCCTAACCTCTGAACCATCTCTCCCGCCTGTGATGGGAGCTTTTAAAAGTTTGACATAGTTTCTGAGGTGGTCCAGATGAGGCCTTTCTTGCAAACGTACGGCTGTCTGCCTTCTCCAGAGCTGCACTTCCGGCTCCTTCTCCAGCCAGTCACCTGGGCTTGCTGTGATTGCATGGTTCCTGTTCTCAGTCATTTCTGTTACTTTTCATGCACAGAGTACAGTCCTGGTATTAGACTGTAAGTTAGTGAAGAAGGAAGGGCCGTCTGAAGTGAAATAGTAAAAGAAACACTGCTCTTACTGCCCCATGCATTATGTCAGATCAGGTTAGAAGGAGATGGAGGTACTGCTGGCAGCATCGAGAGGCATGAAGCCTGCTAACTTAGCAAGTGAAAGTACATGGATAATTGGCAGCTGGAAACAAGTTGAAATGTCTGATGGGATTTGTCTCAGATGGGTGAGACTGATCTTCATATGCAGCAGCTGTAACGTAGCTTTGTGTCACTATTAGTCCTAAGGAGTGCAGACTCTACAACAGCGGATGAGCTTGGAAGTGTGAGCTGGCTCCAACAGACATGGCCATGATGGCACACCTAGGAAGGTGGCACGTAATGGTACCCAAATCAGATATGCACCCCTGCTGAGCAATACTTCCTCTGAAAAAAGAGATGTGTGTCAAGATGGACTGTTAGTCTTTCTTCACTGCAGTCTGAGAACATCGAGAAGTTAGACTCACTCATTCAGAAATTTGAAAAGTCCCTTTGTAAACAGCTTTGCTGTGAATACATAAAGTTTTGAAAGTCCACCACTTATCCAGCAGATTGTTTGGATTATGACTCCTACAACTATAAAAAAAGAAAGAAAAAGAAAGAAAGAAAAGCTAGTAGGGGCTGGAGAGATGGCTCATGGGTTAAGAGCTCTTGCTGTTCTTCTATAGGACCTGTGTCCAATTCTTAGCACCCACAGAGCACCTCACAGCTATCTGTGACTCTAGTTCGTGAGGCTCTGATGCTTTTCTGACCTCCATGAATACCAGGCATGCACACAGTTCACAGACATACATGCAGACAAAAGAACCAGACAACTATATAATAATGTTTTTTTTTTTTAGAATAGAATTTATTCAGGGAATGCGGAGGGAAGTTGAGAAAGTAGAGACAGAGAAAGGCAGAGAGAGAGAATAGAGGCCAGCCATGAGCATGTGGGTGGGTGGGTGGGGGGATGGAGAGGCGGGAGCAGGAGAAGAGGACAGAGTAAGAGCATTCTTTTTTTTTTTTTTGAAAAAGAAATGGCCAATAAATACATTGTATCCACTCACTGGAGGTTTGAGTTAAGATATGTAACAGTGTATGGTTCTAGGCAGCTATTAGGCAGAGACTAAAAGTTGTCTGAAGTGTGTTGAACAGCACATATCAGATTTCTTTGTGGGAAGGTGTTGAACCCAGAGCTTTGCTCATGCTGGGTAAGTGCTCCAGTACTGGGCTGTACCTTCAGCCCGCAGTTTTCATAGGAAATCTTACTGCTGTTTGGTGTTTCCTAAATTATCTTACAAAACAAAGGCACTGCTCAGACAGGCAAGGTGATTCTGCTGAGGAGGAGCTGCATGGAGAAACAGACTGTCCTGTACTCATGAGTCGATGGCTTTGGAGATTCCAGCAGCCTTTCGTTCCTGCTGCTGCAGCGGCTGCATTCCACAGCAGACATCTTGATGTAGGTCTTCTGTGAACACAAAGGAGCAGTCATCCAACTTCAAAACCTCAGGAGAGAAGCATGAACAGACTGGGGGTGAGTGCCTGGTAGGAGTAGATGTGATTTTGTCTTTAAAGCAACCAAGCAAGTTTATAAACTATAGAAGAAATTCCAGCTATTAGCCCCGTATGAAACAGAAAAGCCCAAGGTCATTCAGATGTGACTAGAGTCCCAGACATTTCCTGAGTACTCAGCTGTCCTCATTTCAGATGTGGTTCCTTGTCAGAACTTTTGTAAACCCAAAACTATCATGAGTGGAAGCTTCATTTTTCTTTCACAACATCACACTTCAGAGTGAAAGGTTTCTAGTCAGTTCCTCAGAGGATTCTTTCCTTTCGTGTTCATGCTTTTCTCACCTGAGGTGTTTGAACTTGGGACTGCTGCTCCTTGGAGTTCACAGAAGACCTACATCAGTATGTTCACATAGCCATTCAGACACAGCCAACAATTTTTCTAGTACTGTATGTATCAATTCATTAGAATGACTTGCATTGCCAAGCTAATAAAATGAGAACATGCAAATTCATGTATTCTTGAAGCTTTTATTCAACCAAATACTAAAATTTTACATTAAAAGGTTTTGGTATCAGGATTTTACATAAGGTAGAATTCTTACCTTTGGACGATTGTAAATAGGTTTCTAGTCTGGGCATTACAGTGGTTGAAATCTAGGCTGGATTTCCAGGTTCTTGGCCTCTTTTTTTTCTTATTTTCTTATTTCATCTATGTTGAGTACACTGTCACTGTCTTCAGACACACCACAAGAGGGCATCGGATCCCATTATAGTTGGTTGTGAACTACCATGTAGTTGCTGGGAATTGAACTCAGGATCTCTGGAAGAGCAATCAGTGCTCGTAACCACTGAGCCATCTCTCCAGCCCCTTGGCTTCTTATTCAAGGAACTGAAATAAAGGCTCATTGCAAAAGTAGCAGAAAGTCATGGTCTGATTAGAAAGGAGGCTGCATGAGGCAACATACCGAAGAGCTCCAGATTATTGTTGGGAGCTTCTTTTCATAGGATCCGAGAAGGGGGAACTTGGTTAGGAGTGAAATAGTTTGGATGGTTCTCTGGATTGACAGGTTAAATTATATAATCACTTCTCTCCTGTGCTTGTCCCCCAATGAATTCGCCTGCAGTTACATACAAACGGGTTATTGGGTTCTCTTGACAGAGAGCTGGGGATAGAAACAGGGTGACGAAGGAAACATGAACCAAGACAACCTTGCTGTTCAAAGTCCGTAGTTTATTGGGGGACCGAGGATTTAAGGTTTTCAGACCCTTCCCCCAAATTCCAAGGTGTGTTCTGCGGAACTGGTCTGGCTGTTCACTAGGCATTGACTCTACTGCTCGGGCAGCTGGGCGGGTCACCTGCTTAATTCAGGAATTCGTAGACCTAGAGGAACAATGAACTTGACCTTCACTCCACCCTAGGTGGAGTAGGATTACTACGGCTAGCACAGGAATTCCAGCTCACAGGCTTCACCTTGGTCAATGTCAAGTTCCTGCCAGGTGACATGACACCCAAATATGGCTCTCTACACCCCAAATATATGTGATTTTAATCATACCCACACTGAATGCTCTAGTTCTAAGATGGTAAAATAGGGGATTATCACTGACAGTTCACTGGAGGACAGCTTGTTTTATTGTGTACCCCAAACTTGTTCAGGCCATGTTGCAGGGTAGTGTGGTAGAAATGTTTAATCCCCCACCAGGGTTTCTACCCTGCCTTTGACCATTTAGTTCTAGATAAAAGACACACACACAACCTTTATATTTACAATAAACCTTAATCAGCATTAGAGCTGGGCAGATATCTACCCTCTATGCTATTAAAATCTATTTCCTATCGATATTTCTGTGTTATTATGTTTCATCTGGGCTGCTCTTAACTCCAATTGGCCAGCTCTCAGGGCCATGTTTTTTTGACTCCTAACCCATGGTGTCTATCTCTCTGTTGTGGTCCTCTTCTGACTCCCCCAGGCCCAGGAACCCTAAAACCTGCCAATGTCTCTTTAGCCCAGCTATTAGCTGTCAGCATCTTTATTTACCAATCAGAAATAATTGGAGGCAGGGTCAAATAGTGTCACTTGGGTCTATGTGCAAACTCTCTTGTGCAAACTTTTGTCTGTAGCAACAAGGTCTTGTGGGCCCCACTTAACATTACAATACAGGAAAAGACCAAACCTCTAGTCCAATAAAAGGCTCCTTTTCTCTCAGATATAAATCGAATACAATTATAACAATTGTGAAAATTATAAAGTATAATATGCATTTATAATGTCCAGTACATTATATTTGCCAGTGTAGATAAAATATTTTATCATCTATCCTAACTTTATGAGTTTATAATTCTGTACCTAAATCATCTTTGATTATAATTTGTATTGCCATCCTAAAGCCATCTTTTAAAATCTAGAACACATTAAGTTTAATTGTGAGAATATAACTATCTAGTCTTCAACCCCATCAGAGGTTTGAGAATGAATAAATATTATTCGAGTATGCAGGAAGCACAGGGACTCAGCTCTAAAAATCATAGAAGCAACAAAGATAGCTTAAAACTTGAATAGTCCTCAATATTCTTTATAATATTGGAGCATTTATCTTCAGCCTTCCATTCCAGAACATCTGACAGATCTTAAAAGAAGTAGGAATTTTGAAGGACTAGCTTATCCTGCCTTGGCAGAGCCTATCAATCGACTATCCTGCATCTGTTTGTGCTTTTTGGACATCCTTCTGTCTGCAGATATAATTGGGACTTTCCCCCCAGTGGCTAGCTTGCCACAGTTGAAGCACCTCTATATGGAGGTTACTGATGCTCAGCATCTTCCTTGAAGTGGAATGGGGATACTGTCAGGAGCTTGGCTAAGGTCTGCCATGCTGAGTTATGGGGTTGGGGAGAGCAAAATTAATGAAGTTGGACATGAAGGAGACCTTTCTGCTTGGTAAAGTATCAATGTTATTAGTTACCCTCAGATGGATACATGGTATCCATCCAATCAATAAGCCGAAAACATTTTGCTGCTGTTTATAAGAGGAAAGAGCTAAGCCTAACATACATGGGATTGGGGTGTGGGGTGTGAGGATGGGAGGAGGAGTGTGGAGTTTCTCTTGAGGCAAGGCCTCACTGTATAGTCCTAGCTAGCCTGGAATCACAGATATCTGCTTTCCATTGCCTTCTGAGTGCTGGGATTAAAGGCGTGTGCCACCATTTACAGCTTTTTATTTTTCTATTTTCTTGACAGGATCTCACTATTTACTTTTTCCCTCAGAGGAGAGTTTTCAAAAACTAGAGTTATATCACAGAAATCTTTAAAACCAAACAAAGCAGGAATGATATTTTTAGACGAATGCCTGAAAAGTATGTGTGCGTCATTAGGGGATGGCTGTCCTGTTCTCTGTGGATGTTAGTGGACAGCTGTCCTGTTCTCTGTAAGCCATTAGTGGCTGGCTGTCCCAGTCTCTGTAGATGGTTATCAGTGGCTTTCCGGTTCTCTGTGGGGTTAGCGGAAGGCTGACCCGTTCTCTTGGTCACTCACTCACCTTACTAATCAGCCTTTTAAAGGAATTATCATGTGGTCATAAAGAGGCCGGAGGAAGGCCTGACCTTGACCAGATGGTTCCTGTTTTTCTTGTTGCCCACGTTCTCTTAGCCCATCTGTGTGCTCAGCAGGTCAGTGCCAGGGGCGAAGAGGCCAAAGAGATACGAGTCACCTCAATTAGCCTTGGTTTCTCTACTGTGAAACATTAATAAGGGAGTCGAAGAAATTATTTTTTAAGTCCTTCTCTGCTCTGCTCTGATGTGACTTTGAGTAGGCTATTTCCAGCTGATTTCTGTTCTTGGGCCATGTTCTGAAGAAGGGGAACAGAGGAAATGAAGTGAATGCAATCTCACTCTGGCCTGTAGGGGGAGCCAGAGCTCCACTGGATTCCTGTCTTCCCTGCTCAAGGTCAGGCCCGCTTGCAGTAAGACCTGCACACCCAAAAAGTATCTTTGGGCCCATGTGTTCTTATTCCCAAGAGGCAACCTACATAATGTGAATGTCTGGGGCAACTGACGTTGGTGGATCTTCATCCTGAGGCCTGGGACAAGCAGCCTGGTAGTTACCACTGGCTTCAGTGATATCTCCCAATGATATGTCTCAATGTTCCAAAGGCTATTAGGGCTTCTGTGTTATAAACTGGCACTGCCCAACATGGAGACCCTAAGTACCAGGTGGCTTTTATAACTCGAATGATGTTAAGAAGTCAGTTCCTCCACAGTCAAATAGACATTCATACAATGTCTTGTGACTTGTGGCCGCTACTGTGGCTGAATGGGCCTCTCTTTCCCTGGGAGGCCATGGAAACCCTGGGAGGTGGAGTGTGGTTGGCCAAGAACACTAGAACTTAGAACGTGTCCTTAAAGAGGATCTTGTTCTTCCCCTCCCCGTTTCCTGGCTGCCACGAGCAGTCAGATCAGCTCCTGCCATGATTCTCTGCCTTAACCACAGGCCCAGAAACCAGAGTCAGACAGCACGGGCCGAAAACCCTATGAGCCCACGAGCCAAAGGAGATCTCCCCTTCTTTTCAGTTGTTCCAGGTGTTCACCACAGAGACGAACCTGCCAACACAACTCCTACTATGTGCAGCACAGTAATAGGCACTAGGAGAAACTGTGTTATTAATGCTGACAGCCCCACATACACACACTCAAGGGATTCAGCAAGTTCTGTCCTTCCCTGCCTTGCCCTGCCACTGCACGCACACGTGCACACACACACACAGATGCACACTCACACATAAACACATATACAAACACAAATTCACACACATGCATATGCATACTCACACAAAAGCACACACACACAGAGATTCACACACACATACACTCATACATAGACTCACACACACTCACACACAAATACATATATCCACACAAACACACACATACACACTCAGATTCACACACATAACACAAATTCACACACACACACTCATACACATAAATGCATACAAGTACATACACATGCACACAGAGATTCACACACATACAAATTCACATACATACACACAAATCCATACACTCATACACATAAATTACACACACACGAATTCACACACATGCACACTCACACATAAAGAGATACACACACACACACAGAAGGGAGCCTCTGTGTGTTGTTTTGGAATCCAGTAATCTTGTTGTTCTTCATCTCATCCCAGAGTAGGAGACCTGATTTCAAGGTTGGTGTCTTATGTGTGCTGGAGAAGCTATGCTGTAGTCATGGCCTCGCAGAAGAGATGACGTCAGCTGTCAGCACCCAAGGACACCTCCTATGTGCAGAGGTGACTGTCCACAAATGCCTTAGTATGAATTCTAGCCTGGTGGAGGGAAGCACTTAAAAACATGACCTTGCTACAAATGCAAACATGCCCCCGTTTCCATAGGTCATGCTCACTGGGGTCTGTGTGCCCTTTTACTCCAAGGGGATGAAGGCTCCACTGACCTAGGGTGGTCGGTGCTCTCACTGTGCCACATCTTGGTGTGCTTTAGAGAAGAGATCTGTTAGAATTTGAATAGGTACAGAGGGTTTAGTGGCCAGGCAGTAGTTCTGAGAGCTTGACCTGATTAACAGAGTTGTCCCATGATGCATGATTGGGAAGTCATGAAGAGGGTGTATAACAGAAGTGGGGACAGTCGAGGCTACACCTTGCCCTGGCCCTTTGCTGGAACCCTCTTTCTCTGTTTCCTGTCTGCAATAAGGTGAACAAGCTCCTCTGTCACACACTGTATTGGGTGTACGCTCTGCTCAAGCACGCAGGACATAACTCTCTAAGACCATGAGCCAGAATAAACCCCTCCTTCCTTACTTTGTTCTCACTAGGGTTTGGCAATAAAATCAGTACTGAAAACAGGCTCCTCATCCTCAGCCAGATGTCCTTTCCCAGCAGTTCCCACTTCTCTTCCTAGCTCTACAAATAGTGGAAAGACTTGACTGGTGGGTGATGTTAGGGTGGGACCAGCCCTATGGTGGACCACGTGCCCTGTGGCAGGACTTCAGAGGCACCTGTACTCTGCTTTCTGTGGCCTGAGTGGGAGAATAGATGCTCAGGGCATCAGCTTGTGAAGCCAGGGAGGAGACCCAACCGAGGAGGGCTGTACCATCATGTAGTTCAGGCTGGGTTTGCCCTGGGGAGGTCGGGGAAGCAGGTGGTTTGAGGGCAGGAAATGAGCTTGAACAACAGGAGTGTAGGGGTAGGGAAGTAATCAGGGCCAGAGGAAAAGCTATATGATTAAGGTCACTACCTAGCTCTGCTGCTCCATCCTGAAAAGTATACAGAATGCATCCAGAATTACCTACCTGAAACAAAGAGACTGGGTGTCTGCTGAAAGCCTGTGTGTTAAAGGTTTGCTCTCCAAGGCGGTAGGAGTCAGAGGTGGGACTTTTAGGAAGGGATTGAATCATGGGAGTTCTGACTTCACCAACAGATTAATCCATTCATGCCTTCACAATGTCAGCACCTGCTGAGAGGTGCTGGGAACTTAAGAGGCACAAGCTAGTTGAAGGGGATTGGTCCTGGAGTTATACAGCCTTGGAATGATTTCTCAACCTGGGCCCCTCCCCTCTGCTTCCTGGCCAGCATATGATGAACAACCTTGTTCCACTGTGTTCTTCTACAATGCTGTTCCGCCTCACCATGGGCCTGAAGCAATGGAGCCGATTATCCAGGGACTGAAATCTCTGAAACCAAATAAGCCCTTCTTCCTTTCAGTTGGCTTTCTCAAGTATTCAGTTACAGCAATGAAGAGCTGATGAACACAGTTGCTGCATGAACCGCTCGGCCTTCAGCCCAGGGCAGAGTGCAGGTGACCCCTGGCTCTGGCCTAGAGGAAATCTGATCCAGCACAGAACTCAGTGGCGGTGCTGCTAGCAAAGGATGCGCAGGGAGTGTGCTGCCATCTGTGTCTGCTGTGCTAACTAAACCGTAGAGTCAGACTATAAATGGCATGGTCCCAGGGTGGGTAGTGTGCCCCAGACCTAGGGGAGATGTGTATCTCCTGTGCAGAACAGCAGCCTCTGGAAGAATCCAGTCTTCAGCAAGAGTGAAAGCTGAGCTTCCAGAGAGGTGTTGGGATCCTCACTAAACTTTACATGGTCTGCGTGCTGGTGGTGAGGCTGATGTGAGCCCAGGGGTCAGCTGGAGGTTGGGCACAGTTGGAGGAAGCCATGGTCCTTTCCTGTAGTCTTTCCTCAGCTTCCTGTCTGTAGAGAGGTGGGCACGCTCCTCTGCCGCATACCCCACAGCTTTGATGGTGCTCAAGGGCACAGGGTACCACAGCCAACCTCTGCTGTGTACCTGTGCTGACTTCCCTTAGCCTCTGGCTTCCCAATGGGCATTAGGATGCCTGTTCTGTGCCCTAACTTGGCCTTTGAATGGCATTAGTCATTGTTTTGGCTGGATATCCATGCTGTCCCAGAAACTACTCTGCATTTTCTGAATATGTAAAGTTGTCCTGGGAAAGGTGGCAGCCAACAGCAGATTTTATACCAGTCAAGAGTATCTGTCACTCTCCTCCCCAGCAACCAGGCTCCATTAGCTTGAGCAGGGTCCTTGTGGCCAGGCACGTTGTCTGAGCTGTCACCACCCAGCTCTGTCGGCTCGTCATGAATGGCAGGAAGCGCATGGGTGAGCCTTGTCACTTCCCTTGTTGCTGGCATCACTCAGATGTTCAGCCACGAGCCGTGTTGCCATGAGTCACTGAAGAAGGAGAGGCTGCCTGGACAGCTCTGCCAGAGTTAGAAAGAGCTTCTCTAGAGACAGAAGAGTCTTTGGATCTGCCCCTACTGTCATGCCCCTGTGCTCCTTGAGTGGACTGTTGCTTAAAGTCACCTGGCAGGGCTAATGTGCATGAGCCTATGTCAGATAAACCCAGAGAAAGAAAAAGGCATCAGCCACTGGACTGGCTTTGCAATTCTGTCCCTATTAAACACAATTGCATTGACATCAGTCAAGGCTGTGCTGTGACTGACAGATGAGACCACAGTGTCTAGTTTGCTTCCCATTGCTTGATCCCCATGGCAGTCATATTCAGAGTGGGACTTTAAGGAAGGGACTGGATCATGGGAGTTCTGACTTCACCAACAGATTAATCTATCCATGGCTTCACAATGTCAGGACCTGCTGGGAGGTGCTGGGAACTTAGGAGGCAGGAGCTAGCTGAAGGGGATCGGTCCTGGAGTTACAGCCTTGGAAAGATTTCTTGTCCTGGCCCCCTCCCCTCTGCTTCCTGGCCAGCATATGGTGAACAGCCTTGCTCCACCATGGCTTTCTACCATGCTGCTGTGCCTCACCTTAGGTCTGAAACAACGGAGCCAGTCATCCATGGACTGAAATAAACTTTTCTTCCTTTCAGTTGACTCTCTCAAGCAGTCTGTTGCAGCCATGAAAAGCTCACAAACATGGTGAACCACTCTGTTTTCAACATTTATTTGCCTTACACTTCCAGGTCAGTCCATCGAGAAGAAAAGTCAGGGAAGAAACTCAAGGCAAGAGGTAGAAGCAAAAACCATGGAGGAACATTGCTTACCAGTTTGCTCACTGGTTCACGCTCAACTAGCTTCCTCCTGCCTAGGCCCCCCACAGTGGGTTGTACCCTTCTACATCAATCAAGATAATCTCTCACAGCCATGGCCACAGGCCAGTCTGATCTGTGCACAGATCACAGTTGGGCTTCTCTTTTTCCAGGTGACTTTAAATCGTGTCAAGTTGACAATTAAAACTAACTAGTGCAACATTTAAGCAAAGACAAGAGCAAGAACTGTGGGCAAACAGAAGTGGTGTTCCCCAAGGAATTATGGGTCTATCCCACTCTACTCCCCCACAGCCTCCTAGATGAAGATAATTAAGACGCTCTGTCACAAAATTGTTCTGTCACACAGCATGGAACTCAGAGCAAGACTGTTTGTCCTTATCCTTGCTGTGATGTGAAGTCACCGAACAAAAATGGTCTTCTGAGAAGCCTCCCTTGATACCTTCCTATGGGACACTCACAGTACCCCATGGGGTCTGTGTGGTCTTTCTCATTTCAACAAGCACCAACAAACCCAACTTGGATGGATCATCGGCTATGTTCCTGGTGGGTGCATACCCCAGGGAAGGTGACTGGGTTCTGATTAACTCCACACAAGGAGGTACAGAAGCATCCCCTGGGTGCCTTGGTTGGTTGGTTCCTAACTGTAGGTGATATTTCCACCTCCCTCCTCCTCATTTCAGCCTCTGCTCCAAAGGATACTTCCCTGGGGGCTTAGACTCATCTGACTTGAGGTCTAGGTAAGAATGGAGCCTCACCTCCTCTCTACGATAATGCCATCACAGAAGCTTCTGGAGCCTGTCTGTCCTTGCAAGTGCAGACTATAAGGCATACTGACCTTCAGCCAATAAGGGATAAGAGGTGGGTGGGCAATGTTCTAACCTGCTTCTCATTGGTTGGTTAGTTCTGACACATGTTCTGTGAAATCTTAGGGTATGGAGACTCAAAGAACAGTGTTCACAACACCCTTGCATTGGCCTTTCTTCCCTCCCTGCCCTGTTCCCCATATTCTCTCACTCTTGCTTCCTGGGATCACCTTCCAAATAAAGGACCTGTTTCCAACCCCATCTGTCTTAGTGTTTCTATTGCTGTCAAAGAGACACTATGACAATGGCAACTCTTTTAAAGGAAAACATTTAATTTGGGGATGGCTAACAATTTCAGAGGTTTCATCTGTTATCTTCATGGTGGGAAGCATGGCAGTGTGCAGGCAGACATGGTGCTGGAGGAGCTAAGAGTTCTACACCTTGATCTGCAGGCAGCAGAAGGAGATTGTGACACACTGGCCATTCTTGAGCTTCTAAGACCTCAAAGCCTGCCCCCCAGTGACCCACTGCCTCCAGCAAGGCTAGACCTACTCCAACAAGGCCACACCCCCTAGTAGTGCCACTCCCTAGGGCCAAGTATTCCAACACATGAGTCCACCACACCGCCTATCTCTACCACTATTTTCTTCCTACAGAATCTTTGAGCCATAATGTTGACTGGAATTGTTTTTTCCTCCAGCTCCAACCAATAGTTCTCAAGCTCCTGGTCCTAGAAATTGGTTCAGGGCAGGCATAGGCTGCTCTGTCAGAGTGACTGAATGGTTGCAGTGATTTGGGATGTAGACAGTTTGACCTATGGATGCTTTCATAGAGGTGACTTAAAGAAGGTTATGTGTATCTTGTTACTCTATGATAATGAGATCTCTTTCCTTCTCCCTTGAAGTGGGTTTGGCCTGTCATTGCCTTGGCAACAGAAGAAGATGGAAGACTACATCAGAGGATGGAGGCTTCCGTTTGTGGTCTTTGAGAGGACTGCTGTTTTCTCTAGACATGTTGAGCCACTGTGTTGAGAAACAGACTCCCCTGCTACAGAGACCCAAAGAGAAGCCCTGAGAAGATGGGAAGGAAAGGGCCCAGCTGCACCTAGCATTCCAGATATTTTTCTTTCTTTAAAAAAGATTTATTTATTATTATATCTAAGTACACTGTAGCTGTCTTCAGTGACACCAGAAGAGAGTGTCAGATCTCATTATGGATGGTTTTGAGCCACCATGTAGTGGCTGGGATTTGAATTCAGGACCTTTGCAAGAGCAGTCTTAACCACTGAACCATCTCTCCAACCCTCCAGATATTTCTATCAGCAAATGCATCAAGAGTCTCATTCACTTGCTTTTCCAGACGAGATCAGCCAAGCAACACTAAGTGATACCAGTTGGTACCGTATGAATCAGAGTAATCAACCCAAACCCAGCCCACACTGTAAGCTACGATAAGGAAACAGTTATTTTAAGGGAGCTTGTCAAACGGCAGTAAATAACTCCAGTGCTAGAGTGAAAGGACATGAGATCTGGAATTGATCTCAGACATGAAATTTTAAAATTTGATCTCAGACAAAAGCCCTCTGGTGTCTGAACCCAGTCCTGTAACTTTTTTTTCCTTTCCATTCTCCTTCATTCTAGACACAAAAGAAAGTGACACGCCTCCTCCAACAAGGCCACTCTTTCTAATCCTTCCCAAACAGTTCCACCAACTGGAGACCAAGCATTCAAATATATCAACCTCGGGGGCCATTCTCATCAAACAACCACGGAAAAGGATGGGGAAGATGGTGACAGGGGAGAAGGACACTGTGGGCACACGACAGCTAAACAGACAATAGGAAGTATGCAAAAATGAGAACAAGCTCTAGTTCAGAAAGATGCCCTGGGCAGCTAGAGGAGAGGAGATTTTAGGGAAGTTGTATGGTCTGAATGTGATGTGTCCATCTTAGCCTGTTTGATACTTGATTCCTAACAGGGTCTTCCTTTAGGAGGCTGTGAGTCCTAGGAAGAAGCATGTCACAGAAAGCATGTCCTAGGGTGCTGTGTCTTGCTCTGGTCCCCTCTTGTACCCCTTCTATGACTCCTGTTTGCCAAGCGGCAAACAGCTGTCCTCTGCCACATGCCTCTGCCATTGGAACCTTCTGCTTGAGACTGCGGAGTCAAGCAAGCATGGACTAAGCCCTCAAATAAACCCATTCTCCTTTAGGTTGTTCCTGTTGGGTGTTTTGCAACAAAAAGTAGCTAGAACAGAAAGGAAGGGTGTGTAGGCAAGCAGGGTTCGTGGGCCCACACTGCTGTGACTGGTGGGCAGTCATTAAAGAGGGTTCAGAGAGGAAGGCTTTAACAGTCCTCAAGAGGTCTAGTCAAGAGTAGCAGTGCCTCAGTGTGATCGTTTGTATATGCTCAGTCAAGGGAATAGCACTATTAGAAGGTGTGGCCCTGTTGGAGTAGGTGTGTCACTGTGGGTGTTGGCTCTAAGACCCTCATTCTAGCTGCCTGGAAGTGAATATTCTGCTAGCAGCCTATGAAGATGTAGAACTCTCAGCTCCTCCAGTGCCATGCCTGCCTAGATGCTGCCATGCTCCTACCTTGATGACAATAGATTCAACCTCTGAACCTGTAAGCCCACCCCAATTAAATGTTGTTCTTATAAGAGTTGCCTTGGTCATGGTGTCTGTCACAGCAGTAAAACCCTAACTAAGACATTCAGTGTGTGAATCTGAGGTTCAAGGGCAAGGCCTGTGAGGTACCTGGGAGCAAACCACACTCAGGTAGATGGTTACATCACAAAGATGTGCATTAAGGGTTACCATACCTACCAGACATCCCCTCATGACAACATTGGAAACATAATCACTGTTTACAAGTCTAGAGATATTTTGCATCTCACTTGGCAAATGCATCAAAATTCTCATTCAGTTGTTTTCCTGGAATTGTTTTTGAAGTAGCCCTTCCTTCCCAGAAACCAGAGAGTACACATTCAGTCCTCTCACACTTTGCCCTGATCGAAAATGCAGTGAAGATTGAGACTTCACCATTTTTTGATTTATGGGTAATTCATCAGGTTTTCCAAGCCAACAACACAAAGTACAAGGGGCAAAGACAGAGCATCAGCGTTGGCATCTAACAGACACTCATAGGTAGTCAATGCTTTGTAATCTGGAAAGCCATCCTGCACTCTGCAGACCACCCCCCAGCACAGCTGTTGAGATTGCAGGACAATGTACATTCCCTGGGACCAGGCAGGTGTTGTGGGTTCTGCAGTTCATGACAGTACAGGGAAGGGGAGAATTAGAACCAAAGGCTTGGGAGACTTTATCTTAAGCAACCTGCCTTGTGGGCAAAACCTGAGAAAATGCAGAGGTCCCTGGACACTACCCTGAAATGGCTTTCTTCCTGTTATATGCACACGGTACCTAGTGGTCTGTCCTTGATATTTTAAGGAAGATTCTCAAGTGAATTCTTCAGTCATTTGCTCTAGTTACATACCTTGAAAGAAGAAAACCATCAGAAATCCTAGTAAAATTCCCTCACTTTTATATTTAAATTTTTTTTATTTTAAATTGTATGTTCAGGTGAGTGTATATGACCTCAGAGGCCAGAAGAGAACATTGGGTCCCTTGGAGTTAGCTACAAATGGCTACGACTGCCTGATATGGGTGCTGAGAGCCAAGCTTGGGTCATCTGTATGAGCAGCAAGTGCTCTTAACCACTGAGACATCATTCCATCTCCTCCTCTATATTGTAAACCCTAATTACTTGCTTTTTATGCTTCTTCTAGGATTCTTATAGAAACAGGAATAGAGTTTGCTTGGATTATGTCCTAATTATGGTTCTGTTGCTATGGAGAGACACCACAACCATGGCTACTCTTATAAAAGAAAACACTTACTTGAGACTTGCGCTCTCTTTCAAACATTCAGTCCATTATCATCATGGTGGGGAGCATGGCAGCATACAGGCAGACACGGTACTGGAAAAGTAGCTGAGAGTTCTAAGTCTGGATTTGCAAGCTTGAACTTTTGAAACCTCAAAGCCCACTCTCAGTGACACATTTCCTTCAACAAGGTCACACCTCCTAGTCCTACACAAGTCATGCCATTCCCTGATGACTAAATGTTCTGATCTATGGGTCTATGGGGGCCGTTCTCATTCAAGCCACAGTAAAGAGATAGATCCTCAAAGCCAATGCCAACAGGGCTGGTGAATGGAAAGTTAAATGCATAGCTAGGCACAGTGACTTGTGTCTATAATCCCAGTCTTTGGGAAGGATCACTGCAAGTTCAAAGCCAGCCTGGGAGACATACTGAATTTTAGGCTAGCCTGAGTTACAGAGGGAGACCCTCAAAGAAATGAGCAAAACAAGCTTAAATCACAGGTATCTGCGATCCATTGCACCAAATATCTTGAGCATGGCTACGCACTGGTGTTTCCTAAGCCCCAGTTGGCCATTCTGTTACTTGCATCTAAACTCTTGCAAATGAATGCACCTAATTTTGGTGGGTCCTAAAACTCCATGAGCCTTATTTTTTTGCCCATTTCCATTTGGAGGGTAACTGTTTTTGTTTTTTTTTTTTTACCTTATTTTCTTTGTAAATCCAGTTAAGTGAAGGCAGTTAAATGAAGAGGTTCACAGTGAAAGTCTCAAAACCAGTTCTCCTTGAGTTTGTGATCCAGCTCCAGCACTTTCTAGTTGAATGATCCTCAGAAAATTTAACCTATGAAAGCCTCAACTCTAAAATAGAGAATGTGAAATGGGAGTAATAATAGGAACTACTTTATTTCTTTATTGGGTGTTTGCTTAGCACAGGCATAGCCTGGAGGGCTGTCATTGTTAACTTTTCTGATGCTTAGTCAGAAAAGTGATGTTATCTGTTGCCCAACAGTGATGCCTTCAATTTTTTCTGCATGGCTTTTTCTTCAAAGTCTTGAAATGTTATTTTTCTGTAGCTCACTTTCTCTTCCAGGGCAGAATCTATGAAGTCTAGCAGCCAGCCCTTGGGTGAGTGCCAAAGTGGAACTAAGGAAGTGTGGTCTGTGTCTTTGTAAAACGAAGCCTACTGCTTGCTCAGGAAGATGGTTTCTGTAAAAGTATCTTTTATTTGCCAGATGTAACGTTGTGTCAGAGTATTACTGCTGAAGAAGCTCACCCTTTCTAAGTCTTACTGAGCTCTGGCTGTCTGGTTCAACTCAGCATTTCTGGCCAAAACTCAAAGCTGACTGATTCAAACTGGTTTCTCTTGGCTTCTTGGCTTCTTGGTCTCAAACTAATTCTGGCAATCGTTCTAGTTTTCTGGTCCCTTCTCATTATCTGGCTCCTTCTGTCTTCACCTGCAACCTGTCTGTGTAAAATGGTCCCAGTAAAACTGCCCCCTCTCTCTGCACTGCTCTCTTAAGTTGCCTCTCTTTCCTGTCTGTTCTCAAGAGAATTGGGTGTATACTATCTATAACTCGAATGTCATACCTTTCTCTGATTTGTCACTTTTTCTGCCCTTCAATTAGATGTCACTTTCAAACATGGCTGCTTCCTTCTACAAACTAACTTTACCTTGATCGTTTGGGATTAAAGGGGTATGCTAAGGGCATGCCTATATTCCAGCCAGAGGGATTAAAAATGTCTATTTCCAGTTAGACCTAGAAGGTCTTTGGATGTGATCCCTTGCCAGAGCAGCCATCTTGCCTATTTAAAATTCCTCTACAGGTTTCAACGTGAACCATCAAATAACATGGACCAAGTGTTCAACCTCATCAGTAAGACAACAGCTATCTAAGAGGCTACAGGTGGGGATGACATGTGGTGAGAGGTGGGTTCTGGAGACCTTACCAGCTATGAGGGTAGTGCCTAAACCTGTCTGTGAAGGTGTGTCATTGTCAAGGGCACGGAGACAGAACTATCATCAGGTAAACCAGCCTGCCATTTAGAGCTGTGCTAGGCCTTCCATGGAGGGTGGTCAAGGAAGGGTGCCCCCATTGAGTAGTAAGAATAGGGGTTTCCATTTGCCACAATGAGCATCTGATGGGGGAAAACAAAATTCTCCAGCATAAAAGTCTACAGGTCTCACATGTGGCTTACCTAGAGTCCTCAGATCTCTAACATCTATTGCATATGCATGCCAATGGTAGATAACAAGATGTCAATCACATTGTCAAATGTACATGAATGGTGGAGATGGGGTTGGATTGCTTTGGAACTGGCTATGAGTTTGGGAAGAGGACAGTACCTTGGCAGTTGAAGAGGCATGCTGTGCTGGGATGTAATAGGCAGGAATTATCTCAGGTTTGGCCACTAAACATGTTGTACAGTCCAGGGATGGTGAGGTTTGCTTGGCCTTACATGGTCCTGGCTTCAAACCCTGTTGTTGAAGCTCCTTTTCTTGGCTGGGCTCTGACTCTTTGTTTTGAAGTCTTGCTCAGTTGGATGCCAGGGGGGTCAGGTTTTTACAATGAAGCTTAGAGTATTGCTCTGCCTCACATAACAGTTTGTGTCTGATCTCCTTAAGTCTTGAATACAGAGGGATTCTGTGGGTGTGCAGGGAAGTGCACCCTGCCCTTTGTGGATATCCTGACATAGTAAGAACTAAAGCATTAACTTTAACCTGTTAGTGCAATCCAATCCCTCGGGCTTGGCTAGATGCTGACAGTTACTCTTTGCCTCTTAACAACACTTTCTTCCTTGTTACTGCTGTTCCTTGATGCGTTGTTTTTGCTTATTTAGATACAGGTATCTAACAGGGTTCTCTAGAGGAACAGAACTGATGGAATGAGTATAATACAAAGGGAGTTTATCAGAGTGGCTTACTAGGTGTGGGCTGGGCAATGCAACTGTGGCTGTCTGCTCATCCGTGAGGCTGCATGTCTCAGCAATCCCCGTCTTGCACCAACAGCTAAGAGAGCCACTGGTCCTCAGCTCATGGTGGAAAACTAAAGAGGCTAGGTTTTGATGGTGCAGCAGCAGCAGCAGCAGGAGGAGGAGGAGGAGGAGGATCAATGCACTCACCAGCAAGAAGTAAAAGCAAGCAGCTCTGCTTTTTTTCTGTGAAACTTTTGTATCTGGGCTGTGACAGAGGTGCTAAGCACTCTAGTGGAGGGTCTTCCCCACCCAGTTAATCTTTCCTGGAAATACCCTTGAAGATCTTCTGAGAACATATCTCTTGGTTAATTCCAGATCCAATCAAGTTGAATATCAAGATAAGCCCAGCAAGATGGCTAAGCTTTGCCATCAAGCCCGAGGAATTGAGTTGGATCCCTAGCACCCACCGGTGGAAGAAGAATGTCTTTCACAAGTTGTCCTCTGACCTAGATACTTGTGCCATGACCTACATATGTGTGCCTGAGAGCTTGAGTGCACACACACACACACACACACACACACACACACACACACCCCAAATAAATAAATGCAATAATTTTAAAAGGTTAACAATAGCAACAAGGTTCTGCAATATAGCTCAGACTTGACTCTAACTTTCAAGCCTCCATACATCAGCCTCCAGAGTGCTGAGGTTATAAGCATGGACCACTCACCGTCCTACTTAGATTTCTATTGCTGTGATAAACACCATGACCAAAAGCAACTTGGAGAGATTACAGTACATCATGCAAGAAGGTCGGTGCAGGAACTGAAGCAGAGACCATGGAAGAGTGTTGCTTATTGGCTTGCTCCCCCTGGCTTGCTCAGTTTGATTTTTTATGTATCCCAAGACCTGCCCAGGGATGGCACTACCCACAGTGGGCTGGGCCCTTCCCATCAATCATCAACCAAGAAAACACTTCTCATCTTGTTAGAAAGCTTGTATTAATCTTTCTAAAGCAGAACCTGGAATCTGCAAGTCTTCCAAAGAAAGAAGACCAGGCATCAGAGGTTTTGTTACTTTGATTTTTAAAAAAGATTTTATTTGCTTGTTTCCACCTTTTGTGTGTGAGACATGGTCTCACATATCCTAGGCTGCCTTCAAACTCACAAGCCCAGGATGACTCAGCACTTCTGATCCTCCTGCTTCTACCTTCGAAGTGTTATTCCTATATCTCAAATCAATTAGAGTCTACTCACAGGGAGAACACCGTTCCCCTCAGTGCTGTTTTGTTATTGGTTTTGATTGTTTTATTAATGATAAGAACCATTTTGGCTGTTTTCCCTCCAAAAGATTTCTTTTTCTAATAACTTTATTAAGGTATTTCACAGCATCTATACATTTAAAGTTTGTAATCCAGTAGTATCTTATTCATCACTTTTCTCTCGTTCTTCCCTTCCTCTCTCCCTCCTCCTCCTCCTCCTCCTCTTCCTTCTCCTCATCTGGTGTTTTTGAAAGAGGGTTTCAATCTAGTTCAAGCTGCCTTAGAACAAACCTCCTGCCCTAGACTCTCAAACAATGGATTATAATCATGTGCCATCACATCCAGGAACATTCATGGTTTCTTTGGTAACATTTCTTGGTTTCATTTTTAAAAAGCCTATAAAATCCATCTTCTTCTGCAGCTGGGTTAAATACCCAGTCCAGAAGATAGGAAACTACAGGGATTGGGTAACTCTGACCAGACAGATATTTTTGCAAACAAAGTTTTATTAAAACACAACCCTGATCACGTGTTTGCTTCCATCCATGGCCCTTTCTGCACAGCAGCGCATGGCTGAGTATTTTCAAGAGACCATGGTCCCACCAACAAGATCCTGATATCAGTCCTGGTACAGAGGAGTTACCAAGCCCACCCTTGTCCACAGTCTAATGTGATTTATAGTACTGGTTCTCTGAAGAGCTTTATCCCGATTGGTAGCATTCAGTGGTGTGTGGAAGGAACATTAGTTCTTCCTTCTCCTTTGTCACCCCAGCTTTGCTCAAAATACTCAGTCTCACTGGTGTTCACCCAGTTTTTGCCCCCTCCGTTTCCCGACTCAGTCTTGGTTTGCACCACCCTCTTTGTGTAAGTCAGGCCGTCTACTCCCATCTTCCTCTCTAATTCTCTGTCTTAGGGCTATAAGCAGAAACTAAGGCTGCCGAAGACTCGTAAATTTCCACATTGACTCTCAGGTCACCTGTAGAGACTCATTTCTTAGTGACAAATCCATGGGAATATGTTGATTGGCCCAACGTGGACCAGGCGTTCTCCCAGGCCAATTAGATGGGAGAAAGGGATGATGAATCCTGCGGCAGGAACAAACAGCTCTCACAATGGTCACGGGATAGTCATGTGACCAGAGCTGGAGATCACAGGATGGATAGTGCTCTTGCATCCTGGCTGCTCCAGGCTGCCCCTTGCACCTGTAGGACATGTCAGTGATGCATCTGGGAAGCCAAGACTTTCAAAACAGCTGCTCACGTTCTTCTGGACCACATGTAAATGTAGCCATAAGCTACGTGCAATGTGCTAATGGCCTGTGCTTGCGGGAGTGTGGGCTGCAGCTCCTTCCTGGTGACCTCTCGTAAAGGTCACACTTTAGAAAAGCTCAAAGCCCTTTCTAAGCCTCAGCCACAGTGGGGTTGACCTGTCTGCTTTGCCCTCCTATCACCCTATTCAAAGATTTTTAAAATGTATTTTATTTTTAATTATGTATATGCTTGCATATACCCATGTGGGATGGGTATATACGTATCCCAAAGGAGAGAATATGGAATTAAAGGTGGTTCTGAGGTGCCCTGTGTGGGTGCTGAGAACAGAACTCAGGTCCTCTGTACAAGCAATGAGTGCTCTTAACCCCTGAGCAGTGCGCATTTTCCTCGTTTGCTCAGCTCTAAACTGCATGCTTATTCTTCCAGAGTCCCTTCCAAGCACAGCCTATTTGCATTTCTGGATTTGGTGAGTCATTTCGTGTCTAACTAACATTCTCATGGCACACCAATTGAAAATGGAACTCCTTCAAGGCAAGTGTGGCAATATAACCTTAGAGCTATTGCGTCCTGGTCCGAGGCAGCATTATTATGGGTCCTGGGACCTTCCAGATACCTGTGAAAGTTGGAACTCTGACTCTGTTACGGGTTTATGACATTGAGGCAGAAGAGGACCAGGATGTCCTTCTAAAAGGACCATTGATAAGAATCCACTGCACTAGTTACACTGTAAGGAGATTGTTTTTCAGAAGCAAGTAGAAGTGTCTGTTCTGTTTAAATTAAGGGTCTGTAAGCACTAGCCCGGGACTGAGTTGATGGCCATTTCTGTAATAAAATAATAAATCATGGGCATAGTTAAGGACGCAAAAAATACCACATTCTTGTTTTGTTAAAACAATTAAGCAATGAGCCATCTGGGTCCTTTTGTTAATCACCAGAACACACACAACACAATTTAGTCTTTCATTTAGCTTTATTAATTTATCCCAACAACTTCAGCTACTCACAATGCTAATAATAGAATTCATTCCAAAATAAAGATCTTTAAAAATGTTGTCCAACCATTACTACCCTTTACAAGGTTGTCATTTGAAAAATTTTAGCTCTGTCCCAGCCTCATTATGTCAGAAGAATTTGTTTTAAATATAGCCAGGTCCGAAGCAAGAAGATGGTGGCTAAAATCTCTTCCCTACGTAGGGGCTGAATCTGTCTGGCACTATCCAGGGCTACTGTTTGTGATGGTGGGCTATTTCATAACTGAGTTCTCAGGTTCAGTAGCCATCTGCCACAGGTGGCTCCGGAACTCCCGAAATGCCAGTACAATCAAGGAACACTTTGAAAATTTCCAGAATTGTGATGAATTTCCATCAAAATAGCCACACTGGGTTTGTGGCCATGATATTAGATAGCGATAGTCTGGAGTGACTCCAAGGCTAGAGAACAGACTTGGAAGTTGGAGAAGTAACAGAAATTACTCAAGTACTTCAGAAATCCACATCTTCTCCAGTTCTTATTTGAAACAAATGCATTCGGAGACAGCCCAGAGGACAAAGACATCTTGGATGGGAAGTTTCTAGGCTTACCATACAGAAAGCTAATTCCATTCAGAAAGAAATGGGCAAGAATGTTTTTCTCAGCAGCATCCCAACTCACTCAGCAGCCTTGTGGCTGAGCCTAGGTTCTTCTCTGGTTAAGGTGGATCTCCTTCGACCATGTGAACATTTAACCGGAAGCTATATTTGGGGGGTCTTGAACAATTGTTATGGGCTCATAGGTGGCTGGTCAAACCTCGGGGACATTTAATAGCTAGATCTATTTTGCCTTGTAAAGATTTTGGGTTTCCCCCTTTCAAAAGTTGCTATTTCTCATCAAGCCAACACGACTCTCTTAAGCGGGCATTAAGAGACTTCATCGTCTGTAATACCTTTGTTCATGAGCATGCTCAGATGCATTGACCCTTCCAGCACTGGTGACCCAAGAGAGAATACATTGCAGGGAAATCTGGTTGTGAGCTAGAGACGAGCTAGAGCAGGTGAATGGAGGTAGAAAGTCTCAAGGAAACTGTCCTGACGACGAACGTCTTGTCCAGGTCTGCTGACTCTTCAGCGGGCAGTGCTGAGCTGGACGGTTGAACCAAATCTCTCTCCTGCCTTCTTCCCAGCCCCACCCCATTCCTCCCTGTATCCCTCTGCTTCCTTGTGAGCTCGGGGTCAATGAATGAACATGAAATGTATGCCAGTAAGCCTAGTCAGAAGGAGGGGACTGCCAGGCCATCGCACAGCCCTGACTCTAACTTTCACGACTCTGAGTAAGGGCTACATGAAATTTGTCTGCTGGCTTTGATGTCTCCCAGAAGTGCTGCCAGACAATGCCTAGGCCTCTTCCCACAGTCAGGGATAAAAGTGAATGTTAAGTGTTCAGTGTGGGCAGGGTGTGAGGAGAGGGAGAGGAAGACTCTTCTCTCCTTCATGATGATCACTTCTGCTGATGAAGACAATGAATCCATTGTTTTACTTTCTAAAAAACAAAAACAACAACAACAACAAAAACAAAACCCAAAAAAACCCAGCCAACAAAACCAGGTGGCGGTGGCTCTCTTAGTCCCAGCACTTGGGAAGCAGAGGCAGGTGGATTGCTATGAATTTGAGGCCAGCCTGGTCTACAGAGTTAGTTTCAGGACAGCCATGGCTATATAGAAAAACCTTGTCTCGAAAAATCATACCAAACAACGAAAAACAAATCATACCAAACAACAAAAAACAGTCAACGATCAATGCCGTACCTGGAGAGATTTTCTATGTTTTTGTTACTTGTTTGTTTGTTTTAAGGAAGTTTCTTTTCTTCTACTCCAGAAGCCCAGACACTAGGGTCTGGCTCAGGACATACCAGAAATGTGACACCCAGCATTTGTTTGTTCTCTGTCAAGGTTACTCATCGTTCATCCACAGGGTGGATCTGGTCGAATCGCCACAGCTGGCTGGTTTTACCATCACACTGACGCAGGTACAATTCCTTATTGCTCTGCTGAACCCCAGCTTCCATGCATTTTCCAGAGAGAACGTGGATGATCATTCCATCCTGAAAAGAGAAAGAAAAAGCCCAGTTCCTGACAGTCGGCAGAAAAGAACATTTTAAAGATTTGTGCTGAGCATTAAAGACTGACGGAGGTGGTGTGAACTAGCCTGGAAGGAATGGTAGGATTGTTAGTTAATAGAAAATATAATTTAATTAACCCTAACATTTAGGCGTCACTCAAGCCTACTCAATTGCTTGTATTGCTGTTATATGATTGTGTCGTTTCTTAGAAAGTTCTGGTCAGGATAACTCTGGCCATGGCTTGTCCAGTCTTCCTGTTGTATTATCTGAGACACTGTTATCACTGCATTCATGAGTTTGTATTTTTAAAAAAGGGTTCGTTAGTGCTACTCTCTGTAAAACCTGCAATTTGACATTGTGGCCGCCAGGTTGCAGAAGCGAGCAAGTCTGAGGGTCTGAAGGTCTACTCAGACTAGCCACACCCAAGAGACGCATAACTCCACTGCAGCAGATCTAATATCGACCCTAATACTCCCCTTTCAAGAAAAGCTTGATTTCTTTACAAAATTAAACAACTTTAGCCACAATGTTATAAATTTTTCTTCATTGTTGAGATATTACAAAATACAGACTGTTTAAAATACACAAACTTTAGCATATTCCAGAATATTCCATCACTGCCAAAACCACCATTACCCATGAGCAGCCATTTGCCCTCCTCCTCGCCGAGAGCCAGCAGTCTCCTTTCTGTGGCTCTGTGTCCCCTGTTCTAGACATTCCACACAAGCACAGTTGTGTAGTGTGGTTCCTTTATAATTAGCCTCCTTCATTTTGCATGTTTTCCAGATTTATTCATGTTGAGGCAAAAACTAGTACTTCATTGATTATTTTCTTTCTTTTCACTGTGGTAAAAGACATATTAAAACTTGTTGCTTTTTAAGCATTTTCAATCCTAAATTTAGAAATGTTAAATATGTTAGTTTTCCATAACTTTTTCATGGTAAAAATATTCTCCACTCATTAAACAATAATTCTTCCTTCCTCAGCCATGGATAACCACTGTTCATGTTTCTAAGACTTTAACTGCTTCACATAAAATACATAGCGTGGAAGGATACAGTTTGGGGTGTGTGTGTGTGTGTGTGTGCGCGCGCACATGATGCATTTGTATATTCGTGTGTGTGTGTGCACGCACATGATGCATTTGTATATTCGTGTGTGTGTGTGCGCACATGATGCATTCGTATATTCGTGTGTGTGTGTGTGTGTGTGTGTGTGTGTGTGTGTGTGCTAGTTATTAATCTAGCCTAGTATCCTCAAGGGTCACTCCTATTGTACCAAATGACAGAACTTCCTTCCACTTTAAGGCTGAATAATATTTCATTACTTGGAATTACTTCTAGGAGATAAGTGGTCATACCTAAGAAATAAGCTTTAGGATAGAGCACCCACTTTTTATCTATTCAGCTATGATGGATGTTTAGGTTGTTTGCAGAGTTTTTATGTTATAAATAGTCTACCAAGAATAATAGTGTCTCATTCTTTTCCTGGCTGAAGAATGCCTTACACACACACACACACACACACACACACACACACACATACACACACCACATGTATGTATGTATGTATGCATGCATGTATATTCCTGGACACTGGCCCCAGGGCCTTATGTACAAGGGGCACTGACCACTGAACTGAATCCCCAGATACATCTCATTTCTTGATACCTGGAAATATTGCCATGTGCATCTTACTGATCTTTTGTCTCCGTTGCTTGCTGGGAACATGGCTTAAGTTTTCTCTGATGGGATTTTCCTCTCCTTTGCTCCATGAATTACCGATGTGGAGCTCAGCTAACTTTATCTGCTTTACTCTCAGTCAGACTTTGAAGAAGAAATGTAGATGTGTATCTGTTTGCCTAGTGGTTCCCTAACTGAACTCAGAAGGATGTGAAGAGAGGAGACCGCATGGACACATGCTGTAGATGTGGTGCCCTTGGTCCTGAGACTAAGGGATCTTCAACAGAGCAGAACAAGAGGGACTCGCGGTAGGAATGAGGTTCAGGGACCATCTTCTGATTGTTCTGATGCAGTAAGGACTTGGTAAGACTGGCCTTTCCCCAATTCGGTACCTGGAGCCATTCACTCACCTAAGTATTATAATCCATCTATTTTCTCTTCATTAATGAGTATTCTCTGGGAAGGATCTAGAATTTATCTACAGGAAATATAGGGGTAAAAACTTCACAAAAATGATGAAGTGTTTACAGTGGGATATGCATTATAATAAAGAAAATGACAACCATATTTTTATTTTTGAATACTTTAAAAATGTTTAAAATGTTTATTTTTATTTTATGAGTGCCTGAATTTAAGTCTGTTCATGCAGTGCCAGCAACAGCCAGAAGAGGGCAGCAGCTCCTCTTGAACTGGAGTTCTAGATAGTTGCTAGCTTCCAAGGAATTGAACCTGGGTCCTCTTAAAGAGCAGCTAGTGTTCTTAACCACCAACCTATCTCTCCAGGTCCAACATATCTATGTCTATGTCTATGTCTATGTCTATGTCTATGTCTATGTCTATGTCTATGTCTATGTCTATATGTCTATGTCTATGTCTATGTCTATGTCTATGTCTATGTCTATGTCTATGTCTGTCTCTCTCTCTCTCTCTCTCTATCTATATCTATCTATCTATCTATCTATCTATCTATCTATCTATCTATCTATCTATCTATCTATCTATCATCTATCTATCTATCTATCATCTATCTATCTATCTATCTATCTATCTATCTATCTATCTATCTCTAGTCTATGTCTATGTCTCTGTATCTATCACGTCTTTAATCCCAGCACTTGGGAGGCAGAGGCAGGTGGATCTCTGAGTTCGAGGCCAGCCTGGTCTACAGAGTGAGTTCCAGGATAGCCAGGGCTACACAGAGAAAACCTGTCTTGAAAAACCAAAAAAAAAAAATTTAGATTGTGTTACTCCTAAATGTACACCACTGAGTGGGTTGTTTCTGTAACATGCTTCATCATCCAAACTAATTCAAGCTAATAATCTGTAACAGCATGGGGGACAAATCAGTATATCTCCCGAGGCTGGGGACCAGAGACCCTGAGGTTAAGCCACTAAGCTCCACAACAGAAATAGCATTGTGGAGAATACCTGAGGTCTAGGAAGAGCCCAGGTTGCCATGCTAACACGGTCAGTCTGCCCAGATGTTCTAGCTGACCATAAGTTCCTTGTGATCAGCCTGTGTTTCCGGACTGGGCTAATTACCTCCTGGAAGTCCCAGTGCTGCTGATGAATGGCGGAGCCTTTCTCCCTGCAGTTCTGCAGAATCACCTGCTCTCCTCTGACATCGAAGCACAGGGGCTGTGGGCTGCCCAAGACAATCTCCTTCCTGCTGGTGTGCTCCAGGTTCTGGGCAGAGGGGAGATGGCAGTTAGCATAGCCAAAAGGATACCCTGTCCAGAGCCAAGGGGAGACAAAGGAACACACAGGAAAGCCAAGTTCTAGAGACCATTTTCAGATTTTACAGGAGTGCCAGCAAGACTCTTCCTCAGTTCTCAGGAGCCAAAAAAGGCATCCTGGCCTTTCTTGGGATTCTATTTCCACCTTCTGGCATGCTCCTGGTATTCTAGTTCCTGTTTGCAGATAAAGCTGTTTTAAAAGGCTGCCAGTGCTGGGTGCACACTGCTGGAAGGCCAGGAGAGGGATCTCTCCGAGGTCCAGGCTGATTTCCTTCTAGAAACATCTTACCTGCCCCTGACCAATTTCCCTGCTGTTTGCAGTGTCTGTGGACTCTTGATCATTGCCTCCAGGGTTTTATAGAACTGGAGTGTGTGGACCTTTACAGAGGGGCTTTAACTGGGGGGGGGGGGAACCCGTGCTGACCAATTGGATGACAAGTCTTGGTAACCCCATCTTCTGTTTGTTCCTGCCAGATACAGTCTGTGGGGAAACTCTGCTAATCAAGGCCAAAGTCCATCATTGAGCAGATAGTCTTCTGAGGCTCTGTGCGAAATGGAAGACTCACTTCTTTAGCAGGGCTTCTCCTTCTCTGACCTTGTCTGGAGAATTCGACCCTGCCCCTTCCCCCCACACACCTCACTCAGGTAGCCTCTGATTACAGGATCAACTTCCTAACCAGAAGGCTAGCACCTGAGATTCCTGAAATGATTCCCCATGCTAATGAAGCATTTCGGTACCCTAAGCTGTCGGCCAATGACTTTTTCCCGTCCCCCAAATTATATAAGCCTTGAATCACCCCAAGTAAAGTCGATCTGATTCCCTGCAGCTGGTTATTGACTAAATTCTCATGGGGCTTCCAACCCCTCAACCCCTCTGCTCCCATCATCTCGGTGGACCCTGTTGGCTGACAATTCCCTGGGCAGGGAGAGTCACACAGTCTGGAACTTCTTTTTATGTTAACTGTGACCGAGACAGGACTGGCATCATGGTGTACAGCCGGTGCAGTCACTTGAGCCCTACGCTCAGAAAGGTTGGCTTCATGTTCTTAACTCAATCTATTTAGTTTATACATTGCTGCCACTGTCCAGAAATTCTTAATAACTGCTGAATTAGAGACATCACCTTCCACTTGCATTAGGCCCTGCTAACTTGCAAATTAAATATAGTGGTCTTCCTTGCTTGAAAAGTCCAAAACTGCACAGTTAGCATAAATTTGGATCCTAAACACATCTCAGAAGCAAGCTTGTGGGCAAAGGGAGAGTAATTTTTTTCCCACTCAAAATCCCACCTGTAGCTGCAGATAGCTTCCACTTGTTTCCTTTTGTCATAGGGAGGTATTTTTAGTGAATCTTTGTTAGGACAGACTTCCCTGTGATGGTCAAATCTGGGTAATACGAAGCCTCATCTCCAACTTCCTCACTGACTCAAGAGCTGAAAAGCTTCTCCCTGCGGGCAGTCACACTCCTGAACTCCTGAGGTTGGTGGTCATTGGTCCCTGTCACCTCTCAGGGAAGCCCAGCTCACGCGAATGGCAAATAAACAGTTGCCACTTGAGTTTCTTGGTTTTCCTTTCTTTCTTGTAAACTCAACCTGTGCACGGAAAGGGGCATTTCATATTCTTTTTATCTGGCATATATTTAGATTTTTTCCCCCTAGGCCAGGGGGGAAAGAGTAGTTAGCTTACTTATTTTCCAATATTGCCCACCAAGATCGCACAGCTAACCAGTGGGAACTTGATTCAAACCTGGCTCTACACAGCAGTAAAGCTCGGACAGTTGTCAGCCTAACATGTGACTTCCTCACGTGGTCTTATGCCTTCATCTCTTGTGTCTAGTGTTACTGTTTGAATGTGAAGTATCCCCCATGGGTTGATGCTTCACATGCTCAGTTCCCCAGCTTGTGGCCTGCTTTGAAGGCTGTGGAGCCCTAGGAGGTGGGGCCTGACTGGTGGAAGCCAATCTCTCTCTAGAGGCAAGCCTCCGGAGGTTATATGCACCCCGGTCCTGGCTTGCTTTATCTGCTGCTTACTCTGCACCATGTGAGCAAGCTACCAAACACCGCATACTTCTGTCACCAGAGACAAGCCACTCCCACTGCCACCCCCACTGCCACACCCTTCCACATGTTTCCAAAGGAAGTGAAATCCTCTTGAGATAGTGAGCTTAAAAAACAAAAAACAAAACCAAAAAAAAAAAAACCAAAAAAAAAAACAAACTCCTTTCCTCCCATGTCCCTGTCATGTATTTAGGTCATAGAGATGCAAAAACTTACGACCACTGGTATTTTAGGGGAAAATGGTAAAGTACAAAGATGTAAGAAACCAAGTGGATCCTGAGCCGACTCCTTCCCTGTGTACCCTCCAGGCCCTGAGCCTGTGCCTAGCACTTTAGGCTTGAACAGCAAGGCTGGAACCAGCTTCCGATAGAGATGTCCTAGGCTTGCACTGCAGGCTGGGCCCCAGACTTCCCATGGCAGATGCAAGGGCTAGACAAGTAGCCCCTTCATTCCTTCTAACTGAGATTCTCCATTCTTTGATGCTGGTCCAGTTAAAGGTGAGGATGCTGTGGGCAGACCTGTGACAAGTCTTCATGGTGAGGCCACGGCCTGTCAAGGGGCATGGGGGTCACAGAAAGAAGCTACTTCGAAGGGAATTGGAGGGTAACCTAGGAAACAGCACTAACTTATAAGTTGGGATGCTATCCATCCCAAGAAGTACCATCACCCACCTGTTGCTGCCGGTTGTTACTGCAAGGAGCCAGTGTCATGGGGCAGCCCAGGATGTCATCTTCTGCTTGGCAGTCTGCACAGAGGCCAAATCCAGTGTTGTGGAGCTGAAAATGGACATCCACATAGATGTGAATCTGACCTCAACCAAGAAGGTGCCTTGAAACAGGTTCTAATCCCTGGTCCTCTCTAGACCTTATCCCAGTGTGCATGGTTCAGTCACCGTGAGATGAGTCAAGCCCAAGACACTTATCTTAAGACAGAAGCCTCCAGAAGGAGTCAGGCCATGGATCCAGCATGGATTAGAGGGAAACATGGCTGCCTTCCTTGGGCTGTCAGGGAGGCAGGGAGGAGGAGTCCAAAGGCCCCTGGAGACCCTCATGAGCCTATACATGGCTGCCCAGAGTAGAGGGCGAGTGATCTTGTCTTGGCAAGTGACCTCCCTGTCCTGGGCCATGCCTTGCCTTTCCAGAGAACCTGGGCCTGTGCTCAGATGGGTACAGCTCAGGGTAGACGTTGGCCAGAAACCAGTGGAACGTCCGGCATCCCAGCCTCCTTTGCAGCTTCAGGCGCTCTGTGCAGTCTGGCTTGGCAACCTGCAGGTAGAGAAGGGTATGGGGTGAGGCCAGGAAGGCTCGGTCCACCCCAAGCTCATGCAGAAGGAGGGATAGGTGCAGCAAGGAGCAGCAGGAGTGGGGCAGAGCCACCACACATCTCAGGATTGCAAACAGGAGGAAGGGCCCTATGTTGAGAGATGTTTAGAAGGCAGAGTTGGGAATCCTCTCTAGAAAGAGGTGTGGAGCCACCAAAATTGGAGGCAGCGTCGCCTCTTCTCACAGACTCCCCAAATCTTTCAGCCTTCAAAGACCACAGTGTCTATTCCTTAAGGAGTTTTCTTTTTCTTTCTTTTAAAGATTTATTTATTTATTTATTTATTTAATGTATGTGAGTACTCTGTAGCTGTCTTCAGAAGAGGACATCAGATCCCATTACAGATGGTTGTGAGCCACCATGTGGTTGCTGGGATTTGAACTCAGGACCTCTGGAAGAGCAGTCAGTGCTCTTAACCACTGAGCCATCTCTCCAGCCCAGGAGTTTTCTCTGGAGTGTGAAGAAATGACAGACTCTATTTGGGCTGTACCTTAGGCCTTGTAAAGGCCAGAGCTGGCCCAGAGGCAGTGGAGACGAAGTCTGATGGGTTAGTTTCAGGGTGGGGGTACAAGGAGAGGCAAGTTGACTTCTTCCCTGAATCTCAGTTTTCTCCATTGATGAACCACTCGTTTAGGCAGCACTGTCCCCTATCGCTGGCATTCTCCTTTATAACATGACTGTCTAAGAGGATGAACATCAATGCTAGGCTTTAGGCTGCTTGGTAAGATACGAAGAAACCCGTCTAGGAGGTTAGCATACATTTCCTGGGAGAGAGAAGCTTTGGGTTGGAAAACCAAATATGTCAGAGTGGTGGTGAGAAAGAAGGGAGGAGGGAAGAGGAAAGGGGAAGGTGTGTGTGTGTGTGTGTGTGTGTGTGTGTGTGTGTGTGTGGTGGGGAACGCCAGGGTTCCACGTTGGTGGCTTCTGGTTTTCAGTAAGACACAGAGGGACCTAGTAGGCTGTAAATACTTTCCATGCTGTGTTGGGCTGACTACATCCAACATGCTGTGTTCTAAATGAGCCTGTCTAATGGAAGGTTGGCCCGGGTACATCAGAAGCCTGAATATATTTAATTATTTTTTTATGGGTCCTTTATAAATGAAATCTGCATTGACATTAAACAAGGGTCACGTAAATTGACACCCATTATACAAGAGGAAAGAAAAACAGATGCTCTAGTCTAAGGGAAGCCCAGAAATTAAAAGCCACAGCTGCTCCGTGGTACTCATTAGAACTCCACAGAAGGACACCGGCTCCCCACTGTCAAATGGGTAAACTAAACTCTAGCTCAGCCCTTGGCAGCTTCAGGGTCCCACTCCACCCCTCCTCTGGTGTCTGAGTGACCCCAGGCAGCCATAGTGGAAGGATACTTCTGGGGTGTCTACACTTAGGATTAAGTAGAGTCCTGGTGAGAACGGCCCTATTACCTCCAATTCTCCTCTACAAACCCAAGCCAGAAGCCACAGTAGTGGGGTCCCTCCTGTGTGCAAAAGGAGCTGTTACTACTCTGGGTGATACTTGGACTCACTCAAGAGGACCCAGAGGGAACTCTAGCTACCTCAAGCTTGGGTCTGTTTTGAAATCTGTTTTGTGCGTCATCTCCCATTAAAGAGACCACAGATACAAGTTCAAGGAGTTTTGAGAATTGTCTGGAGGCTGTCTGCTATAAGGAAGAGGGTGCATTTAGATTAAGAAAAAAAAAGAAGAACAAAATCCTAAGAACCTCAAGAAAAGTAGGCACTGGGGCTCCTTCATGGCTCCACCTTTTCTGACTTTCCCTGCATGAAGTGGGCATGGGTGTGTCTCTCTGAGGACCCTGCCTTCATCTGTGCTATCCAGCAGTGGGGTGGTGAGGGACTGAAGGGAGAGGATTTCTGACTACGCTGGTCCTTTGGGCCCTCACTTGCCGTGTATCAAGTGTCCTGGCAGCCTGTGACTCACAGTAGACAGCATGTGTATGCCACTCCACAGGAACTGACCAACTCATAGAGCACACCGAGGGGCATTTAATTATGTGGTTAAAACTGCAACTTTCTGTGGCTTTTTTGAGTTTTATATTTATTTTTATACCCAGATCTGTTCTTTGTCTTGGATATTCCCTAACACCTGAGCACTACTCCGGATGCAAGGGCCCTCAGAGATGTGACTTGTCCCTTATCAGGCTCTGTAGTGAAAGGCTGCATCCAGGGCATAGCATCCTATAACAGTCTGGGGATTCCAGGCAGAGGTCAACTGTGATGCTCCAGGGAGTTTCTGGCAGGGGCATAGGGCAGCGCCAACAGAGAGAAGAGTCTTTCCAGAGGGCCAACTCAGGGAAGCCCAAGCCAAGAATAAGGGTCCTCTTTGGCTGACCTTAGGCTGATGGCCTTATGTTGGACAAAGACCCCCACCAGTCCCTCCTTACCTTGCTCAGAGCAAAGGCCTCTGGGATGTGCCTGTAGAAGGTTTCCTTGAAGGACGATAGCCAGGTCTCAGCAATGCGGATCTTGTTCCTCAAGATGACTTCGGGGCTGGTCCCGGAGCTGGCTTCTTGGCTTTGGTAGATGTGTCCCACTCGAGAGCAGGGAAGGATTTCAACAGAACCACCACAGAGCCAGGCCTGCCATAGAAGGAGAAAGCGAGTGGCTCTCTTTCTCCCACTTCCCTGTCTCTGAGCTGTTGGCAGAACACCAGCAAGCCATAAATAAGCCAGAGTGACTATTTCAAGTGCCCAGAGTGCACTTCCCAGGTCCATGAGTTTGGGCAGCAAAGTGGGACGGGCAGAGGGCAGTTGTCCTAGACTGGAATTGTGGGGTAATGGCCGACACTTATGCTACTTCCTGAACAAACCACCTGGAAACATGTACAGAGTCAGGATACAAAGCAGTTCAGGGGTCAGCACCCCCACCTAAGGGAATGCTTTCTTAGGAAAATGTGTCTGCAGTGGCTAGGGAATTCCTAAAAGCCAGTGCTGTCTCCCGCTGTGAAGACCCCAGAGATGAACGCACACCCCCTTCTTCACTCCTCCCAGAAGCTTCTCCCAGTTCCCCACTGTCCACCGGACAAGAAGCCTTCATTCTATAATTGGTGACAGAAATTATAGTCAAGTAGTGCTGCTGGGACAGGCCTCGGTTAGAGAACTAAAAAGCACACTAGGCATGGGGTTCTCAAAGCCTGTGCCCCAAGATACCTCAGAGAACTGAAAGGGTACTGCAGACAACTGTCATTTGCTAGAGACGCAGCAAAGTCAGTCATTATGCAGACTGCAAGCCTGATGTAATTCACACGCCCACATTACATTGGTCTGCTCGTGTTACAGGATGGACGTCTTTGCTGGATTGGGTTTTGGACAGTTGGTGTGACTGAACACCAAACACAATGCTATGGCCAGTGTGGCACAGACAGTGAAGGTGGTGGCGGCCCAGCATGGTTCCCAGGACAGAGGGCCCAGCAGATCCAGGATGGTTCCCAGGACAGAGGGCCCAGCGGATTCAGGATGGTTCCCAGGACAGAGGGCCCAGTGGACTGTTTTCACATTTGACTGGTGGGTGCTGTAAATGATCCCCTTGACCTTCCTAACGCTGCGACCCTTAAATATAGTTCCTCATGTTGTAGTAACCCCCAACCATAAAATTATGTTCATTGGTATTTCACAACTGTCATTTTGCTACTGTTATTAATCTCAATGTGTGTTTTCTGAAGGTCTTAGGTGACCCCTGTGAAAAGGTCATAACCTGTCAGGCTGAGAATGGCTGCCCTAGATACCAAGGGTGCCACAAGCAGAGAATGTACCAAAAGCTCTGAATTCTCTGCACTGAGAGGAAAGGCTGATAGTATATCCTCTCCAGATGAGGATTTGAAAGGTCAAGTTTACAGAAGAGACTGAGAGTAAAATCAAGGTAGGTCATAAGAGACGTGGGGGGAGGGAGGTTTGACATATCATGCTGCCATGATTTTATATAATTTGCCCACAACTTGATCCCCAGCACCTTTCTGCACCAGCCTACCTCTGAGCTACATATGTGGCTCCAGAGATACCACCCACATCCACCGATGACATAGGGCCTACCTTGAAGGACAGCTCGAGATTTTCACTACCCCACAGTGACAGGAGGGGATCATAAGCTCCAGTGTTTTGGAAGTAATGTCTGTCCACAGCCACCACCTCTCGTGGTACCACAGGGCTCCTGCACAGAGAAGCCAGATAGGAAGCTGTAGTTCCACCCCAAGCACAGAAACAGGGCCCAGATGGGGCTTCCTGGAGGCATGGCCAATGATTTAGACAGATGACTTTGGGCTCTGGTGAAGCTCAGTATTTTGAATCACAAGACTGGAGCAAAGCAAAAATGTTTGAAATCCAAGAATCTTGTAAAGAGAACTGGGTGCTGTAGAGATGGCTCAGTGGTTAAGAGGGCCTGTTGCTTGTCCAGAGGACCCAAGTTTAGTCTGGCACCTATGCCAGGCTGTCCACAACTGCCTGTGACTCTGTGCAATCTGAAATTTGCAGGTACAGCATGTCCTCACACAGACACATACATAAAAATAAGACTGAAGAATAAGGGGAACTGGGTTTGCCTGGGCCTTTATAGCTTGTCCTTGGGTCTTTTTCTATAGAAGAGACCAGTGATTCACTTGAGTCCCTCTAAAGAGATGTCTGAGAAAAGGACTTAGTCAAAGGGAGGCATTTGCCAGGTCCAAACCAAAGGATGTACTCAGGCTCTCTTATGATGTTGACTCTGAAATGTCTCCCACAGGTTCACACTCTGAACACTCCATCCCCAGACTGTGGTATTGTCTTGGAGGCTTGGAGCCCTTAGGAAGTGGTGGGCTTTTGAAGGTTACACTCATGCACTGGTCTGGCTTCCTGTCAGTTTTTGGTTTTTCTAGACAAGGTTTCTCTGTGTAGGCCTGGCTGTCCTGGAACTCACTCTGTAGACCAGGTTGGCCTCGAACTCAGAAATCCACCTGCCTCTGCCTTTCAAGTGCTGGGATTAAAGGTGTGTGCTACCACTGCCCGGCATGGCTGAATGCTTTTTACACGATTGGCTTGTTTGGTTTTCACAGCCCAACTGTCCAATGTGCCTGTCATCGGGAAGCTGCCACACACGTGAAATGACTTGCTGTCCAAGTGTGAGCCCAGGGAAGGGAAGGCTGCAGCAAGGCCTCACCTGACGGGGCTGATGGGGGATGGGAGGGTCTTCTGCTCCTGCTCCCCCAGGGGCTCCCATCGGAAATCCAGTTTCCAGTCCAGGGCCCCTCGCTGCAGCGTGGATGCAGAGTACTGAAGTGTCTTCCAGTCAATCACGTCTATGACTGGGGACACCACTCGGCTCCTGGAAAGAACCATTGGAGACCACTCATTAGCTGGGGGGCAGAAACAAGAGCTATGTAATGTGTGACCCAGTGCAGCAGCCATGGGCCACTCCAGCCTGTTGGCCTTGAAACTGTGCTGTGTCCCAGGTAAGAATCTCAATTTAGAATATTTAATATGAAAAAAGGGGATGTAAAAACTTTAAGTAACTTTTATATTGATTACATACTGATACTATATTTTGAATACACTGGGTTTACTAAGACACATGTCTGAACCAGGGAACCAGGACTGATAATGGACTCCAGATCCTTTGGTCAGGGTGTGGAGGATATCATGGCACTTCAAAGCAGCTGTCTGGCTGCCACACTGTCCCCTCTATACATCCACTGCACCTAGGAAATGAAAGCTCCTGAAGATATGTCCTCCTTTGGAGACATTGGGTCCTCATCTGATGACAGAATGTCTCCTGACACAGGCACAAGAGGCAGCAGGGCTCCTTTCTCTCTCAGAGAGCAGCTATCAGCTCTGGCACTAAGACCAGAGCAGCTTTGCTTTCTAAGATGTGGTGTGCTGTGCTGTGCTGTGCTGTGCTGGGCTGGGCTGTGCTGTGCTGTGCTGTGCTGTGCTGGGCTGGGCTGGGCTGTGCTGTGCTGTGCTGGGCTGTGCTGTGCTGGGCTGGGCTGGGCTGGGCTGGGCTGTGCTGTGCTGTGCTGTGCTGTGCTGTGCTGTGCTGTGCTGTGCTGTGCTGTGCTGTGCTGGGCTGTGCTGTGCTGTGCTGTGCTGGGCTGGGCTGTGCTGTGCTGTGCTGTGCTGTGCTGGGCTGTGCTGGGCTGGGCTGTGCTGTGCTGGGCTGGGCTGTGCTGTGCTGGGCTGTGCTGGGCTGTGCTGTGGTGTGGTGTGGTGTGTGCTGTGAGCAGTGTCAGACAGTTCAGAAGAGCTGGTAGGACTGAGTCCTACACAAATTAGGAAAGAGGGTCTTAGACTTGCCCAGTTCTCAGAGTGCCATGGTGGCTGAGAGCTGGCTTTCTTTCAGGTTCTCAATGAGCAAGACAAGGTGGCCTAGGGGAAGAGTGGGCAAATGTCAAAAGGAGGCCGTGGGAGGATAAAAAGACGGTCGAATCTCAGAGAGCAGTGGGCATGTGAAGAGAAGACCCAAGACATCAAGACCCCAAGATCAGAGGCTCTGGGGCAGGCATGAAACAAAGGTGGATACAAAGAAGTTGAGACAGAAGCTACCAGAGGGAGTCCCATGGGTGTCATCAAGGATTTCGAGGCTTGGCTCTGTCCCTCTCTCAGCCTACAATGAGGACTATGAATTCTGAGATGACATGAAGGGTGACATCCATGTTCAACATGTTCCAGCACCAGGGAAAGGGCGGGAGGGGCTGTTTCTCTTTGAACAGCTTCAGTGGTTCATAAGAAGAAATCACACTTGGTACCAGACAGCCTGGGCAGACAGACACCTCTCCTTCACACTCTTTGCACATGGCTTTGCCTCTCTGAGCCTCAGTTTCCCTCCCCAAGAAGCAGAAGCAGGAAATGTGAACAAGAAACAAGAAAGCAAGAAACAGAAGCAGGAAAAAAGTGCCCTGAGCCACTCCATCGAGGGGTGTCACTGAAGAGGTGGGCATGAGACAGCATCACTTAGTTCCCAAATGTCCTTTAATGTGAAGTCATGAGGCAGGGCAAGGTGATCTCCAAGGTGCCCCTGAGGCACCCACATGTTACATCTGGGTGGGGTTAGACAGGGAATGGTCCAAGAACTTGTGATCAGCAAGGGCTCCACAATTCTGAGAGAGCTAGCACACATGGGACAGAATCAAAGATGGCCTCCTTGTAGGCTTGGTGAACTTCTCTAGTCCTCAGTCTGGCACTAAACTTATCACACATCTCCTTTCCTTATTGGGATGCAGGCTGAGAGCGGGTAGAGATGTCCATCATGGAATTGGACCAAGTGGGTCTGTCTTGCTTCATGAGTTTTTTTCTTCTGTATGGTCATCCACCAACTTCAAATGATATCAACCACAGAGTGCAGGAATTGGCACCATGGGGTCCAATTCTAATCTAATAGCTCCATCAGGCTGGGAGCTAGGAGGTCCTACTAGGTCTCAGGCATGCTTGAGGGGCAGTGATGGTGGGTGACTGAGGCCCCTCCCCACATTCCTAGGTGAGCAAGTTACCAAGATTAGGTTTCCTGAATAGAATATTCACACTGAGGACATGACTGGTAGGTCAGGCTCAGGAGGCATTGGATATGAGAAAGAGGGCATGGGTAAAGCAATATGATTGGTAGGGCAGTGCTAACCCATGGGATGTGGTGAGGCCCTCTCAACTCCACACTCCCAGGGCTTGGCCTAGTTAGAACATCACACTGTGTGTAATGCAGAGAAGCAAAGACAGTTGTCAAGAAAACTAGTGATGGGGGATCTAATGTCTTCTTTCTGGGCATGGGTGACCTGTGGTATAGGCTAGTTTAGAAATGTGTTCCCCTATGGTGTGTTACAATCTCAACAGAATCTGTGTCAAAATCAGAGGTAATGATAGGTACGGTATGTGCAGCCCTTCCTGTGCAACCCTTCAACAGAACTGGCTGCATTTGAGCATGACACAAGCTGTTCTCAAGGCTGGGAAACCTCTAGCCTCCCTTCCAGTAGGAACTCCCCATACTTATTACAAGGCTCGAGCCTCAGCAAGCCCCAAGGAATAGACAGCACATAGTGAAGACCAAAGTCCTTCTCAAATGGTGGGTGGATGTTCTGTTCTCTGAGCAACCGCACTTATGGACTATCTCTCGCAGATCCATTCCTTCCTCTGCAGATCCCAGATGGAATGAATTACCTGTCATCAGCTATTCTGCTGAGGAGGGGCTCCAGCCAGCCAGGGTGGCACTCGCAGTGGGCGTCCATGAAGACCAGCACATCCCCTGTGGCCCTGGTGGCCCCCAGCATCCGGGCCCCGATGGTGCCAAGTCTCTTGTTGCTCCTGAGCAACTTCACGGCCTCCAGCCTGGCCACATATTCACTGAGAGCAGACTTCAGTGGTTCTGGAATTGACAGGGCCCTGTCAGTGGGGGGGGGAGGTCACAGATGCCACATCGGACAGATCTGTGCTGAGCATTACAAAGAAGTCATATTGAGTACCAGATTCTCAGCCCCCAGCGTTTTATTAAAGGGTTGTCATTTCTAAGATTTGGGATGGCTTATTAAGCACCAGGAGGGATAGAATGGAAACCTGAAGAGGAGAGAGCTTGCAAATGATCTCCAGATGGACTATGCACAAGAAAACCTGCTCTTACATCCTAGCCCAGAGAACCTGAGCTAAGACGCAGACAATTGGGTTAAGAACCTGGGGGTCATAAAACTTTGTAGCTGGTAGACCACTGAGGTGTTTGTTGTGCCAGAGGTTTCACCCCAGTGGCACGATATGTCTGAGGAGAGGAGGGAAATGAGAGACCAGGGCTACTTCTAGCTGTGTGCTTTTGCAAGGAAGCGAAGGCTATGGCTCAGGGGCCCTTAATGGGAAAGGCAGAGCTGAGGACTTGGGAGGAATCCTCTCTTAGGTTTCTATTGTGAGAAAACATAACAACACAAGCAACTTAGGGAGGAAAGGGTTACTTTGTTTTTTAACTCTCAGGCCATAATCTATCACTGAGGGAAGAAAAGGCATGAGTGAATTCATTGCAGGAACCGAGTCATTTCAGTAGCTGATAGGAAGGGACAAAAGGTCGGCTCTGGGAGGACTCTGCCCCAGCCAGGGCCCGAAGAGTCTTTAGGTATTTAGACCCAGCCCACCTACTGACTGTCATCCTCAAAAAGTGTGGGCCCTCAGATGGTGGCATCGCTCCCCCTGGCTGCAGATTCCCCTGGCACAACTGAGATCTAGAGATCCTGACGTGACCCAGAAGGCACTGGGGATGGAGACCAGGGCTTCACCCAAACAGGCAAGTGCTCCACTACTGAACTGTATCCCAGCCCTTTGTTTGCTTTCTTTTTGAGATTATAATTTGATTAGAAAATTTCTTCCTGCCCCTTTCTCCTCCTAAACCCTCCCATATGACCCTTCCCACTCTCTTTCAAAATTATGGCCTCTTTTTCACTAATTAATATCTCACACATCTATCTGTCTTGTCTATCTATCTATCTATCTATCTATCTATCTATCTATCTATCTATCTATCTATCTATCTATCTATCTATCTACCTATCTACCTACCTACCTACCTACCTACCTACCTACCTACCTACCTACCTACCTACCTACCTACCTACCTACCTACCTACCTACCTACCTACCTACCTACCTACCTACCTACCTATCTATCTATCTATCTATCTATCTATCTATCTATCTATCTATCTATCTATCTATCTAATCGGAATTATATATATTTCTAAGTGTGAGCTGTTGAGTCCATATAATGTTATTTATATGCATGTTTTCCAGGCTGACTGTTTAACATTGAACAACCTATTGGTACATTCTTCCCTAGGGAGTATCACCTCTCCTACTCCCAGGTTTTCCCAGTGACCTAGCTCTTTGTGGAGCATTGAAGCTTCATAGGCCTCAACTTCCCTGTTCAGTTTGGCACATTCATTGTTTTCTTTGAGACAGGGTCTCAATATGTAGCCAAGGATGGCCCTGAACTCACAGAGATCCAATTGCCTTTGCCTCCAGAGTACTGGGATTAAAGGTGTATGCCACCAGGCCCAGCTCATATTTTTAAAACATTTGCTACAAGTTCTCATTAAATTGTTTAAGCTGGCCTTGAACTCTCTCACAAGCCTTCTGAAACTTGTGAAGCTTCTGCCTCAGCTTTCTAAGTAGCTGGGATTACAGTCTCCCACTTCCACCCCACAGTCAGTGTTTTAACAAGTCTGTCTAGGGAGTTCAGGAAATGGAAGTCTGAGACCCACTTACTTGGAGGTCAGGTGGGAACTTCTCTGTTGATGACTTTTTATTCTGTTTCTTGTCCTGAACATCCTGACAGAGGAAGCATCCACCACATCCTACGGTCTGGGCTCTGGGACCAACTCTCCCTCATTTAGCACAACTCAAATCTGGTCAGTATCTCATCTTTCCTTTCAGTTTTCCCTTCTGGACAGCTGATAGGCTTTGCCCAGCACCCAGCAGGCAGTGAGTGCCCATGTAAAGACCACCTTCTTTAGACACTATATCTTGGGGAGAGGCTAGCAGGGTATGTGGGAAGTCAAAGGCTGAGGAAGAGAACCCCAGCTGACTGAAATGACTCTCCCCAGGGTTTACCTGGTTCTGGGAGTTCCCTGTCCTTGTCCTTCCTGGCTTAGATGATTCCTCTTCTGTCCCTCCTTGTCACCTTACTGACCTCCTCTGGGGTCCTTCAGCCATTAATTATGCACACTGGAGTATACATTCCCTCTTCACCTTAAGTTTGCCTATAGGCTTGAATTCTCTCTTTTACATGAAATTGCCCTTCCTTCTGTCCTTCCCTCCTGCCTTCTGGTCCAAGCCCAGCCTCCTCCCAGTGAGTGATCCAGGGTTACCTTGCTGGCTGAGGTCGTCTACAAGGATGATCTCCTGCAGCAAGGCCCTGGGTGCTGTGTCCAGGATGCTGTGCACAGTTCTCAAGAGCGTGGGCCAGGCCTCATCATGGAAGCAGAGGATGATGCTGGCTGTAGGCAGGCCACTCGTAGGCTGCTGCTGCAGACATCTGCAGGGGAGGAGTGTCAGGGTGCCTTCCAGGGGAAGCTGAGAAGGCTTCTTCTTCTGCAGAGAAGCCAGCTGCCCCTCCCTCTTCATGCCTGACTGGGCCACTGCCACCCTGGCTTCCTCCCATCCCAGCTCGGTGGCTCTCCCGGGATTTCAAGCAGACACACGAATCCAAAAACACACTACAGCAGCACTTTCTAGCTCTCAACCTTCAGATCACAAGAGTCCCGCTGAACCCAGCCGGCTCCTTCTTTGTACTTGTAGGGAGCTGGTCCCATTCGCTGAGATGGTGGCCCTCAACCTTATAGTGGGGATGGATGACAATGTCAACCTGTCAGCTGAGGTAACTGAGACTCAGCAGGGGGCACGCTTCCCTAGGCATGTGGGTGGTAAAGGGCAGAGCCTCAGATACTCTACATTCAGAATTCCTGGGTGATTTCTGCTTTAGCCATCCCTGGTTGGATACCCTGCCCCACTGAATTGTATACACTTTACACCTCAGCTCTGAGGTGAAGGAGGGGCTCAGCTTCTGCCTGAGTTGCTCTCAGGGAATCCACTGTAGAATAAACTGTAATAACAGCCTAAGACACAGAGCAGCCCTGCACTCACACTTTACAAAAGAACTCACCTAAAGTGAAACTTCTTTCCGGGTCAGAGCCACCAGTCTGGGCCTAGCCCTGTCTGAGGGACACAGTTCCCCAAGGATGCCGAGTGTCCCTTTCTCACCAGAGTGGAAGTTTTTGCTGAGTAGTAGTGACACTTAGGACAAAGACCAGTGATGTTTGGGAGCTGTGGACCAAGCTGCTCCAGCCCTCATGCCTTTCCAGCCATGATAGACTTAATCCCATCAACCACGGGCCAAATAAGCTCAACTGTCTTCTCCTTCCTGTGGTGCTTCTGTTAAAGATTCAGTCATACAGGTGAGAAAAGTAACCAGTGCATCGAACATTTGTAAGATTTTACTTTTACATGTGTGCACCTGTGTGCGTGTGTGTGTGTGTGTGTGTGTACGTGTGTGTGCATGTGTGTGTGTGTGTGTACGTGTGTGTGCGTGTGTGTGTGTGTGTGCATGTGTGTGTGCGTGTGTACGTGTGTGTGCGCGCGTGTGTGTGTGTGCATGTGTGTGTGCGTGTGTACGTGTGTGTGCGTGTGTGTGTGTGTGTGTGTGTGCATGTGTGTGTGCGTGTGTACGTGTGTGTGCGTGTGTGTGTGTGTGCATGTGTGTGTGTGTGCATGTGAGTGTGTGTGCGTGTGTGCATGTGCTCAGGAGTTCTCGGTGTGGAGGTCAGAGGACAACTTACTGCAGACAGTTCTCTCCTGCTACTGTGTAGGTTCCGGAACTGAATGGGTCTTTGGGCCTGGCAGCAAGTGCCCTTAGCTGCTACGCCAGTTTTCAGCTTCACTCAGTGTTTGGAAGTATCAGTTTTCTCATTTTAAAAATTAGGACCATAGGAATAACAACAATATTAACCAACCAGACACCCCAGAGCTTCCAGGGACTAAGCCACCAACCAAGGAGTACACATGGCTCAGGCTGCATATGTAGCAGAGGATGGCCTTGTCAGACATCAATGGGAGGAGAGGTCCTTAGTCCTATGAAGGTTCGATGGATGCCCCAGTGTAGGGGAATCGAGGCCAGGGAGGCAGGAGTGAGTGGGTGGAGGAACACCCTCATAGAAGCAGGGGGAAGAGGGATGGGATAGGGGGTTTCTGGAGGAGGAGGAAACTGGGTAAGGGGACAACACTTGAAATGTAAATAAATAAATAGAAAAGAGAAGAAAAAGTAAATTTAAAATTTGAAAGAAAAACAAAATTTTAGCTATTAAACAGAAAGCACTAAACTCGAAAAAAGAATTAGGACCATTTTCCCCTTGAGCCAGGTGTGAAAAAAAAATATGAGCACAAACTCTGTCATTGTTTTTGTAAGATGCTGTTTATATATGTAGGCATATGTGTGTATGAATGTGTATGTGTATGTGTGTGTATGTGCGTGTGTGTGTATATGTGTGTGTAATTTGTCAGTGCTGTGTTGAGCTTTCTTAGATAAGTGCTCTACCACTGAGCTACATCTCTAGCCCTTACTTACTTATTTATTTATTTAGGTAGGCAGTATCATATAACTCAGGCTAGTCTTGAAGCCTCAGCCTCGCCATTGCTGGGATTGCAGTGTGGATTGCCACAGTTGTTGAATACTATTATTTTTAACAACTGCTCTGCAGCACAGACATTGTCTTAGTTAGGGTTTTACTGCTGTGAAGGGACACCATGACCAAGGCAACTTGTAGACAACATTTAATTGGGGCTGGCTTACAGGTTCAGAGGTTCAGTCCATTATCATCAAGGTGGCAGCATGGCAGAGCCCAGGCAGACATGGTGCAGGCAGAGCTGAGAGTTCTACATCTTCATCTGAAGGCTGCTAGGACAAGACTGGCTTCTAGGCAGGTAGGATGAGGGTATTAAAGCCCATGCCCACAGTGACACACCTACTCCAACAAAGGTCACACTTCCTAACAGTGCCACTCCCTGGGCCAAGCATATTCAAACCATCACAGACACTCACTGACTCCTTTCATGTTGGGTTTCCCTTCCCATGAGGCAAATGTCAATAGCTGTCACTTCAGAGCTACTGTGAGGAACAAGTCTGACGAAATGTTTAGCATCAAGCCAGGCCCGGGATTGCGACCCCTTTGAGATGCCAACCTCTCAGTTCTAGCTCTTCTGGACAACTCTGGTTGCAGATTCCACAGTCATTTTTCCTAGGCCATTTCAAAGCAATTGAACTACTAAAGTCAATGAACAACATATTGATCCAGGCCAGAGGCCCTGGGTCAGTCGGTCACTTTGCCTCTTAAAACATCTGTGTTGAATGTGATGTGAGTCCTTCTGGCCACCTCTGTGGCACAGCACAGTTAATCAGTGAGGGAGTAAAGTTGCAAAGACCTTGGGACTGTACTGATGACACGGCCCTCAGGTTGAGTCCTTGAAAGACACGTGCATTGTTTTTATTAAATGGTGAGACTGCTTTGAGTTTGTATCCACGGTCTGGCAAATGTCTTACCAACCCAAGATTTTAGTGCTGCCCAGCCCTGTTCAAAGTGACTCACTTTCTGTGTGGAGCACTGAGAGAGTTTAAACACAGGGCTTTGGAACCAAGCTGACCCAGGTTTGGAGCCACATGGGGGCACAAACACCTTTCTCCAGGGCAGGGGTGTGGCCTGAATGCGAAGGGACAGTCCCCGTGCTGAGCAGCGTGTCAAAGCATGCTTACTGTCTGGATGACACTCCAAGACCCCAGGAGCCAGGTTCTAGTCCACTCCCCCCCCTGCTCCCCTCTCCCACCCCACATGAACTTGGCAGATGCATTTGGATGGTGTTCTGAAGAGTGTGAGTCACCACATTGTACCAGATGGCCTGGCTGGAGCACTAGCCTCTCCCACCCACATCGCCTGGCCAGGGTAGAAGCTTTCTGTCAGTTCTCTAGAACTCTGTTGGCATTACTGTGCCCATTACACCAGTGGGGGCCCCCAGTAGGTGGCCATCCATATCTTATCTCTCACCCTACAGCTGCTTGTCAGTGTCCCCCAGTGTACCCAGAACTCTTTAGGGGTGGGGCTAGGGCTTTAATCTTCGTTAAATAAGGTCTTTTCGGCATCTGTAGTTCAGAACACTGTTGATAATGGAGAGGACCCAGGTTTGGTTCCCGGCACCCACGAACAGTTCACAACTATCCTTAACCTCAGTTCCAGAAGATCTGATGCTCTCTTCTGACCTTCTTGGGCATGGATCGGGCACATATATGGTACACGTGCATACACATAGGTAAAACACACAATAAATAAATAAATAAATAAATAAATAAATATGAAAAAAGGGGTTTGTTCAAAGAATGAAGATTCTGCTTTTGGTCTCAATGAGTATAGAAGATGGCTGTGTACACAAGGAGTATCCAAGATGGCTATGTACTCCAGGAGCACGCAGCACTAACTGACAGGAATCATTACCATAAAGTCAACTTCCATCATGATGAGAAAATCCTAACTTTGTACCTTGCCTGTAGGTAATTGTTGGGAATAGCGATTTCCACACAAGGCCTGGGGATGCTAGGGCCAGGACATGGCTAGAGAGAACCCTTAGGCCAGTGGACCAAATGCTTGCAGGTGGCACAGATACATGGGAAGGGCAGAGTCTTCAGAGGAAGTCACCACCACCACCACCTGCACCACTGCCACCTGTCATTCTCAGGCAGTAGCACCCTCTCTGAGAGACTCCATGAGATAGATCCCTTGTTACCTCTGACCTTGGATCCTTGGTCTGGATTACAGATGGACACCCAAGCAAGTCATGGTTCTGAATCCTGACTCTCTAGAGGCCCAAGAAGTTCCCTAAAGCTCTACCTGTCAGGGACAGCTTTCCCTGGACAACATCCAGACAAACCTTCCAGAATGTTTACCCGAAGAGTTTGTTTAGAAGTTCAGAGAGGGCCAGACACTGAAAGAAGGCCACAGACGAAGTAGGACATCCCAGGAGGCTAGCCCAGAGCTCTCTGATGCCAGTGGGCACCACAGTCAGTGGGATCTTGTTAAACACAGTCACACTGAGCATGTCTGCATGGGGCTTTGCATTTCAAGCAAATTCCTGGGTGATGTGGAAGACAGGGCCACAGCTGTAATGCTGGTCAAGTGACAGGGCAGAGCAGTTGGGCAGGGGCCTTGGGGTCTGCAGTGTTGATGCTGTAGGTCTGTGGATTCCACTTGGGTGGGGCCAGGTAACTAACACTGGTATAAATTCTCCTCCCTAGGAATTAAAGGGAGTCATGTGCAGGCTGACCTCTACTCTGATCCCTAAAGTCAGCTGGAATTGTGGGCGCACAGAGCAAGCCCCCCTCACACTGGTACCCTTAAGTACTTTGGACCTTTGGGTTATACTAAGAAGTTTCTGCCACAGCCATGTGGCAGCGGGAGGGATCAGAGGAAACTTTGTCCCCCATTGGCAACGCGACATGGACCTCCAGGGCCAGAAGCATGGTGTTGATCGCCCTCATGACATGGCCAGCTAGGCTCATATACAAACTTTCCTGACAGTGTTTCAGTGGGAATGGGGACGCTGGGTCCCTTCCTAGTCCTGTTTTTCCTCTCCCTCTGCTTCTCAGCTTGCTCTCTGACTAACTGATGCCCTGTCAGCCATAGCTCCTTTGTCTCTCACAGGTCAGGCTGTTGAACTCACAAGGGAGGCAGAGAGTCATCAGGTGACTCACTGCCTGGCATGTCCCACGTACCTCAGGGGACAGAATGAACAGGGAACCCGGTGAATTATGACACTGCTCTCTGCTCGACAGCACAGCTACCTCCAAAGTACTTCCCTTCCCTGCTCTGATCCTGGCTCAGGGGAAGAGACCCCTTGTGCAATTAGACCCTGGTTCTCAGCCTGGCTGCCTGCAAGAGCCCATCTCACTCTCACGGATCAAATATGAGGTGGGGCACAAAGACCAAATGTCTGTGTTTTAACACACACAGTGGGTGAGGCCAGCCCTGCACATGCTCATTGGTGTAGCCCCTGGCTGCTGGAAGTAGAACCAGCAGAGCAGACTTTGCCTCTCAGGCTGCAGCCCAGACCTCCAGAATCCAGCTCTGCCTGTCAACCCACTACTGCATGTTCACAGGCGTGTTGAAGGTTGAGGATCCCTGCTCTGGCTAACCTGGCCTAGAGAGTTGACTTTGAACAGGGTTCCTATAACATCTTCAGAACATCTGTAGTGCCCAGGAAACTGTACTTCAAACAAGCCTTCTGGGTGCTTGGATGAGACCATAAGTATTAAGCGTTAAGCCAGATGGGCACTTTGTAAGTTGCATTTAGTTCTCTGAGGGCCTGGGATGAGACTCTTGGCAGCTTCAGTTCCTCGGTAGGCATCCACCAACGTGCTGTCAGGGATTGGGAGGTGGCCGGCTTTAAGACCAGCAAGCATTAGATGTTTGCAATTGAGGCGTCTTGCCCAGGTCTGGTTCAGAAATTGGCAGACTTGTAGTCTACCATAATGGTTAAGAGCTTAACTTTGGCTGTTGGGTCACATGACACCAATCCATTCCCCTTTCTACACCTCGATCTTCCTCATTCATAAAATGAAACCTATTGAACAGATCTGTAAAGCAGATTAAGAAAGTAAAAACTTACTGGGGGAGTCTCTAGTACATATTATATGCTTACTAGAGTTTTGCTTCTCTATCTGGAGACCTTTGTTCTGAGATGGGGTCTCCCGGTGTAGTTCAGGCTGTCCTTAAACTCACAATTCTCCTGCTCCACCCTCCTTCACTGAGTGCTGGAGTCACAGGCATGTACCATCATGTCTGGCTCCAGAGCCTGCTTTTTTGGGGCTTCTTTTACTTTGGTATAGTTTTCTATTTCAGTCTTTCATTATTGCTAACTCCATTGAATGTCCTCTATGTAAATTGATCTCCAGCTGTGATTCTAGAGGAGACCTGGAACCTAGTCAGGGAACTGACAAAAACCAGGGTGGTATGGGGTCTGGGTGAAGGTCAGGAGGACATGCCTGGATTAGGAGTCAAGGAGGAGCTTGCAGGAAACTGGGAGACTGGAGGCTATGGGACAAGGGACACCAGAGGCAGAGGTCTCCCAGCCCTGGTAGGAAAGCTCAGGTCTCCACACCGCATACAATGCTTACTATGTGGAGTTTCTTGTTTTCCCACTAAGTAGAATGGGGTTGGGTGGGGGGCACTGCCACCTTGGATATAGGGTAGGGGTTGTGCCTGGCTTTGCAGGGCCCTGGAATCTGTAGGTGTGAGCTCTGGTTGCATGGACTGCACTCACTGCTAGTGGACAGCAGAGAGCGCTGTCCACCTCTATATAGCGCTGGTAACTGAGAATCCCAGGATGGAGAGCCCAAGTATATGCTTCACTTGAAGCAAAGAGGTTTCTTGACTGCCAGAGACCATTCAGTGTGGAAACGGGGCAGGTCCCAGACAACTGAGATGCACTGATTACCATGGAGGGAAGAAACAGGCAACAAAGTGGTCTGACCAACATATATGTACATATCCAAGCTTGTTTACATCAAACGCACCTGGTATTCCTTATCCACTTGTACTACCAACTCCCGTGCACACATGCATGTCACACTACAAGTATATACATGTGGAACACACTCACACACAAGCACATGATCATTGCAAGAAGCATGTACAACACACGTATTATGCATGTACAACTTATAGAACACACATAGGCCCCATAGAACAAAAATAAAGACTATATCGTAACGTATACATACAAGCATGTACATGTCACACCAAACACACAACATATACCATATGTATACACATTATACTCCTGCATGCCATATATAGTCACATCTACACCTGTGCCCAGTACTTATGTCACAAAATGTACCCACTTTGTACTATACATATGGCATATCCATGCACTACATAATGATTGTATAAGATGTGCACATGTGTCTTCTATACAGTGCACTCACAGTGCATATGCAACACATACAATACTTATAACACATATAATATATACACTGGCACTATGCACACAAAGGCCCATAATACATATGAAACACTGTCCCAACACAATGCACACTACATAAAAACAAGACAAACACATAACATAACACACATAGTTCCACACAATACATGCCCCAATGCACAATAGATACACTATATATGTATGTACTGTACACACCCACAGCTTCAAAACATACATGACATCATAGCAATATAGCTCACACCTGTGCCTACCATACCACACACACACAATCTGCAGATACCAAACCTCAAACTACTACATACATGTACTGCCCACAACACAGCCCCATATACTATACACAACATAATATGTGCACTCAATGCACAGGCCATGTGTACATAAGTATGCATGTGCAGGGTGCTTTGGAAACACAGTCACACACACACACACACACACACACACACACCCAAAACCAGAGCCAATGTGTCTTGTTTACAGAATGGAGATAATCACTCTTGCTCTCAGCCAGTAAGAACATGCATGGAATGAACTGCTAAGCTGTTCCTTCAGCCAGCAGCCATGTCTGTAGGGGGTGGTGTGTGCTGGATGCTGGGACATGCACGATCGCTCTTGACCTTCTGCAGACTCAACACAGCAGGGGAAACAGGCACCGTAGGAATGAACACACTCAGAGCCATGTAGTGTCTGCTCTACAAGGTGCTGTGAGTTCAAAGACAGCCTGGAACCAGAGTCCGCCAGGAGTTTCCCGGGCAGAACTTTTAAAGCCAAGGTGTGAAGTCAGCACAGCAGAGCTGGGACTGTGAGCAGGTGAGAGTTCCAGGACACACAACCTGAGGCAGCCCGTGCTCCCAGGTGATCTGCACACTGGTGCATGCGAGTGCCTCAGTAGCCAGGCCGAGAGGAGTCAGGGGTCCAAAGAGTCATGGCCCTGCTCCCAGCTATCACACACGTGCTACTTTGCTTCCGGGGGTAGATCTGTTTGCTTTCCAGAAAGCTCAATGGGCTGTGGAAAGAGCCGTGGCTTCTAGGGCAGGGCCCTAGCCCACCCTAGCTACCCGACCACAATGCTTCTGGATGTGAGCGGGCAATCTCTTGTCTGCCTCTGTGGCTATCCATGGTGGAAGGGGACCAGGGGCTAGAGAACCACCGTCTCCCTGGGCACAAATCTGCCTGTCACATACACCTCGCAGCTTGCCTCCTAGGGTGGGGCGCCCTGCAGGCTGAGTGTTGTAGGCAGTGCAGCACACCATCTCTCAGGCCTTGGAACTGTTCCTTTCTTGTAGGGTCCAAGGAGAGTAGCAGAAAGTGAAGCTACAGGCTCCCCTGGCACTTAAAGACCTGAATTCAAATTTCTCCTGTGACACTTACTAGCTGTGTGACAGTGGGCAAGCTGCAGGGCCTCTCTGTGCCTTACTTTCAACTATCCAAACCAGGCATGAGGCTAACACTTGCTCAGTGCAAGTGGACTTTTCTAGGGCCTTATAGGTTGCACAGGGAAAGCCCTTAGATTAAAACCAGGCACATAGGGGCTGGAGAGATGGCTCGGTGGTTAAGAGCACTGTCTGCTCTTCCAGAGGTCCTGAGTTCAATTCCCAGCAACCACGTGGTGGCTCACAACCATCTGTAATAGGATCGGATGTGGATCTGGTGTGTTTGAAGACAACTACAGTGTACTCATATACATTAAATAAATAAACCTTAAAAAAACAAAACAAAACCAGGCACATGGCAAGAAGTATGTAAGCATTTCGTGCAATTTTTGCATCCGCTTCTTTGATCCCAGATAAAGGTAAACACTGATAACCCAATGTGAAAACTGTACTGGAGTCAGCATGAGAGAGACGGCAGGGGCATCGAAGCTTCTGCTCCCATCTCACGATTAAAGCTGTGTGACCTAGGGGGACTAAAGGCGGGGCTGGGAAGAGAATGAGCGAATGAGACCTTCTCTCCCGTGGGCCTTGTTAGTAGCAGATCGGTGGCTCTGGGGCTTCTGACTGAGCAGGTCTGAGAGGGGATTTGAGAATCTCCAATTGAGGCATTTCATCAGCAAGGCTGATATCTGTCTCCAGGGACCACGTCTTAAGGAGCACTGTCCCAAGGACAGGAGAGGCACACTGCAGAGTTGGTACCTGGGACTTTCCTACCACTGAGTCACACACTTAGACTGGAGAAGAGATTGCAGGGCCCTTACTTACAGTGGGTGCCGCACCTCGGGCAGGACTCTCCTCGGGGACAGACGGGCACTGAGAGGCTTGCTGAGGCCATCTGAGTCCAGGCTGAGTGGGGTCAGTGCCTCTTCTTCTGATTCGTCCCCATCCTCCTCGGTCCTCCAATCCTCAGGGGCTTGGCCATCCTGCCTCCTGCTCAAGTGTTTGATGAGCTGGTAGCTGCCCTGTCTCCTGCCCTGGCTCTGACTCCTCCTAGCTCTGGGTGAGGCCACAGCCGCCAGCAATTGATCCTCCTGCAGGGAGATGAAGGGTGGCAGGCCGTCCAAGAAACTGTACTCCTCACCCTCAGCCTCAGCCTCTAGAACCCACTCTTGAGAGTCCCCAAAGTCCAGGCGATACCCCGCATCAGGGTTGTGTTTCTCAGCCTGGGCTGTGACATCCTGGTGCAGGGTGGGTGGGGGAGGATGCAGCATGATCATCATCATCAGGACACATCCCAGAGTCAGAAAGAGTAGGAGGAACTGAAGCCTGGAACGTCCACTCCTGGGTCGCTTCCTCAGGAGCATGTCGCAGCCACTCACCCGAAGCAACAGGTCCTGATCAAGTTCGTTTCCTCCTTGCTATTCAGGTACCTTCAAGCTTGTCACTGAACCTGGGCTGTTCATTCCAGCTGAAAGGCTTTTTGCCAGTCACCTGCTCCTTTTATCCCACCAGACATTTGCTAACAGCATCTGTAAGACACACTGCCCACTAGAATCAGAAAGCCACTGGAGCCTGGGGTCCTGGGTTCTCTCTGAGTATTAGCTGTCTTCTGAGAAGGGTCTCCAGTGGTTGGCTCCCCTCTCACCCTGCTCTTGTCCATCCTGCTCTGGTGATCAGTTCCATGTCCCTTCCCCCTCTGCATGAGTAGTCAGGTTCTACAGGCTGTCTGGGGTGAGTTGCTGGGGGTTCAATCAAGCCAAAATGACAGACAGCCTCCTTTGGATGCCTTGAGTCGGGTCAGAGCAACAGATGTAAAGCCGGCAGGCACTGTCCCGATTTCCTCTCACACATACCTCCAGCTCTGCAGGAACCTCTGCCAGACACAACGGGAGCCAAGCACGCATCTCACTCCTGGTCCTCATGCCCTTGCTGTTTTCAGGGTTTGCACAGCCACACAGCGTCGTCACCCCCAAGAGCCTGTCCAAAACAGCACCCTCCCAGGAGTTCAGACTTGAGCACCATTCACAGGGAGGCATCCTCTCCCCACCCAGAAGAACAGGAAGGAGAATTCCCTCCTGGTTCGGACAGGCTGCCAAGGTGACACAGATGCCAGGAGCCAACTGTCTGTCAGCACCTTCAATCTCCCAAGGCAATCTGCCCGGCTATGCTGTGCTCCTTCCTAGGGCCCACCAGCCATTCCTTTCTAAAAGCGAGGAGCAGAGGGAGCCCTTGTAAGTCTGGCTCCCTGGCTCCCTCAGAAGCACCTGGATGTTGATGGAGGAGAGGCATATTTCAAGCTCTTCCAGTCGTTGAACTCCATTTAGCTCAAATACATGCAATGAGCGGCTGCTGTATCCACCCCCCACCCCCCACCCCCAGACTATTCCCTGGACCAGGAAGGAGTATGACAGAGAATGAAGTCAAGCTGAGACCTCCGGGTGCTCACAGGACAATGAGGGAGATGGAGAGATGTGTGGGCAGGTTGGACTATGTCAAGGGCCAGGGGGTGGGGAGGATGAGCCAGAGATGGTCCTGGGAAATATGGGCTGCAGGGTAAAAATCAATCTGAAGTGGCACTGTGTTTTTCCTAGAAGAGTCAGCATCTGTGTCATGGGGAGAGCCAGGCAGAATGAATAACAAAGGCGAGGTTCTGAAAGGAGTGGGTCTGGTATATGGAAGAGTGAAGAGCTGGTGTGGCCAGAACAGAGCAGGCCAACTGCACAGTGATGAAGCCACGATAGGAGAGGAAAGGGAGATGTGGAGGGCATGGTTAGAGTGGAGGCAAAAGGAGACGACAGGAGGCAGAGCATGGTGAGAGGTGCATTAATGAGAAGTGAGGCATGCTGGGAGATGGAGCATGATGGGAAGTGGGGCATGATGGGAGATGGCACAGGGCAGCAGGCAGAGCATGATAGGAGGTGGTGAGCAGTTGGGGGGGGGGCGGACAGTGGGCGGGAGCATGGAGCAATGGGAGGGAACATGGAGCCATGGGAGTGAAGGAATATGGTACATGGTTGTGTGACAGACACAAGTCCCCAGAAAAGGAACCCACGGCAGACCAAAGTAATGACTGCACCAAAGTCGTTTGGTCAATGAGTTTTAATTGGGGTTACTAACAGGAGTATGGGTCAGGGGTTACAGGAGGAGGGATGGTGCAGAAAGCAGCATCATCATTGAAAAGCCCGCCTGTCACGGTCATGAAAGCTGTGACCCCGAGCTCTCTGAACAACCTGCATGTAGCTGAGAGGGCCAACGAATCTCTGACGCTCTGCTGCTCAGTCTCCTTCTCAGGGGAGACCTCTACAAAGCAGGGGAGAGGTCTCTGAGAATCTTCAAGTTTCCACTTCCCAGACATGTAACCCTTTGCTCACCTCCTGAGCCTTTCCCCCTCTCCCTGGGGAATATTTCAATTTATAATGAGCAGTGAAGCATCATGGGCGGTAGAGCATCATGGGAGCTGAAGCAGAGTGAAAGGTGTAGTGACAGGAGGAGGATTACTCACTATGGGAGATGACAGAGCAGGGATGGAGGACATCTTGGTAGGACCTTAGCTTTCCCTCTGAATGGCATGAGAGCCTTGGGAGACCTGTGGGCAGAAGAGAGACCTCTGACTTAGGTTTTAACTGAATCCCTCCTCCTGTTGGGTCGAGATTACAAAGGGCAGAAGCAGAGAAACGGATCATTGGTGAAGCTCGGAGTGACATCCTTTGCCTGTGCTAAGTTAGATTTACTTACAAAGCTCAGTACTCTCTGACTAGGGAATAGTGCTACCCGCTATGGGCTGGGTCTTCCCACATCAATTAATTAAGACAATCTCCCACAGAAATTCCCCAGGCCAACTCAACATAGACAGTCCCTCACTTCAGATCTCTCTTCAGATGATCCCAGGTAAAGTCAAGTTGACAATTAAGATGAACCATCACAGGGATGGAGGATGCTGGGCCATCTTGGTGAAGGTAGTTGACCACTGCTGTGAGCTGCATTTCTTTTGATGGATGTGGGAGTGATTATGGGTGATGTTGCCATGGGGGAATTCTTGAAGGGAGTTTGTTCATTATTTTCTGTTTTGATTTTGACCTTAGAATGTGAGGTTTAAATTTTCAGATAGAAATGTTTCTACTTTTGACTCAGTTGGTTCTCTGTCTCTGCCTCTTCCTCTCTCCCTCTCCCCCACTTTCTGACACAACAGGATATATGCTGGTCGTGTGTGGGCTCCTTCAGCCCTAAGGGGCCACTCTAAACGCCTCTCCCAACCTGTGGTTCCTTCCTGCTTATACCTACCAACCTGATTCCTTGACCCAGAGTGCCCTCTGGGCTCCTGTCCCCACCAGGACTGTTTTCTTGGCTGGGCTGTGGAGGGCTGGTCTACTTGGGGTTGTGAGCTCATTGTTTACCATTGCCTCCCTTGTGAAGTGAACTCCAGCCAGCCAGCCAGCTGTACTAGAAAATCCTGGACATCAAACAACCAGTCCTATGCCTTCAGCTCATGACTTGTTGGAACCATGGCTGGGCCTGAGTCTTCAGTTGCCAGCTGCCATGCCTGAGAGCATTGATGGTGTCTTAGTTAGGGCTTCCATTGCTGTGAAGAGACACCATGACCAAGGCAGCTCTTAGAAAGGAAAACATTTAACTGGGTTTGGCTTACAGTTTCAGAGGTTCAATCCATTATCATCACAGTGGGAAGCACGGCAGCACACAGGCAAACATGGTGCTGGAGAAGGAGTTGAGAGTGCTGCATCTTGATCTGAAGGCAGCCAGAAGTAGACCTGTCTTCCCGTAGGGAGCCAGGAGAGACTGCCATCTGTGCTGAGTGGAGCTTGAGCCTAGAAGCTCAAAGCCCACTCCCCACAGTGATGTACTTCCTGCAGCAAGGCCACACCTACTCCAACAAGGCCACACCTACTCCAACAAGGCCACACCTTCTAACAGTGCCGCTTCCTGTGGACCAAGCATATTCAAACCACCACAGATGTCATGACATCCAAGCTGATGGGGAGATGAATTTGTGAGCACTTAAAGCTTAGCACTGCCCCCCCGGGGGGTGTGTGTGGAAAGGAAGCCGTCCCTCTCTTTCTCACCTCACCAGCTGTGGTTCATGCAGTGTTCTCTCTAAATACTTGGTGTGGGGTTGGTGGGGATGGGTGGGAAATTCAGGTTCAGCAAGGCAGAGCTACCATCCCCTGGATGGTGGACTGGGTCATCTCCTGGCATGTCATTCTCCGTGTGTTCACCAGGCGGACTGGGTCATCTCCTGGCATGTCATTCTCTGTGTGTTCACCAGGCAGACTGGGTCATCTCCTGGCATGTCATTCTCCGTGTGTTCCCATTTGCAAAGTCAGGCTGTCTCTGAAGAAAGCCTTAAAATGTGGTTTCTTTGAAAGTTTTTTAAAGAACTTTTCTGCTAGAAAATGAGAGTGTTTTTCCTTGGTTCTTGATAGAATGTACAAGTGAAGATAATGCTGATGACAGAGGTTTGCTAATAGGAAGGAGCAAGGCAGGCAGGCAGGAGGGGTCCTCTGATTATAGAGGACACCAACTTGGGCTGTGCAGAGAACTCTTTGCCTCTGAGAGTCCCAGTTTGTGTACAGATGGTTGTGTACCCCGAGGGCTGACACACAGAGGTGTTATGGGAACATCTTGAACACATCAAATGGGTTGGAGACACACGGTGACTGGAGGAACTCTGGAGACATTGACAAAGGATTCTAGATGTGATGTTTCTGCAACTGCTTCTGATTTGCTTGGCAACAATATGGGGTCTGGCTCTCAGTCCAAACACTGTGTGTGCCTAGACAAGCCTTTTAATATTTTATTCACAAGAGGAATTGCTACCACCCCACAGCACTTTTAGCACTGATCCCATGGATATTGCTTGGAATATTATTACAGAACAGTGAGTTGTGAGTAGCTGACCCTACCACCTAAGGCCATGTGGAAGTTCTAGTTCATGCTGCCCATTGAAGGCACCACATTGGGGATCTGTGGCCATGCAGCAGTAGGGGTCTGCATCAATTTCTGTGGCTTATATTACCACTAAAGAGGTCATCTGGATGTCCCTGATCTGGGATGCCTGGGACCATGTAGATGCCCAAGGGCTGTGCAGAATTGGCCCCATCCCTCACTGGTTGCTGACCCTCTCTCTTGGGTAGCACCGTAGGGCTGGCCCTGGTGCTGGGGGTATGGGTGAACCTGCCCTGAGGGTGTGATCTGGGGAGGAGCTGGTCCTGCCCCTCACTTGCTATGAGGTGGCATGGGTGCAGGGTGATGGCCTCCCCTCCTTGCCCCTTGCCACCTGCTGTAGTCGGGGGACCAGTAGCTCGGCTGGGCAGCACAGTGGAGCTGGCCCTGATGGTGACAGCATGGGTGAGCCAGCCCCAAGGGTGTGAGACAGGAGAGCTCACCCTGGTGGTGTCAGTATGGGAGAACCGGCAGGGTCACCAATTCAGCTACCACTCAGGCCCAGGCTTTGGGTTGGCCAGCTCAACATCTACTTCATTCTGTGAACTACCTGAGCGTGCGAAGGGGCCAGTCCTGCAGAACCAAAGCTGCAGGATCTCCACGACACAGGGTGACAACAGGATATCTGAGTCCCATCAAGGATCCAGTACTGATAGTGTAGCAGAAGCCAGAGGCCTCACACCAGACCCATGACTCACTGCAATGCACACGGGCAAGTGAAGATGTGTGAACAGAGGGGTGCACTGTGTGACACACTGTGACACGCTATGGCTTCCACAATGATGCGTTTTTTATGCTTTGATTTGTTTTGTTTGTTTGTTTGTTTTTGCTTTTTTTATTTTCTTTTGTGGGGTGGGTTGGGGTGGAGGGCAGCTGTGAAGAGATGGGAAGATGAGTGGAACTAGCATGCATGATAGGGGACTCACAAAGAATCAATAGATGTTTGAAAAAATAAAATTTAAATCACATTTGTACCGTATTTGGCCCTCTGTCCCAGCCAGCGGGGACTTGGCTGTGTGAAGCAGCATGCGCTGGTGCCCACCTGGCTCACTGCGGGGAACAAAGGGTATGGTTGTAAAGGCCCTGAGTCATAATACTGTTCCAATTCCATGAATTAAGTACTGCCACGCAGGCATTGTTGTTTCAGGCCACTGACAGCTGAACACAGGGTTGAGAAAAGATGTGCACCTGCCAGTTTGTAGACTTTCAGTTATATAAAAGTAATTAACCTCAGGATGATAGGTAAGTGTAAAAGAAAAAAAAGAATAAAGAATTTGGGGTAGCCATTATATTTTGGTATAATTTATTTAAATACAACCTCACAAATAAATTTTTAATCAATGTATTTAACAACTGGATAGCAAACCAAACAAACAAAAGCCAACTCCCCTCCCCTCCAAAAAATCATGAAACAAAATCCCATTGACTCTCGAGAGTTAGTATCAACTGGATCAGCACAACCCAGCACTGGGCCCAGTGATGATTAGTACTGTGATCTAGTAATAATGTCTGCTAAGGCACAGAGGTGAGAGGGTGGGTAAAGGACATCCATATGTAGTGATTCATGAAAATAGGTTGTAAAGTCTTTGGCACTGTGTGTGTGTGTATGTGTGTGTGTGTGTGTGTGTGTGTGTGTGTGTGTGATGTGTGATGTGTATGTTTTTCAAAGTTTGATGTTCCCAAAGGAAAGTGCATATTCCCCCATCCCTTGCTGGTCTCCAGTCGCAAAGCTTTTGTGCTGTCTAACTACATCTCATTAGTGTTAACAAAGTCCTGGGAAAAAAGGAATATGGACAGCCTGGGAAGGGTTCTTATTGTCTCAAGGTGCCAACACCCCTTAAATGCTACGCCATCCAGGGGAGTCCGTACTGAAGGACAGAATAAGTCATCTTCTGCCTGGTTTGCTTGAGTTACAACCTGTCTGTAAGTCAGAATCACAGTTTAAAGCCTCATTAAGATGGTCTGCACTGGCTTTCCTGGCACCTTTTTGTTTCTCCCTCCCTGTGGAATTGGCCAACGGCTGAACAGATCTAGACTCTGACTGGTTCTCAAAAGACCCGGGCTGCAGCTGCCTCCATGGAAACATGAAGGAGTTAATGCTGTTTCCCTGGTGCCTGATTCTCCTAACGAGCTGTTAGCACTTGGCACAATCTGGCTATGTGGCTGTGAGCTGAGAATTTCCAAAAGCTGTTTTTGGAGCTGAAAAGTCTCCCAAAGACCCAGGAAGTGGGCTGCTGCTTCCCCGTGCCCACCCCCACCTCCACTGCTAAGGTGCCAGTCTGTGCTGCACTTGATAAGTCTTCCCAAACCGATAGAGAAAAATGAGGGGGTGCTCAATTTCAGTAGGCTTTTATTTCTGTTCTTTATTACGGTGCAACTTATATGCATGTGAAATGCACACGTCTCAATCATGACACTCAGTGTGGTTTTTGTGCATTGCAGAAACCCCTTTGGTCATCAATCATCCTTCAAAGATGCGGAAGATTTCTATCACTGCACAAGTTCCCTGTCCAGTCAGTCAACACCTCGCCTACTGGCCACGTGCAGCCGCTTGCTACTTACTGTTTTCCCTCAATACTTGTGTATTAAAGCCCCAGTCTCCAACTGTATGGTGTCTGAAGGATGGGTCCTTGAGAGCAATTAAGTTTAAAAGGTCATGAAGGTAGATCTCCAGAATGTGATTCGTGTTCTTACAATAAGAGGAAAGGGCCAAGAGCACACCCCTTTCACCAAGAGGACTTTCATCGGCAGATCTGGAGGAGAGCCGTCACCAGGTATAGATGTGCCCATAGTTTGGCCTCCAGTTCACTGTATTTTTGTTCCAGCTGCCCAAACTGACTAAGACACTATTATTCTGACCTTCCCTTAGTCTGGTTTATTCACAGTTTCAAAACAAAATACCACAGTTCCAGCAGCTAAAATCTGAAGGTCAAAGTCCTGAGCAGGTCAGTTCTCTATTATATCTTGCAGATGGCCCTCTTCTCTCCAGCTTCACATGGCTTTTTGTCTTAGTTACTATCTTGTTGCTGTGATAAAATACCTGAGAAAAATGACTCAGGGAAAGAAGTGTTTATTTTGGCTCACAGTTCCAGGGTATAGTCAATGTCCTGTGGCAGGGAAGGCATTAGGACAGGAACACGGAGCAGAGGGCCACATTACAGCCATAGTCAAGAAGGAGAGGCGAGGAATGAATGATATTGTTCACATTGCTTTCTCCTTTACAATAGTCCAGGACCCTAGCCCAGGGAATGATGCCTCCCACAGTGGACAGGCCTTCCTATCTCTATTAACCTAATCAAGATACTTCCTCACAGGCATGTCCAGAGGCCCAGAGTCTCAGAGAGTCCAGTAGGTGATTGAAAGTAACCATCACGTTGGTGAAGAAAAAAGGTGTGAGCTTCCCAGTGTTCCTTTGAATAAGGACACTAGTTCCATCAGGTTAAGATGCCATCCTTCTGACATCTCTTCCTTCAGTTGCTCCTTAGGAAGCTGCAGGTTTGTGTTACACAGAGGGTTGGGGGTTCAACCCGTGAATTTGGGAGTGAACGTACACCCAGTCCATGACAGGCCTCTAGCATGTGGATCAGTATTGGTGGTTCTAAAGCTTCATGCCAACGGAAGCATGCAGTTGGTACTCTTGCCTGTCAGGTAGGGTTTCTCTTTCCATTTTCACTCAATGGAACTGTTTTTGAGATTTATCCATGTTGTTGCATGGATACAATGTCAAGGTTCATTCTTTTTCAAAACTGAGAACTATTTTGGTGTGCAAACCATACTTTGTTTACCCATTCTTCTGATGATCATTTGGGGTTGGTTCCAGATTGCCAAAAGCCATTTATTTTCAATGCTCACACACTATGTTAGCAGCCAGAGTATAACGAAATGTAAAAACATGACCCATGAGCGATGTATGACCTTGTACAACTGCCAAGGCACCAGCATACAAAGCAGAGTATGACTCATTGAAACCAGGATTCGGAAGAAAGGCGTGCTTTTAGGAGCAGCAGGAAGATCTGTTTGTAAATGCTTGCACTTAGAAGATGAACAAACAGAAAAATATCAGCTTCCAGGGAAAGGAAAGTGGTGCCAAGAGAGGTCAGAGCCAGCAGGTGCTAGCCGGCTGTGTGGGGAGCCGCGGAAAGGTTTTATTGCCTGTGTTCTAGGCCAAGGAGTTGCATGCAGTGTTTGGGGAGAGTGAAAACAGTCCCCTCAGATCAAAACTGGCTAAGTCTTTGTTTTTCTGGTCTCTTCCAAGAGGGTGGGGCAGGAAAGGTCTGTCCTCGGAAGAGCAGCCTGGCACCTCCCATCCAGCCAGCTCTGACAGGAGTACTCTGAGTGCACGGGACTCTGGGCATGGGGTATGAGCCTGGGGTCTCAGCTAGGGGGTCTGCTGACTGTATATTTACCAGTCTGGCTCAAGGGTGAGTTAGAGTTAGCTAAATAGGATCGTTGGTACTGGGATTGGCACCATGAAGTCGAGAGTGGACAGATGGAATTCATGGCTGTCCTGCTAAGGGGACCCAAGCTCCTCCCCAGGAGCCTGTGCATAGCAGGACTAACAGTCCTATCCCTGGATCTGAGAGTTGATCTCTCCTGTGTCCTCATTAGCCTTTGGAAGCCCTCTGCCCCAAATCCACGCATCATGACAGGATCTGGCATTTCCTCGCAGTGGTTACATGGCACCACAGAGCCAGAGCGGTGTCAGAGCTCACAGCCTTCAGATGGGAAGGGGATGGTACAGGAGGTGTGGGCAGATCATTAGCAAAGGTCTTGGTTTCAGGACCACACGGATCATAAGTGTGTGTAAGAGGTATCACATTAGAATCATGAGCAGATTCTTCCAGCTTTGAGCTTTCCTTTATAATTTTTTCATTGAAATATTGAGCAATATCATATGGGGAAAAACCAAGAGAACGTCCAAACAACCCCTCCCAGCAGATGAGTTCATGTTTATTTACCTTCTACTTCTCACAGGGCACATGACACTCTTGCCTGACGCTCCAGCATTTTCGGTGTGGCTGTAGTAGTCCTTATGATAGCTCTATCTTTAGTTGCATAATATTATGCAACATGATAACTGCATCATAATAATACTGAGATGCGTCATTGTTTCCCGTTGTTCATCATTAGACATCACAGTGGTCAGAGTTTGCTACAGTTGTGTAATTCTAAGATGCAGTGATTCCTTTTGCAAAAGAATGTTCAGCTTTTTATGTCAGTTGAGTGGGAGGGCCACCCTTCTTCTGTGGATTTGTTCATTTGATTTTGGTCTGTGATATGGAGTCTTGCTACACAGCCCACGCTGGCCTCGAACTCCCAATCTTTCTGCCTCTGCCCTCTGAGTGCTGGAATTACCGGGGTGAATCTCTGTACCTGCCTCAGAGATGCATTTTTTGAGACTCAAACAGAAGCCAAAAATGACCAGGGAGAAGGATGGCTGCATTCTAACTTCCCAAGATGCACAATCCTCAGATAAATACACACATGCACGCATGAATAAACAGATGTTTGAAAATTTTTTGAAAGACTAAGTACTCATTGTGCAAGAAAGTCAGTGCCTCTTAGGCAGTATGAACAATGAAGATCATGCACATTTTTTTTTCCAACATTTAGACTTTGTCTGAAGATACAGAGACCTGGAGAGGAGACTCCATCTTAATACCACTTGTTCCTTTGTTCCTGGGTCTTCTGGATTGGAAAGCTAGACATTAAGTATCTCAGGAACCTCTGAGTCCTGGGAAACTGTGATCCCTGGGTTGGTGTGGGTCCCTGAGACTAGTAGTGGCATAAACAAGGGAAATGTGTGATCTTTCAGTCAGGATACCAGGATGCTCAGGTCCCAGTGAGCGCCTCCCGCTGGCTTGTAGACAGCTCTTACCTTCACTGTTGAGGTGAGGGGTATAAAGGGGAGAGAGGAGAGGTGAGAAAGGGGAGAAGGGGGAAGGAGGAGGAGGAGGAGGAGGAGGAGGCGGAGGCGGCGGCTGTAGTACACAGGATCTGCCTTCTCTTTGAAGAGCATGCAGTTCCCTCCCATTGCTTGGCAGTTGTGATTCCATCTAACCTCAACCTCTCTGAGGCCCACCACAAACACAGTCACAACGGACAGTAGGGGCTGCAACACGTGGAGTCTGGTATACCTCAGTTCTCACTCTAAATCCACCCCCACGATTGTCCTTCTGGCTCCTGGCTATCACTGTCCTGATGCGTGTCCCTCCTAATCACCCTCTCGGTTCGGAAGGCCCGAGTCTCACACAAGATTTGTCTTTTTCCCCTGTGTGCTTTATTCCGGAACAGAAGTGAGTAGACCTTCTGCCTTTTTGTTCTCCAGGGAGGAGACGGTTGTGGACATCTAAGGGCACAAGAGGGACAGAGTGGGATTTCTGCCTTCCTCGACCAGAAGTGTATCACATTGCTTTCTTTCAGAATTGTAGGCTCAGGAAAGAAATGTCAGGAAGAAAATGTTCTATAGTGGACAGCTCTGGGAAGAACAATGATTCCCATGTGAGGAGCTGGTTTGGAGAGAGACACTGAGTGTGACTGGGCTCTCGAAGACCCGCCATGCTCCATTGTACCCTGACACTGTTTGTGAATGATCTCTTTAGTGCTTCATTCCATTCTAAGGTCTTCAGAACGGGCAAGTCAGCCAAGGGAAGGGAGGGAGGGAGAGAGGGAGGGAGGGAGAGAGAGAGGGAGGGAGGGAAGAGGGCACTGTGTTGGTGTGGATGAAGGGGATGTCTGAACTCACCCGGGGCTCCAGGAGTGAGCTCTGAAGGTGAAGCCATCTCTTTCCTTGGAGATGGACTGGATTACTCAGAGGAAAGAAGTCCCAAATATTATGCGGTCTGGGGAAAGGAGGGGAAAAACACTTAAAAAAATAAAAACATTTTATTTTCTTGTAAAAAACACTTTTTCAGAGTTTGAAGGATTTGATTTCAGCTGATGAGTCATCAATGTGGTTTTTTATTTCCCCGCTTAGCCAAAAAATGAGGTTTTTAAAAGCATCGCTTGTGGCAAATTCTTCCATTGCTTGGGTGGCCATCCTCTGAGAGATGAGTCCCCCACCCCCACCCCATCCATGCCTCCAGCCCCCATACACACCCTGCTCCCCACCCCCTACTCCCAACCACCATACACACCTCCTGCCCCTCCCTGCCCCCACACTCCTCCAGCCCCCCTCTCCACCCCCATACACACCTCCAGCACACACAATGGGAAATGAAATGCAAAACAAACTTCAATGGTCATTGGGTGTGTTTGAAAGTGGCACACTCAGGCTGCAGTGGTGCTGAAGTTGTAAAGTGTTTGTCTGGCAAATACGGGGACCTGCGTTTGGTCCTTGGAAGCCATGTGAAGCACAAAGCTGTCCATGGTGGTATGCACTTGTAATCCAGAAGTGAGGATGTGGAGACAGGAGGATCGCTGGAGCTCACTGGATACCCAGTCCAGCCTGTTTGGCAAACTCTAGGCAAACGAGTGACTCTGTCAAAAAAGAAAAAGAAAAAGAAAAAAGAAAAAAGAAAAGAAGGAAGGAAGGAAGGAAGGAAGAAAGAAAGAAAGAAAGAAAGAAAGAAAGAAAGAAAGAAAGAAAGAAAGAAAGAAAGAAAGAAAACCAAAAACCAAAATGGTAAGGTGCCCAAGAAATGACCCAAACAGTTATCCCCTGGCCTCTACGAGCACGTGTGCAATTGCACCCTATCCCCCCCCCCCGAAAAAGACACAGTGAGTGCACATCTACAAGCCTAGCACTTGGAAAGCTGAGGCAGGAGGATCTCAGTATTGAGGCCTGCCTGGAATACATATCGAGACCATGTCCTAAACAAACAAATGATACAGCAAATATCAGAGCTAAAAGGCCGAAGTCACAGAGGTGTGGAAAAGGCTGCCGCAGTGTCCATTCTGAAGAAAAGAGAAAAACAGAACAAAATACCAATTTATCAATCGCAAACTCCAGACAGAACTAGGTCCAGAGCAACCAGTTTGGCTAAAAGAGAATGAATTTAGGGCCAAGCCCAGCTAATGGCTCGTAGGGAAGAGGAGGATATACACAGGATGAATAAACAACTACAGAGCAATAGATAGCTGTAGTGGAGCTTCAGAGGCCATTCAATACAGGGTAAACAAATCAAGCACCTATTCTAAAAAACAGGACAGAGATTGGACAAAAATCTCTTCTGCTGAGAGCAAAAAGCCTTGTAAACTGGAGCCACTTGAGAGTCCACAAAACTTCCATGAATCACTGTTAGGAGCCCCACTGTAAGGGTCCATGATTCGAGAAGAATGACACCCCAGACTCAAATAGTACGTAAACACAAAGAGTGTTTTATTCTGTAGAAGTTCAGCATGCTGGGGTCTCCCCATTACCATGATAGAGAGAGAACCAAGTGAGCTTGCAGGCCTGATTTAAAGCACATTAGGGAATTGCAGGGTAGGTGACCTCTATGTTAATCTGTTGGGTCCATCTCTATGGACATTCCATTACAGGGATGAGGGTAGGGTAGGGGCTGAAAACTTGCTGGGGAGGTCTGGAAACTGTTACTGAGGAAGTAGCTGAGGAAGTCTGGCACTTGCTGCTGACCCATTGTCCTTGCCTCAGGCCAGGTGACAGGGCAGCTTCTGAGGCCTAGAATTGCCTAGGATTGCCCAGTTCTTGGAAATAGAGATTTAGGCCTACTTTCCTTAACTGTCGATTTGAAGTCTGTCATGGAATCAGTCTAGTCTTCCCACCACAAAAACAAACAAATAGTAACAACTGTTGTGTTTTATAGACAGGGCCAGTATATGTTTTGTTGGGTACCTTACGGTGAGGTAGGAGGGGTACCTCAGTGGGCCCATGCTGAGGAATCCCTTCCCCCTGAGGGACCAGCCATATAATAATGGGTATAGTAAAGAATAGAGATTATTTAGGGCATAGGAAGGAGAGTTGAGAAGGGAGTAGACAGAGAAAGACACAGAGAGAAGTGGGGGAGGGGAGAGAGAGAGAGAGAGAGAGAGAGAGAGAGAGAGAGAGAGAGAGAGAGAGAGAGAGAAGAGGAGAGGAGAGGAGAAGAGAAGGGGAGAGGCCAGTTAGAAACACTTGGAAAGGGAGAGGGGCAGAAGGAGGAGGAGAGGGAGAGAGGGGTCAGGGAGAGAAGAGAGTCAGAGAGAAAAAAGGGGCAGAGAGAGTGTGAGGAAGGGTCAAACAGCCCCTTTTATAGCAAGCGAGGCCTAACTGTTGGACGGAGCCTAGAAGGAATCTCAACAACAATAACATTCACACATACCACTACAACAACACAAGAACACACACTCACACCCAGTTAGGAGGTTTCTTCTGAGCATTCACCTCTATCTCAGAACTCTCGCTAAGAACCCAGATTGCTGAGGCACTTGCCAGCCTTCCTGATTGGTTTAAGAGCAGGAAGCCTGGCCTGCTAATCTCCTCCTCCCCAGCATCCAGGACTTATGTTCCAATTTCATTTCTGTTGCTGTGATAAATATCTTGACCAAAATACAACACAGAAAGTGTTTACTTGGCTTATACTTCCAGGCCACAGACCATTTTTATGAGGTCAGGGCAGGAACTTAAATGCATCACATCCACAGTCCAGAAAGAGACTAAAGGCAAGGGCCCTTGCTTGCTTTCTGTTTTCAGCTAGCTTATTCCTCCCTTACACCACTCAGAGCCCTCTTACCCAGGGGAGTGTCATCTCCTTCCACAGTGGGTGGGTCTTCCTGAATCAACTAGTGATTAAGACTATCCTCAGCCCCTGATGTGCCCACAGGCCAATCAAATTCACACACTTGCTCAGTGAAGATCTCTCAGATGACTCTGGGTTGTGTCAAGGTGCCAGTGACAGCTGACCAAGACCTTAGTACTCAGTGAATATTTGAGGATCTGAATCCTTTAGAACCTTTTTTTCGAAGACAGAGTGTTAATACAAAACAAAAGAATAAGTCAGTGAATCTTATTTTGATCTCTTGTTAAAAAAAAAAGAGTTCAAGAAGGAAAACAAAATCACACAGGTGGTTAGAGAAATGAGACATGGGGATGTTCGGTGCCACAGAACAGAGTAATCTGGAGTTTGGGGCCAGTGACGATTATCAGGCTGTCTAGCTAGAAGGTACAAGGGAGGATTATTTTTTTTCTGGATATAATATGTGTTTTCTGTATTCAAACAATTCAAAATTCAGCTTGGGAAATAGGATTTTAAGAATATGAAGAGTCTATATAGAACATAGGCCAGTTTCCAAACAGCAAAGAACAGGGAGGCACAGGCTTAAACTGCCCTGAGAAACACTGAAAAATACTTCAATCAACAGACAAGGCAGTCAAGGTTGATTAGCACTGATAAAGATGCTTTGCCAGGCACAGTGGTGCAGGCTGCCATCCCGGCTACTCAAGGTGTGAAGGCAAGGAGGACTGTCCTGTGCTACAGTGTGGTCCTGGCCAGCCTGGGCAACAGTAAGATCTACCTCAAAATAGAAGTTAAAAGTGGGGCAGGTTGCTGGGGAGATAAGACAATGGTAGAGCACTTTGTAAGGCTACAAAGCCCTAGGTTCAATCCCTAGTGAACACACACAGACACACACACACATACAGATACACACAAACTCACAGAGAGAGTCACACAGACACACAGAGACACATACAGACACACACACAGACATGCACATGCACACAGACATAGACACATACAGACACACACAGACACACACAGACACACACACACAACACAGACACATACACACAACACAGACACATACACATACAGACACACACAGACACGCACATGCACACAGACATAGACACAGACAAACACATACACAGACACACACACAGACACACATGCACACAAACACACAGACACACATGCACACACACATGTATACAGACACACACACACACATGCACACAAGCCATAGACACATACAGACACACATAGACACACACACAAACACACACACAGACACACACACATGCATACACACATGCATACAGACACATACAGACACAGACACACACACACACACACACACACTGTGAGAAGTGGCACTCTGACCTTGGGCAAAATTGTGTCTGGCTCCTCAGAACCCTGCCTCAGATAGGCCCTGGTCTTGGCCTGTAAAGCTGTGGCTTCTCAGCCTTTACGTCATTTCTCCCACTGGCCACTAAGAGCCTCGAACTTACAATAGTCTAGCAGCTTGGGGCCACATCCCTACGATGACAACCCCAGGCCTCTTGAGTTTCTGCCAATAACGCTCAGTGCTGTTGAAAGAATTTACTATTTGTCCTAAAATCCACCAGTCCCCACCCTCCCTCGCCTTGAAATGCTTACTTAATAAACAAAATACTTTATCATTGTGAATCATTTCTCTGACCCTGTCTTCTACAACTCAGAAATCTTTCCCAAGGATCCAGGAACATGGTAAACATCAAGACAGATGGGGCTACTGCCCCTGTCTCCTAGGCTCTGTGGAGGAGTGGGAACCTCTCTTGTGAGCTTCAGCTGGCAAATGTGAGAGTCCCGATGACATCAGCTGTCACACCCACCCCCAAAGACACACCCTTCGGGACCTTTGCTTTAGCTCACCCATTGCATCTTGCTGGTACATACCCCCACCCCCATCCCAACTTGTGTTTTGGTAGAGCTAACTGAGGCTATCTCCACTACAGCTGTAGTCCTGAGTAAAATCATCCTTGCTGCCTCTAAACAGTTTCTGGGACTATTTGATAGCTGTGACTTGAACACTAGTGGGAGTCTTGAAGAGAAAGGTATGAATTGTAATATGTATGTATGTATGTATACATGTGTGTGTGTGTGTGTGTGTGTATACACAGTGACTTTTCCAAGCCCCCTCCGCCTCTGTCACACCCACCCAGTTTGTCAAATCTTTGGTAAACATCAGTCAAGGACTTTCCCGAATGCAAGAAAGGTACAGAAGACCCATTAGGTACCCAAGTGCAGACAAGTGCCTCGGCCACACTTCCTCTGACTCGCTGTCCCTCGAGAGGAGGGAACTTTAGACCATACTCTTCCGGTTCTTCCATTCTAGAGTTCAAGCTCCCTAAGGCCTGCGATGGCTTCCAGGGTCCCAGATCCCGTCCAGCCAACCCCATGAGTGATGTGAGATGCACGTGGTCTGTGTTCTCCAGTGGACACCCAGAAAAGGCTCTCTTCCCTGTCCATGTGGCCAGAATTCCCCAGAAACCAGAAGCACATATGGTTGCCAGAGAGACCAACTTTGTGACTCAGAATGTACCATCTGCTAAGCAGCTTTTAATTGAAGCTCCAAGAGACAGAAGCTGGCTGGAAAAAAATCGTTCAAGTTGATTCAGTAGGATTATCTTTGCTAAAAGCGGGTTTTCTGTGTTTAATTAGTTGGAAGCCGTTTTGTCACAGGCGGATTATTTGGATGTCAGATGTTTGGGTTTCCTGCTTGCTCCCCTCCCCCCTGCATTTGAGCCTCACTGAATCTCAGTTAATACCAGCTTCTGGCCTCCCTGCCTACCCCAGGCTACACGGTCCATCTTCTGATGCATCCAATGTCACGGAGGCCTTTTATGCACCGTTCAGGATTCAGGTGAGAGATTTCAGATTGGTGGAGGAGCCAAGGGTCACCCGCTCCCAAATATGCCCTCTGCATGAGGGATTGTGCGCTCAGAGCTATACACACCTGCAGTCACACGAGCTTAAGCTAGAGCCATAGGACAGTCATGAACTGAAAAGGTGGGAGGTGGGGGTGGGGTGGGGGCAGTGGGGGCTGTACAGTGTTACTTCCTTTTTGTCTGGGACTCCAGGGACCTCCCAAAGCTTAGCCAGTTACATCTGTTCCTGCTGGGGGACACCCTCATTTAAGCAATCACCACTATACAGACCAATTGTAGTCCTGAGAGTTGAAGGTCACAGTTAGTTTCCATGACAGAGTCTAGCTTAGCTCTCTATAACCAAGAGGCTTCAGCGACTGTCTGGAGAAGCCACCTTCCCCGTGGTTCCAGTTAAAACATGAAGTTGCTCATAAGCATCCAGGATGTGGCATTTCCAGATTGGGAAAAGACTGGGAAGATAATAATCTCTGGAATCTAAAGGGTGCGTGAAAAGTTGAGCAAATGTTAATCAGACTTAGTCAGCCTTGAACCTGCTCCAGGAAGTCCTCTATTGGGTTTGACTTATTTGGGGGATTTTTGGTTGTAAAATTTCAGTAGAGTTTTAAAAAAATTGCTGCTGAAAAATTATTGACAATAATCTCCTTTTGTAGGGAACATTTGATAGTGCAGAGAGGGGCTGTGACTTGCCCAAGCCCCACAACAGGATAGATTGGTGGGACCAGAGTCATTACACCCTGCCTACCACGGACAGTTGTTGCGTCAGGAGCTGTAGAAAGTCTTTAGTGTAAGAATCCCATCTGGATGGGCTGTTCAAGGAAGCTCTCCTGTTCTCCCAGTCCCAAGGCAATTCACCAAGTGATCTCCCACCTGTTTGTCTGTAATGTTTCCAAGGGGTGAGAGGTGCATGCTGTGGTCTATAGCTCTGAGCTGCTGGTGGGAGATACTGGTATGCTATACTGCCCAGCTCCTATCAGAAGGTCAACTTCACTATGTTGAGCTCATCCTCTCCCTCAACCAATGCCCAAGAAGGAAACGGGACACACAATGCCATTAAAGGCCATCCGAGGAACCGAACACATAGCGTCATTAAAAACCATCACAGGAACTTCGCTCTGGGTGCTTGGGAGGACCTTAGCAAAGGAAGCCATTGTGGGGCCATGGGGCCATGATCAGAATGTGGGCTATTGGATTCGTCTTGATGGACACTTGAGCTATGGACCTCAGAGCACACTGTTAGAGACAGTCAGTAAGCTGAATTTTATATCTAAGACATTTTGTTTACTTTAAGTGGTGCTTGAATATCCTTTAAGGGTGCTTGAATATCCTTTAAGTCGCTAACAATTTGAGGGGGGATATATGACATTAAAAGTGGGGCATGGCTGGCCACACTGGACCGCACCAGCAAAGAATTTTGTTAGCGTCAGCTGGGTGCTGAGTGCTGGGTGTTGGGTGCTGGGTGCTGGGTGCTAGACTGAGCATATGTACTCTCATTGGCTCCAGTCCCAGTCACTCCCTGTTGGCTTGCATGTGGCCTTCTTTGTTCGTTTTACTCCCAGGGATCTGGTAGCATCTGAACTGTCTTAATACTCTTTGACAGAGCTTCCTAGAAGGATGCTCACATACTGATCCCCAAAATGTTCCATGGTGCTTCCCTGCGGTTCTGCTCCAGACACAGAGAGATTCCTGAGCATCTCAGAGACTCAGGATTTGCATTTTAAACCAGTGGCCATAGAGACAAGCCCTTTCACGGCTCTTTTTAGGAGCCATTGCCTGTATCCAGCTGTGGTGGTTCACACCTCTAAATGCAAGCTCTCAGAAGGTTAAGACAGGAGGACCTCAAGGTCAAGTCCAGCCTGGGCAACAAAATAAGGTGCCATTTCCAAAATAACAAAACAAAACAGCTGCACATAGAATCAGGGCTCTTGGTGCTGGGTGTCCATTTGAATCAAGAGAATGAAACTTTAGACTAATATTCAACTTTAACCCAAAGTCATTGAATGAGAAAACACTGGAAGATGAGCAAGATTATTACTTCTCATTTATTTGGAAACAGTTCAAGTCTTCATAAAATTAGGGAGGTGAGTGGGGGGGTGGGGAAACCCCTCGGTGCTCTACAAATTGAAATCTTAGAAACCGCTGCTCTTGTTCGCTGGTGAGGAATACCTTCCTAACCCTAATCTATCTGTTATTACATAAGCGTGTGCGCATGTGTGTATGTGCGCACACACATGCATGCTTCTCGTCTGTAGACTCAACTGTGAGTCTAACATCTTTGTTGAACTCTGTGAGACCATCTTGCAAACATGGAGCCCACAGTGACCTTGTAGACCCATGAACTACAGACAGCATGCCTTGATTTCCCTTAAATGAGGGACTGTGCTTTGCAGCTCTAAGTCAAACATACCCCTTCTTCACTAGGTTGCTTTTGGACAAGGTATTTCACCACAGCAGAGATGAAGTTAGGATGAGTCTCCTGTCAGGATGGCCCCACATCACCACAGGCCCAGAAACAATGACGCCAGCCAACCGTGAGCCAACCTAACTTTTTCCTTGCTGTTTTTATCATCTGATGACTCGGTGTGTCTTCCTCACCTCTACTTCCGTTTTGACTCTCACTCAACAAATGCTATTTGGGGAATTTCTTCTATCATGTTGAAATACTGTAGAGACTAGAGACTCAGTGTGACCCCAATCTAATCAGTAGCTAGGAGGAGGATGATAAATAAAAATGCCGGGAGATAGGAAAACCTCCTGTTTTCATATATTCCTACAGAGGTTAAGGGACAGGTAAATTCTCCACCCAACCCTGATCTGTCCCAGATCTGTCTGTTTTATTGTCTGGGAGCCAGGGGACCTCAGCTTCGTGAGTACCTCCATCTGAGGGCCTGTGGCCCTGTCAGTGGGGACCTTTGATTGTTGATTGATGCAGGAGCTCATGGCCTACTGTGGGAGGCACTGTCCCCAGGCAGATAGGTCTGGACCATAGAGGAAGCACAGCTGAAGGTGAGCCTGGAAACAAGCCTCGAGCAGCTCTCCTCTGTCGTTTTCTGCTTTAAGTCCCTGCCCTGATGTCCTGCCTCAGCGTCCCTCGATGATGGGCTGTAACCTGTGAGGTAAACAAACCTTTTCTCCCCTCGGCTGGCTCTCGGTCAGTGTATTATCACAGCAGCACTGCAGCAACTAGATCTCATCTTTTTTGACCCTGCAGAAAATGGAGAAAACATACCTTTTTCTGGGCAAATGTTGGGTCTTCCCAGTCATTGACACAGTGACCCATAGCTCACCCCAAGGGAAACTTTGCTTGGAGAAATTTCAAGCAGAAAGTTCTCTGTTTCTTAATGTTAAGTGAATAGGAACTTAATTCAGGAATCACTTCTGGAGCCTTGGGTGGCTCTGTGAGTGGAGAGCTCACAGTGTCACAGGCTCAGTGGGAAAACAAGTGCATGGGCTCTGGGGAACACAGATGGCGCCATATTAACCGCTCCCACCCGGGCTTGCTCATCTATGATCTCCATGCTTCTGAGACATTCCCTCCTGGGAATGTGTACACAGGCAGAGTCTCAGATGTGATCTTTGAAAGGTACTCCTGGCCACCATGACGACAGTCACTGTGTTTGGTATTTCTATTCTGACTCTCTTTGGTGATATCCATGATGCCTTGAAATTCTTGCCTTAACCCTCTGAGTGGTGGGACCACTGGAATCCTTTAGGCTAGCCTGGACTACATGAGATCAGAGAGGATATGCTCAGAAGGTAGCCTAAGACTAAACCTGCCAACATCTTGATTTTAGAGTCAGTCAGAAAGAACAAGATCAAATTCAGAGAGATAGATCAATGGATAAAGGGTTTGCTGCACAGATGGGAGGACCAGAGTTCAGATCCCCAGAACCCTTTAAAGCTGGGCACAGCAGTGCACAGCTATAATCATGGTGCTCCTAAAGAAGATGGAGACAGGAGAAACCCTAGGAGCTTAAGGCCGTCTAGCCTGAAATGTGCAGTGGCAAAGAGCAAAAATATCTTTTCCAAACTAGGTAGAAGGTGATGGCCAACCTCCAAGGTTGTAATCTGACCTCCATATGTATGCCTTGACATGCATATACCTTTACACACACACACACACACACACACACACACTTACACACTTGATACATCAGACACAAAAGATAAAAAACATTATTTAAAAATTAAGATTTTTATTGTTAAAGCCACTAGCCTGTGATATTTTCTTATTGTGGTTCCCAAAATAAAAACAAGAACCCACAAAGATTCCTATGCCTCCCCGGACTGGTCCCCGTCTTCAAGGAGGGGCCACCAACCTGAGCCAGCTTGATCTCAGTCAGTTAGTGTTCTGGGCAGTGGGCACATGAGACTAAAGGTCATAGTGCTGGATGCCTTCCCTTGCTGACCCCCGCCCTGTGTTCCCCTTGAAGATTTGCTTGGTCCCTGGCTGCAGGGGGCAAAGAGCTGCTGAGAGGGTCCTGTTGAGATCCTGGACAATTTCACTAGGTTCCTCAGCTTTGAGCTGTCACCACCTTTCAGCAATCTGGGCCCCAGTGTTTGGGTAATGTCGGTGACATTAGGCCCTGATGTAGATATATAAAATATATCTTCAGTTGAGCTAAGCTGGCTACAACCTGTGTGGCTTTTCCTGGAAAATTTTAGGGCAGTAGTTCTTAAATTCTGGCAGGTCTCAAAAATCACTGGCAGGCTTACTCAAGTAGAGCTGGCAGGACCACGCCCATAGTCTCTTTCAGAGATCTGGGTAGATCTCTAACAAGCTGCCACGTGATACTGATGCTTTAGCCCCAGAGATGCTGATGTCACCAGTTCAGACACTGATTGGGCCAAGGGTAAAAGGATTCCAGGAAGAGCACCTATAATGGTCCAAAGGACGCTGAATGAGGCGCAAGCAGAGCTGGGGTAGGAAATGATGGGACCGTATGATTTGGTCAAAAGGGCTCGTGTGCTGGGCAAAGCCTGCTAGTGGTTACATAAGCCACAGGGCAATGGGTAGAAATAGCTGCCAAGACCTCAGTTCCGCTGCACAGGAGAGGCTTGCGCAAAGCCGTGGATGGATGGAGGCCCATCGTCCTGCCCGCAGGCACTGCTGGAGGCTCTGCGGCCTCCAGGGCCATCACTGAGCTAGCAGCAGCAAGGGAGAGGGCCCACACAGAAGGCTCTTCTGTCTGCTGCCTGGACACGTACCGCCTGAGCGTCTGGCTCCCGTGGAGGTCAGAAGTGGAGGGAGGAAGCCAGTGAGGGCACTGGGCTCCATGGAAGTGGAATTACCTGTGTTTGTGAGCGGCCACGTGGGTGCTAGGAATTAAACTAGGGTCTTTCACAAGGGCTCTAAATCACTGTGCCGTCCTGCCAGCCCATTCTACTGTCAACTACGATATTCTGTGAGCTTAAGTAGCAGGTAATGGGGCTGAGGCAGCAACCGAGAGCTCCCGCCTTGAGGCACAACCACGAGCGGAGAACATGCTGGTAATGGCAAAAGTCTTTTGAAACTTCAAAGACCATCATCTTCTGTGACACACCTTCTCCAGCAAGGCCACACCTCCCCCAGCAAGGCCATGGCTCCCGATTCTTTCCAAACAGTTCCAACAACTGAGGACCAAGCACTTAAACATATGTGGATCCTGTGGAGGGCATTCTCATTCAAGCCCGCAGAGCAGAGCAGGTCCATGTTGGTGTACCAGTTCTGCATACAGACTCCCTCCATTCTAGCTAGGGCTTGTCTGCCTTCTGCATCAGCTTTAGATGTGTTTAAGACACTCCCTCCTGCCCTTAGCCCCACCTCCCCATCCTCACCAGGCTACTTACTAACTTCCTATCTCTTGTAAGTCAGATCCTTACAGCGCTTGCTTCGAAAGCATAAGGACGTGGGTTTGAGTCTCGGAACCCATGTAAATAAAGATCTGGGTGTGGTGTATATCATGCTTGTAATCCCAGTGTTGAGAAGGGAGAGATAAGAGGATCCCTGGGGATCGCTGGCCAGCCAGCTGAGTTATACTTGGCAATCTCTAGATCAGTGGCAGACCTTGTTGAAGGGTAGTACCTGAGGAATGGCACCCAAGGTTGTCCTCTGCCCTCTACACACACACATGTAACACATGAACATACATGTGCAGGTGTATACACATGCACACACACACACATAAACACACACACACACACACACACACACACACACAAACCTAGTTTCTTCCAGACTAAAGTCAAACTCAACCCTGCCTCCTCAGTGTCAGCTCGGTCACTCTCCTGAATACCCTAGCAACAAACTCACCCCTGTCTCAGGGCCTTTGCTTGTCCTGTGCCCTCGGCAGAGTGACTCTTTCACTGCATTCTTTATCTAGCTTATGCTTGTCTTGTATAAGATCTCAATTGAGGTTAACAGTGACCCCATAATATTAACTAGGCCCCCCTCTTGCTTCCTCTGAGAGCACCCAGTTCACATATTTTTCAATTATTTATTATTTTACAGTTGTTTTGCCTGTTTGTTTAGTGTCTGTTTCAAGCATACTAGGTCTGAAATCTGGGACCCTGTCTGTTTCCTCATCTTTATGTAACTAGGGTATTTTGGATATCATCAACAGAAACCACCGGGTAATCTAAAAACAGGGGTCAGCTGGAAGGATCTGGGAAGAGACAAGCCAGAGAGCAGGGTTTGGAAGCACACAGGAACAAGATGTCTCTAAAACCCAGGAAGCTAAAATAACAGGAAATGTTCTCCTTAAAACAGCCTGGTGGGGTGGGGATTCCCCCAAAATATCAGCGTATCTTTAGTCTTTTTATGAACCTGTTTTGATTTAAAATTAATATAGTAAAAATGACCATCTTGCCAGAAGCAATATACAGATTCAATGCAATCCCCATCAAAATCCCAACTCAATTCTTCATAGAGTTAGAAAGAGCAATTCAAAAATTCATCTGGAATAACAGAAAACCCAGAATAGCTAAAACTATTCTCAAGAGTAAAAGAACCTCTGGGGGAATCAGTATCCCAGACCTCAAGCTGTACTACAGAGCAATAGTGTTAAAAACCACATGGTATTGGTACAGTGACAGGCATGTAGATCAATGGAACAGAATTGAAGACCCAGAAATGAATCCACACTCCTATGGTCACTTGATCTTTGACAAAGGAGCTAAAACCATCCAGTGGAAAAAAGATAGCCTTTTCAACAAATGGTGCTGGCTCTACTGGAGGTCAACATGCAGAAGAATGCAAATTGACCCATTCTTATCTCCTTGCACTAAGCTCAGTTCCAAGTGGATCAAGGACCTCTACAAAAAACCAGACACACTGAAACTAATAGAAAGGAAACTAGGGAAGAACCTTGAACATATGGGCACAGGGGAGAATTTCCTGAATAGAACTCCAATAGCTTATGCTCTAAGATCAAGAATTGACAAATGAGACCTCATTAAATTACAAAGTTTTTGCAAGGCAAAAGACACTGTCAAAAAGACAAAGCGGCAACCAACTAACTGGGAAATGATCTTTACCAACCCTACATCTGACAGAGGGCTAATATCCAATATATACAAAGAACTGAAGAAGTTAAACTCCAGAGAGGCAAGTAACCCTATTAAAAAATGGGGTACAGAGCTAAACAAAGAGTTCTCACCTGAAGAATATCTAATGGCTGAGAAGCACCTAAAGAGATGTTCATCATCCTTAGTCATTAGGGAAATGCAAATCAAAACAACCCTCAGATTCCATCTCACACCAGTCAGAATGGCTAAGATCAAAAACACAAGAGACAGCAGTTGTTGGCGAAGATGTAGAGAAAGAGGAACACTCCTCCACTGCTGGTGGAATTGCAAGCTGGTACAACCACTCTGGAAAGCAGTCTGGCGGTTCCTCAGAAAACTGGGCATGACACTCCCGGAGGATCTGGCTATACCACTCCTGGGCATATACCCAGAGGCTTCCCCTGCATGCGATAAGGACACATGTTCATAGCAGCCTTATTTATAATAGCCAGAAGCTGGAAAGAACCCAGATGTCCCTCAACGGAGGAATGGATTCAGAAGATGTGGTATATCTACACAATGGAATACTACTCTGCAATTAAAAACAATGAATTCACGAAATTCCTAGGCAAATGGTCAGAACTGGAAAATATCATCCTTAGTGAGGTAACCCAATCACAAAAGAACACACATGGTATGCAGTCACTGATAAGGGGATATTAACCCAGAATCTCAGAATACCCTAGACACAATTCGCATATCAATAGATTTCTAAGAAGATGGAAGGAGAGACCCCTGGTCCTGGAAAGACTGGATGTAGGGGAATGCCAGGACAGAGAAGTGAGAGGGGGTTGAATAGGGAAAAGAGGGAGGGAAGGGGGCTTATGGGACTTTCGGGGAGGGAGGAAACGGGAAAGGGGAAATGATTTTGAATGTAAATTTAAAAAAACTTAGAAAATAAAATTTAAAAAAAATAAAATAAAATACAGAGTGGGACCATTTCTTTAGCCAGACTTGATTCATGGCGGGCATCATCTGTTAAGGGAGGGAGAAAGGTCTCCTCATACTGGACTCTGGAGAAAAGAAGCAATTAATCCCTGGCTCAAGGAAGAAAGAAAAATGCATAGGAAAGGTAAAGACACAAGAGAAGGCAGAGGAGGGGAGAGAGAAAATAAGAGTTGTTTACTCTGTTCTTCCAAAGCAGGGGACGCCCCTGTCAGGAGTGCAAGAGATTGAACTGAGCTCGGGAGGTCAAACCCTTCCATTCCTGAAGGAAGCCCTCAAAGATCCCAACCCCTAACACTGTTGCATTAGGGACTATGTTTCTAACGTGCCCTTTGGGGAGACACGTTCAAAACCCAGCAGGTAGGGAAAAAAATTTAAAAACCTTTACAGAGATTTTCATGGATAGAAGATCTTAAGAGTTACATTAGTGACATAGCTTCTGAAAAACTTCACAGTTGAGCAAGTTTGATGCCGGCTGGCTTAAATTGCAGAGATGATTTGGCAGTCTTAGGTTGTCCATTCTGTTTAATGCTCTGAGATGGGTTAGCTTTGACCATTTGACACAGCCTTGGAAAAGCGTCTCAATCCAGGATTGTCTACCTTGGGTTGGCTTGAGGCTGTGTGTTGTGTAACAGTTTCATCTGAGATTGAAACATTCCATCCCACAAGGGAGCTCCTTAATCAGGAAAGTAAACAACTCAAAATAGCTTCGGGAAGTCTGCAACTGACCAGATCCAGTAATCCCTCCCTGTCTGAGTCAGCAGTCAAAATTGAGAGCCGAGACAATCCAAGCTCTGAGGAAGGCTCAGAGATCAGACCAGCTGCCTGGAAGAGCTTTAGACGACCAGTGAGACTCACAGTTTAACTGCCTACAGACTGTGCGGGTGTCCCAGCTTCCCTGCTTTGTGGGAATCTGGGGTGGGCTTTGGTGATGCAGTTGTCTTTGAATCATTTCTGCTCCTGTAAGGACCTCCAATATGAGCCACTAAGCAGGATTTTGGTGGCACTCATGCTCAGGTCTGCTGTGGGTGAATAGGCTTGTGTGTTGAATCTCTGACGGAAAAGTTTTGTCATACAACAGCATGTCTGTGGGGGTGGAGGATTACCTTAATAAAGTTAACTGATGTGGGAAGATCCAGCTCACTTGGGCAGAATCTAGGCAGGGGGGGTCTCAGGGGGCCAGGAATAGCCACACAAGCCACTCAGACACCAATCTCAGTCAGCTGTGGATGGCTTGTTGCACACACACTCCAAGACTGATTAATCAGCCATGCAGCCAGAAGTCAGGATCTAAAACTGCGACCACGCACAGTCCTCAGAACCAGTTTTTATATGGGAAAAACAGCTGAAGAAATGCATTTGTGACATTTACAACATATAGGCTATCTAGAAAAACAGTGCTGTCTGACACTTAAGCTGATAGTCTGGGTTGAGAGGCAAGGAAGCTAGGGGTGTTAGGGCCCAAGAATTACTGAAGGAAGACCTCAGACTCAAACAGTATGCAGATATTTATTCTGCAGATATTACCAACATGTAGAGGTCAACTATTCATCAAAATGGCAACACCTTATGGTGATTGCAGACCCCTTTTTAGACAGGGCTAGGGGAATTTTCTAGAAGAGCTAGGTAACCTCTAATGTAATTGGTTGCTAAGTTAGTTTCATTGTATTTGGTGAGACCTTGAAGAATTTCAGAAACCATCTCTGTTCTGACCTTGTCATCTCCTCTAGCTCAGTGTCCCAGAAGCTGACTCAGCTCCAGACTTGCTCCTTAAGTCAGGGCCATCAATGACTAAATGTCTTTACTTATACTGGGGGCCTAGATTGCTTGCCTAGGAATTGAAAATTTTTTATTCCCTAGGTTTGTGGACCTTTCAGGGGGTCTCCAAAGTCCACGAGGCTCTGAGGCTTGGTGACAAAGTATAAGTTGTTTTTGTCAGTGCAAGGAACAGTAGGTCAAGGTCATGAGCTACAAAATGAAGCTACAAGATGACAATACAGCAGGGCTATTGTCAAGTTTTAATATTTAACAGTCATAAGTTGTAAAAAGTGGAGAAAGAGATTTGAGTCCAAGCAATCATGCATATGATCATTTCTCACGCTCTTGACTGTGATGTGATGTGGCAAGCAGTTTCAAGTTCTTGCCTCAATTTCCTGATAGTTGCAGACTGCACCCTGATAGTGTAGATTGAAAGACAACTTTCTGCCCTTGGTTTCTTTTTGTCAGGGCATTTCATCACAGCCACAGACATGAAACTGGAACACCTACCGCACAATACAGTGACCAGTTGGCAGTCAACTCTGGAAGAGAGGGAGAAAAACAATATGTTCAAAGTCTAGAAAACAGTGAAGGCCTCCAAGGTCATAAACAGAATGATCAAAGACTTTGGAGACTTTTATCTTGAAGAGAATGTGTGAGAAACAAAACATCTGTGGGAAGGCTACTCTTGGTTGTCAACTTGACTATATGTGGAATTAACAACTGAGACTTTTCTTAAGTTATTTGAAGTGGGTTGGCCTACTTTTAGTTCAGGTCTTTAGAGATGGGAAGATCTACCTTCAATCTGACTAGCCTTTTGGTGGCAGCCTACATAAAGGACATGGAAGTAGACTGTTTCCCTCTCTCTCTCTCTCTCTCTCTCTCTCTCTCTCTCTCTCTCTCTCTCTCTCTCTCTCTGTGTCTGTCTGTCTGTCTCTCTCTGCATGCCTGTCCTGGCTCTCAATAGCAAGGCTGTTTCTTAGTTGGCATTCTAGCCGACGTCTTCAGAATTCTGGACCATCTGAGACATTCAGTCTCATGGAATAAACAACTACTGAATTCTTGGACTTTCCATTGGTGGACAGCCATTACTGAACTATCTGGACCACAGCCTGTAAGACACTTCAATGAATTTCATATATGTCTCAGCCCTGTTCCTCTAGAGAACCCTGAATAACACAGGTTTTGGTACCAGGAGTGGTTCTACAGCAACAGAAGTATAAGGATGAATCTTTTTAAGTATCTGGAATAAGCTTTTCAATTTGCCAACACCTACTGAAGCCTCTCCTGGGAGCTGAGAGAGTACCGAAAACCCACAGTGTAAGCTATCTTACACACCTAAAAAGACAAATGCATTTGATTATCCTAATTCATCAATTGTGATATGCAATGGATTTGGTGACTATAAGTTTTGACAACTTGTGGAAAAAATAAAATGACGATTCTGGATGGTTGTTCCCGGCATCTCTGGATAAACTGACAAGGGAAAACAATCGTCTCAGTGATAAGATTAGCCAATGTGTAGCATCTCAGAATATGGTGAAGGATAGCTATGATAAAGTTGATCAGCTCCAGATGAACACAAGCAGTCTGGAGGTTTCCAAGTGTGCCCTGGAAGAGGATCTTCTCTCCAGCAGCCACAGAGCTCGAGTTGTAGAAAATCAAATGGAAGCCTTCATCGATAAGCGTGAATTACAAAGAAAATCCAAGCCTCAGACTTCGAGGAGACTGGCAGTTAACAGGAGGGCATTACTTGGCAAAGAATAGGATCCTGTAACTTGGGGTGGGGATGTGTGGAAGGACCCTGTCGAAGCTGAGAACTTTGAACCCTCAGATTCTCAAGGGTTCATCTCATCTGAGGAAGTAGTCTCTCTACCCTCACCAAAAGACGTTCTCCCACACTGACCCCTGAAATATTGCCTTTTGGCTGCTGACTGAAGAAATTAATCCTTCATTGTTTGATCAACCAGCAGTGACTTTCCAAGAAGGAGATGCCAGGCAAGATATTGCTGATGTCCCTGAGGACAGGGAGGCCCGATCAATAGTGGCCTCTAGACCTATAACCAGACTGAAGGCTAAGCAGGCTCCTAGAGGGAAGGTAAAAAGAATAGTTCACAAGGAGATGTGCTACACTACTGAAGAGCTTAATGAGTTTCTTAACTCACTCAAGCAGAAGTCTGGGGAATATGTGTGGGAATGGACTTTAAAGGTATGAGATAACGGTGGAAGGAAGGTAAAACTGCATCAGCCTGAGTTGATGGGACTGGAGAGATGGCTCAGGGGTTAAGAGCATCGACTGCTCTTCCAGAGGTCCTGAGTTCAATTCCCAGCAACCACATGGTGGCTCACAACCATCTGTAATAGGATCTGATGCCCTCTTCTGGTGTGTCAGAAGACAGCGACACTGTACTTATATATATTATATAAGTCCTTAGGAAGGACCTTGATAAAATACCTAAGAGTTTCATTGTTTTTCCTCAGAGAAGCAAGAGTAACTGTACACTGGGGGTGGGAGGAGAGAATAAGACTTTCTGGGGTCTATTGGATACTGGTTCTGAACTGACACTGATTCTGGGAGATCTCAAGAAACACTGTGGTCCTCAAGTTACAGTAGGTACCTAAGGGAGTCAGATGATTAATGGAGTTTTGGCTGAAATCCGATTCACAGTAAGCCCACTACATCCTCAAGCTCATCCTGTAGTTATTAATCCAGTTCCAGAATATATAACCAGGATAGATACTTAGAAGTTGGCAGAATTCCCATAGCAGTTCCTTGACCTCTGGAATAAAGGCTGTTATTTGGAAAGACCAAATGGAAGCCTTTAGAGTTGTCTCTTCCAGGAAAAAACAGGATCATATCACTGGAAGAACTGCAGGAATTAGTGCTACCATCAAAGACTTGAAAGATGCAGGGGTGGTGGCTCCCACCATAGCTCCCTTTAACTCTCCTAACTGGCCAGTGCGGAAGACAGATGGATCACAGAGAATGAAGGTTGACTGTCGAAAACTAAATCAAGTAGTGACTCTAATTGCAGCTGCTTTACCAGATGTGCTGTCCTTACTTGAGCAGATTAACACATCTCCTGGTACATGGTATGCAGCCATTGATCTGGAAAATGCCTCTTTCTGGGTACTTGTCAATCGGGACTGCAAGAAGCGATCTCAGTCTGCCAGTTCTGCTCCTCTAGAGAGCCCTGACTAATACAGTCTGCTGTCAAGTTGCAAAGGTTGCTGGAATGAGAGAGGTGGGTATTCTCCCAAGACTCCTAGAACAGATATAATAAGAAAAAGAATCAAGAGAGAAAATAAAGGGAATGTATTTATGTCCATTATAGGAAAAGCAGACTCTAGCAAAGAGATACTGATTTATTCACACCTCGTATATATTTTAGACTAGCAGAAGAGATAAAAAGAAATGCTAGAATGTGTTGAATAACATGCTATGACAAACACTGTTGGGGAATGGGAGTCTTTTGGTGTATCTTTTTCCTTTCAATCCTGATGATATGTAGCTTGGTGAGGCCACGGTATCCCTCATCTGAAGGTTTCTCGGGCCACAGCCCTCTGTGTATATTAAATTATCCTGCTCCCCGGTTTATTGCTCTCTTCTTGTCTTGAATCTGTCTCTAAATTGTGGAGGCCATTCGCTGCAGTTTCGCATCTTCTCTCCAGCCTCAATTTTCAGGGTTCATGGAGAATTCTGGCAATAGAAAAGCATAGGAGCAGAATATCCTCTGAATAAAATCCTTGGGATGCTGTTTGCCCTTGGGGTTGTGAGGTCGGGGATGGGTGGAGAAGCTGGATGAGACAGGGAAAGAAGCCAGCCTCTCGTGCTGTCATCTTGGGATTACTGGTAGAAACCTGAGATCCTCAAGAGAGGATGCACACTCCTGGCCAGCATGCCTCTGTGGCTGTCCTCACTGCTGCGTTGCTGTGTGTTGAGGCTGGAGAATGCTGCTCAGAGGTTGGGGGGCAGGGTTTGGAAGCTCTCTCCAGTGACAGGTGTTTATTGTTGGCCCACAATGGTAGAGGAACTACTGGGGAAAGACACCTTCCTGCTGTATTAAGACTTCCTTCTTTTTTTAATATAGGGCTAGGGAGGCAACTCAGGGGAGTTGGTTCTGTCCTTCCATAATATAGATTCTGAAGATTGAACTCACGCCATCAGGCACTGTGACAAATGGCTTTACTGTCTTACCAGCTCTGGAGTTTCTAACTGGAGTCACCTGAGTCCTTTTACTGCTCCTTGTGCACTAGCTAAGGTTTATGTGTCTCCTAGGCAGTTCTACTGCCCTTGTGCAGGTCAGCTCAGCTGAGGCCGGCCTCTGGTGTTTATGGAAGTCCACCAAGTGATCTGCAGACAGGGTCAGAAAGAGGCATGAAGAAAGAGACCCCCAAGGTCCCAAATCTCTTTAAAGCCTATAGCAAACTTTAATGTTTGTGGGCATCTGCCATGTATACAGTAAATGGTAAAAATTTCCTATGTGACCCTAGAAATTGAAGGACAACTGTCCAGGTAAGATAAAGGCCTATTTGGACATAAAAAAAAGAACAACCCACACCAGGTTATGAAGTCTAAATACCATAGATTTCTTTTCTCACATTTTTGTAGAGAAGAAGTCCAAGATCAAGTTGGTGTTTGGTAAGGCCTTTCTTCCTTCTTTCTAGCCTTCCACTTTCTTACTGGCCTCTGCCTGTTTGTTTTTTTTTTTCTTTTGTACATGTGGCAGTATTCTTTCCATTTCTTAAAACTCCAATCCCACATAGCTAAGAAGTCTCATGTCCAAATACACGATCTATGGCCTGACCCTCAGCACTCATGACTACATCCAGGGAAGGAGCCGCCCCCCTCAGGGTTAGGGCTTAGACCTATCAGTGACGGGAAGAAGAAGATTCAATCTGTAAAAAGGCCCAAGTGGATCAAGAAGGTTTTCTTTCCCTTACTTTGGAATTGGCACTAATATTTTTTTTTTCTGAGGCTGGAGAAATGGCTCAGTGATTAAGTGATCTGGCTGCTGTTTCAGAGGACCCACCCTCAGTTCCCAGCACCCACATAGCAGCTCACAACCATCGACAGTGCTAGTTCCAGGGGATCTGATGCCTTCCTCTGGCTTCTGAGGACAGCAAGTGTGCATGTGACACACAGACAGACAGCAGCAAAGCTTTCATATATATAAAACACAGTAACCAAATCTTTAAAATTGTTTTGATTTCTGACTGAGTTGCCCTTGACCTGGACTCCAGATAGAAATGACTAGGAGACAGAGGTGGAATCATGGTTTCCCTGGGTGGAGTGGAGAGTGGAGAAAGGCAGTTTGTGTCAAAGTAAAGCAGACAGGAAGCAGAGTGAAAGGCCAGCACAGCAACACCTGGTCTAGGAGTAGGAGAGAGGCAGACAGTAGCCAGGGGCAACAGGACATGGACCAAGCCCAGAAGATGAAAGTATGTACCTGTGCACAACTATTTGGGAATTTGGAGAAACAGTGGGGCAGTTTATCATAAAATTAAAATAGACTTGTGTGACCCCATGATATTTGTATATATTATTGGTGTGTGCGCCTGCCCACATGTTTGCATCAAGAGACATGTACTGGATTACACTGGTGGCATTGGAACAAGATTAAGGGTAGGGATGGGCAAGGGACAAGGCAAAGGAAGGCTGTCACAGATGCAGCTGGGATCAATTCAGCGTGTTGGAGGTGCCCTGTGGTTAGCAGCCTGGGCAGAGGAGAGGAGGCAGAGAGCTGTGAGCTGTGAGCTGTGAGCTGTGAACTGTGAACTGTGAACTGTGTAGGAGGAGTAAGGAAGCTTTTAAGAGGCCTAAATGGGGTAGGACCTGACCGCTGACCATCTGAAACCCCTCCTGAATTAAACAGCCTGTGCCGGATATCAAGCATCACATCTCTCCCGGTCCCCTGGAAGACTTCACTGCGGGGGTGTGCTCACTCCCAGGACCATGTGTTTCTGTGGCTCCATCTTCCAGCATTCCTACCTCAGAGCTGATGACAGGCAGTAGGTGTGTCAGTCACCAGAAAGGAGTAGTCATTATGCTGTTTCTGTGGACCCTAAATCTGCCCCACATGTCATGAAACTGACCTCCTTCCCAGCTCCGCCTCTCATTTTTCTAGTGTTCCTTGCCTGAGAGACAAGATAGTGTTGTATTCTGGAAGCCAGGCTGGGCAGGCCATGCTATCGAGTATTGCAATGACTCTTAGGGAATAAGGTCATGGTTCATTCTTTTTGATTTCTCAGCCCTTGCCTTCAGCTATCCCCTCTCAACTACTAGAATTCAGGCCAACATCCTCAGCAGATCACCCAACTGTGAGATCAGGGGTGTCAGTAGCAGGTCCCAAGAACCTCCAGATGAATTCCAACAGAGTCTTGCTGCTTGCTGTCTGATGTTGGGGGAGCCCAGGGTCAATACTGATCATGCATGCTTCTACTGGCTTCCTACCACCCACAAGGCCCACATGGCTTTGGCCTTAGGTGTCACTTAGCACTCCAGTTCCCCCAGGCTCTACCTGCTTGCTTGGGGCCTGCTGGCATAACCGCTCTCCTGCCCCCTGGTGAGTACAGTCCTGCTTCCCAGGGCTGGGGTAAGTGGAGTGAGCATCACTCGCTGGAGTTTATAAGAAGCACAGAAAAATCCAGGACTCGAGGATGAAGTCAGACATTGAGAAGAGGCATCCTTTCTAGGAACACAGGGTCTTCCACACTGGGCAACTTTTAACTTCAGTTGCTTCCAACCCATTGGAAGATTTGCCTTTGTGCATGGTGGGCGAATGCTCAGAACGGCCCATGGCAAGGTCTGTGCAGTCAGAGGGTTGACTCATCTCAAGAAACCAAAAGTATCGCTGAGAGCAGCAAGAAGTTTCCCTTGCAAGGGACCCACTGCATCTGTACCCCAAGAACTGCAGACAGTTCTGAACAGTTCTCTGGAGAGGCTCAGGAGTTCATCTGGAGAGAGGCGGCCAAGCACAGCTGATGAAACCACTCGATTTTATGACCTAAATTATATTAAGTATTTCAACTTATTTAGGTTGGTTCCTTCAAGCATTTATCAACCAGTCTGCCCTTAGAATGTTCTGGAAAATGAAGTCTCTTACAGCGTCCATTGGGCATTCACATTATCTGTGTGCTTCCTGATCACACACACACACACACACACACACACACACACACACACGACAACTTCCATGAACTGGCAGTGGCGCCCTGTAAAACAACTTAGGTGAAATTTGTCAAGCACCAACCCTTTCCTGTGGAATGTCCCCGGGTGCTTGGTTTCTTTACTGTTTTTAAAGATTCTATCCTGCCTGACTTCTTCATTACCAGGAGGAAGAAAGTCAGTGGGCCTGAGACCATAGGCTTTGCTCTGGGTTACAGAGATGCATACTCTTGGCTTCTTGGCTTCCACATTTATGGGGTACCTACCTAGGAAAAGGCCTGCTGTGCAGGGATGCATGAAGGTCAGGGGAAAACCTGGACAAAGGAGTCAAGTGAAGCAAATGAGGAGATGTTTAAAAGTAGCTTCCTGACTCTTCCAGCCTCTCTCCTCCCTCCTCCCTCCACACACATCAACTCGAAGCTTCTTGTGCAATTACAGGCTATTAGACTTGGAAGAATTTTTATCTTATTGCCAGGCTCCTGAGCAATAAGGACAGCTTTGCCTCTCCTGATTGGCAGGAAAGGGGGTGGGGTGAGTACTTGAATGGGTACAATGTGCCATGTACATTCCTAAATAATTATACATATTCACAAAGGTCATTCTGGTGCATAATATCTATCCATTCATCTATCTATCTATCTATCTATCTATCTATCTATCTATCTATCTATCTATCTATCCATCCATCCATCCATCCATCCATCCATCCATCTATCTATCTATCTATCTATCTATCTATCTATCTATCTATCTATCATCTGTCAGTATGTCTGTTTATTTAGAAATAGGGTCTCGTTGTGTAGTCTTATTTGGCCTGGAAGGTCCTATGTAGACTAGACTGGCCTTGAACTCAGAAAGATATGTCTACTTCTGCCTCACAAGTGTGGGATTAAAGATTCAAGATATTCCTGGATCTGGTAGACAGTAGTTAAATATGGGGGACTCTGAAAATACTACCTAAGAGATTGTCAATAAAGAACAACTTATGACATTCTCCTGTCTCTTCTTTCTTGTAATCTTTAGCACATGCTGTTGGTGGCAGGTTGGGGCCTAGCATGGGTCCAGGTGTCCCTGATGGGTCTAATCTGTTGTATCCTTATACGTAGATATGTTTCTCACACTTAGAGGCTTCTGTGATTCTCCTACTTTCATCTCTGATGTCTTTTTTGTTGCTGTTTTGTTTTGGGTTTTGTTTTTTTGTTTTTTTTTTTTAAGACAGATTCTCTCTACATAGATTTAACTGGGCTGGAATTCACTACATAGACCAGGCTGGCCTTGAACTCACAGAAGTCTGCTTGCCTCTACTTCCAGATTGCAGGGATTAAAGGAGCCATCATGCCCAGCCCCTCTCTGTTGTTTTCATGTCACCCTGGGGCAACAATCCCCTCACCCAGCTGTCTTAGTGTACATTAAGTCATTAACCTGGCAAAAATTTCCTCTCTTCCCCTCATATTTCCAAACTGGTCCTTTTCCTTTTACTGAAGGCCAAAACTCCCCACAGCCAAAATAAACGTTCTGATTCAAGAGACAGAGAGAGAGCCAGAAAACCAGAACTATTTGCTTAGGATTCAAAATCCCACCATCACTTTCTCTTTCTTGTTAGTGGAGGGAGGGACCATTGGAAATGTGAACGTGGGAGTGGCTACTTGAGCTTTGTGATCAGGTGATTTCCACAGACTTGTCCTAGAAAATTCCAGAACTTCTTTCCAATTTTATCTGAAGATGCAGGCTGCCATCTTCAGTAGCTGTAGAGAGAAGTCGTACCCTAAATGACTCAGCTTCTTCTCAAACTGCAACACCAACACTGCCCTCCTGTGCCTTCTTATCCTGATGATATGTGCCTCCAAGGAGCAGAGGTCACAGAACCAAAGGACAAGTTTGGCAAAGACCCCACAGAGGCTATAGCTGAGCTATTTCAGGAAAGCTACTCCCTATGATGAACTCTAAACAACATGGTTTCTTATTTCTATTTTCTTTTTGATCTCTCTCTCTCTCTCTCTCTCTCTCTCTCTCTCTCTCTCTCTCTCTCTCTCTGTGTGTGTGTGTGTGTGTGTGTGTGTGTGTGTCAACATGGAGTGCCTTCCTTACAGTCCTTTGCAATCCGTCTTGAAGATGACCCAATGCTTTGTGCCTCTGTTCTTTATTTCATCACCTCCATTTCTCTGGTCCTCCACTGTTCCCCATACTCCCCTCTCGTTGTCATTGTCCTGACCTGTACCCCACTGACCGAGAGGCCAACTCCAACCTAACAAACGTCCTCATCATGAAGACTTTCAGTCTGGAGCCGTTGTTCCTTCTCCATTATCCTCGGTATGGCTAATTTGGAGTGTCGAGTTGAGAGGTGCCTAGAGAATTGGTAAAACATACTTCTTGGCAGGTCTGTGAAGTTGTCCAAGAATATTGACATGTGTGATGATGAACAGAGAGGAAAACTCTCCATGAATGTGAGCAGGCACTGTCAGTAGATTGGAGATAGGACAGAAAAGAAGAAAACAAGAGAAGCCCCTCTTGTCTCCTTGGCTTTGTTTTAAAGGTAAGATCCTTCCTGCCACATGACATGATTCAGTCTGGAGCTCACCAGAGCTCAGTCAATGCCTGTAGCCTTCAGGATTATGTAACCCCTTTTTGAAATAAACACTGTTTGAAAAACAAAGTCAGGTTGCCCACGGTCATTTTTCTATGATGAGGAGGACAGGAGTGACGTGTGAGGTCATGGACCTGTGGCAGTGCTGGTCAGCTCTGGGATGGGTGTGGTGCAGAAGCTAGGGGATCAGGTAAGACAAGCCTGCAGGCCTGTGCTCAGAGACCGTAGGCAGCTCTACTGAGGGCTCTCGTGATAGGAAGGTCAGGGAAGGACTAGAACAGTCCCAAGCTTGGAGTTCAGAATCATGGACCACGTGACAGAAGACAGTTCCAGAAGAACAAAGCATGCAGACCACAGCACAGACACTCATGGCCTCTTATACTCGGATTCACAGAGAGACTTTATAGAAGCAGGGTCAGAAGGGTTGGGAAATGCGCAGCCTGGCCAGGGGAGACACGGAAGAGGCAAAGACCCCACTAAAGCACGAGCAGAGACATTAGAGCAGAAAAAAGGGAGCCATTGCTCTGCATGGGGACAATTTGGGAAGACCTGGAGGGTATCCCAGAGATCCCAGAGACTGCAATATCACACCCTGACAGGCTTATACACACATGTACACATGTGTACAGGTGCACTGGTACACACACACACACACACACACAGAGAGAGAGAGAGAGAGAGAGAGAGAGAGAGAGAGCATCCTCCAGTATTTTGCTCAGTAACACACAGTGGACTCTCCACCTTATTGGTCCTGTGGTTCTTCATTGCACTTCCTGCCTGGTGTCCTCCCTGCTTCCCTCCCCTTCTCTCTCTTCTATATACTCACCTAATTAAACCCCAACTCAAATGAACTCCAACAATTTACCCTAGAATCCACGTGAAAAGACAAAGCACTGTAGCACATGCTTGTAATCCCAACACTGGGGAGGTAGACAGACAGTTCACAGGGACTCAGTGACCGCTAGCCTAACTTATTTGGCGAGTTCTAGGCCTATGACAGACACTGTCTCAAAAAGCCAAAGTGGACAGCTCCTGAGCCAACCCAGGGTTGACCTCTGGCCTCCATATGCATTCACACATGTGTGTAGTGCCACATGAACATAAACCCAACAGATATCACACACACACACACACACACACACACACACACACACACACACACCACACCACACTGCTATAAAATGTAGGAAAGTATGAAGAGTTGGTTAGGATGACCTAGGAACATGTCGTGTGTGTGTGTGTGTGTGTGTGTGTGTGTGTGTGTGTGTGTGTGTTAGGAGGTGTGACCTTATTGGCATAGGTGTATCACAGGGGTACTCTTTGAGTTCTCAGATGCTCGAGCCATGCTCAGTGGGCATTCATTTCCTGCTGCCTGACAATTCTGATGTAGAACTCTCTGTTCCCTCTCCAGCACCACGTCTGCCTGCACTCCCCCATGCTTCACACCACGATGACAGTGGACTAATCCTCAGAGCTGTAAGTCAGCCCCAATTAAATGTCTTCCTTTATAAGAGTTGCTGTGGTCATGGTGTCTCTTCACAGCAATGGCACCCTAAGACAGGTGGTGATAAATCATACTCTGTATCTTCTCCCTCATTTATTTTGCTGCCTACCATGTCTGTTATCAAGTCAGGCCCGGCTTGTTCCTTTCTCCCAGTTCGAAAGACCCATGGGTGAATCTTTGGCAACCAGAAATTATTAGTGCCTTTTCCCACTGACACACTGAGAGGAATTCATGGAAGGGCCACAGGGGAGACACAAAGGGACAGGGACAGCTCCTCTGCGGTTTCCATGTGGGAGATGTTACCAAGGAAACAGCCCTTCCTCTCTCTCTGGCTCCTTTACGTTTGTGCTTTCTCGGGACCCAATGGACTTTCTTGTGCAGGGCTCTGGAGCTGTGTCCCATCAGTTTCCCCCATTCACTTGAGTCTGAAGAGGTATCAAGGATGGGCAAGGTCAGAGAACCTTGAGGACCCCAGTCAGGCAGGGTGAGTCCCTTGAGGGGCATTAGTTGTGAGTCACTCCCTGTATTCTCTCCCCATTTTTCTCCTCATGAACCTCAGGTTTAGGGTTGGGTTAAAGGCATGTGTCACCACACCTGGTCTCGGCAAGACTCTGTAGCCATATCAATGAATAAAACATGGCAGAAGCCATTGTGTGACTTCAGAGGACAGGTGAAAACATGGCTTCTGCTTTGCCTGCACTAGCACCATCTTCTCTCCCAGTGACCTTAGAGGTTACCGTGGAAGATGCTGTCATCACAGGTGTGAGTGGACCTGGATCTTTGTGACACTCCTTGGAAAAGAACCACACAGCCATGAACAAGTACACATCACACAATGCAAATGATAAACAAATGCTTATTGCATTACTATGCCAAAAAGTGGGGCTATTTGTTACAGCAGTCACCCTGCCCTGACTCATACAGTTTTAGAGGATTGTCATAAAGGGCTTTGCCATCTCTCTCCTCCATCAGAATGGATGCTCCCTCAGACCCATCTGACTTGGGTGCCTCATATTGACCCTATTGACCTCATGTCTTATATGTATCTGGCTTACACAGGACAGTAACACTGAGCTGCTTGTCTGCAGCTAGATTAAGAAAAGAGAATTAGAGGCTGGGGAGATGGTGTACGAGGGCCTGAGCTCAATTTTGAACACGTGAAAAGCTTGGCATAGAGGATTGTGCCTATAGTCCCGGCACTTGGGAGATAAGACAGGAGGCACTTGGGACTTGTTGTCGACCAGTGTAACCAAGTCATCGAGGTTCATGTTCACTGAAAGACCTTGTCCCAAAAATAAGGTGAAGGGTAATTAAGAAAGACCTGATATCAACCTTTGATCTACACACACACACACACACACACACACACAGAGAGAGAGAGAGAGAGAGAGAGAGAGAGAGCAGTAAAGCTATAATTTGCCAGTTTAGCACTTTGATGCCAAATGGAACCAAATAAGTAAGGTTTCCCATTAGAAAGTTTTGAAAATCAATATTAATGGTTACAGTTTCTTTAAAGTCACACAAAGCTGTTACAAGGTAATTAAATGATTGGCTTGTCTATAGTTCACATCTTTCTGGATTAGCTTGTCTTGCCCTAGGAAGGAACCCACTACGCAAACACAAAGGTGGTGGTGAGAACTATGCCTGACAAATCACACTATTCCAATATTCAATACTTCAGAACTTTCTCTGTTTTACTAATGTAAACAGACATAATTTGCATTTACATAGCTAATCCGAAATAACTCAGTGGTTGCTTGCAGTGTCTCTCACAGTCCCAAGAGGTATATCTCACGATCATCTCCTCAGTGCTCAAAACCCCGTAGACTGAGTCCCTTGATTCTCAGCCTTGGACTTTCCGCTCTGAGACCAGCCAAGTTGTGTGCATTCAACATGGACAGCAACCTATTAGAAACAATATCAAACACACAAGCAGTGTTTGAGTCCAGTCTGGCCAAGCGGTCATGCTTGGGAGTCTCATGAGGTAAAGTTTGATCAGACAAATTTTAATTACACTTTAAGTGTGTGTGTGTGCATGCACACTGGTGCACATGAAGTGTGTCCTTGGAGATCAGAGGACAACTTTTGGGAGTGGGTTCTCTCCTTCCACCAAGTAGGTCCCAGGGATAGAACTCAGGTCAAGCACCTTTGCCCGCTGAGCCATCTCAATAGACCCTGTCACAAACATTGTCTGTTCCGCTCAGGACCTTTCCCTCATGCTTCCAGAAACATAGCCTCTCCTCCTGGACACCGTTCTCTTAGGGATTTTCTGCTCCCTATTAGCATCCTGTACCCGAGCCACTGAGGTAGGCATAGTATCATTCTAAACAATCAGAATTCCTCCTCCTCCTCCTCCTCCTCCTCCTCCTCCTCCTCCTCCTCCTCCTCCTCCTCCTCTTCTTCTTCTTCTTCTTCTTCTTCTTCTTCTTCTTCTTCTTCTTCTTCTTCTTCTTCTTCTCCTTCTTCTTCTTCTTCTTCTTTCTGTCCAGGAACTCAATTTTATAGACCAGGCTGACTTAGAGATCCACCTGCCTCTGACTCCCAAGTGCTGGGATTAAAGGCATTCACTGCCACCTGGCTTAAAATACATTTAAAAAAGACTCTGTGGAATGAAAAGAGAAATAAAAGGAAAGGAACATGACCCGTCCTCGGTGTGGTGGAGGAGAAAGTTTATTGTGGATATGAGGAAGAGCATAGCCAGAGGCAAGGACATCTGGGAGAGTCCAGAGTGGGCATGACCAGATTGAGCTGAACTGTGCAGTGTGAGGAGGAGATGGCGGAGGGGAGAGAGGAACGGAGAGGGGGAACCAGGTGAAGCAGCCAGGAGGCCCATAAGAAAGAAGGAAGGACCAGATAACCAAAATGGCTGGAGTATACAGGGAAAGGCAACTGGGGGAAGGGCAGCCCAGCCCCATGGGTTGGAGAAGTTTAGGGTAGAGGCAGGGTATGTCAACCATGAGGGTCCTGTAACAAGGATGGACTGAAGGAGGCTGGGAGAACCTTGCTTTGATATGTTAAACAGGCACACCAGCCCTTTGTCCCTGGTTGCTACTAAGAGAAAGGAGTCAGTGAAGAGGACTGGATACAGTGATCCTGGATCTTGATCTCAGCATCTGAGGTGAAAGAAAGAACAGAGAAGGACTGGTGACAATCGGAGAAGCATAACCCAGGTGTCCCAGAAGGTCTGCCTTCCCCAAAGGTCACTGCACGGAGGCAGACAGATTCTCCTTATCCATCTCCAACTGAGATTCAAGCCACTTGGAAACATCTCCTTGTCTCCACTGATGGACAGAGAGAAGAGGGCAAGCTCCCCAGGCAGGAGCCCCTGAGCAGTCAACACTGCAGAGTAGGGGTAGAAGGCATCCTTGAGGGCAGCAAGGAAACATTATTCCCAGGATCACTGCACACCATCTTTCAGAATGGAACCCTAACTTTGAGTAGGTCAAGTTTAAGGTGGCAACAGATCATGTGTAGGCAGCAAAGTTGGGGGAGGGGCAGAGATGAAACCTGACCAGTGCAACTCCAGAGAAAGAACACAAGACTCAAAGTGAAAACTATTTCCAATGATCTAGGGGGTCCAAAGGCACTGAAGAGTTGTGTGAGTTTAAGAGAAGGCTGGTGACTTGGAAGCCATTTGCTTGGAAGTAATTGCTGACACCATGGACATTGAAAGTTACTAGGGAGCAGAGTGTAGTGGTCCATGCTTTTAATCCCAGGACTTGTATGGCAGAGGCAGGCAGATCTCTGAGTTCAAGGCCAGCCTGCTCTACAGAGTTCTAGGACAGCCAGAGCTACATAGAGAAGCCCTGTCTGGAAAACAAAACAAAACAATAAAAACAAAACAAAAGAACAACAAAAGTTACCCGGGGTGGGGGGTGGTATGAGGGGTGCTGTGTGGGAGGGATATGACCAGGCAGTGGTGGCACATGCCTTTAATCCCAGCACTCTGGAGGCAGAGGCAGACGGACTTCTGAGTTCTACAGAGTGAGTTCCAGGACAGCCAAGGCTATACAGAGAAACCCTGTCTCAAAACTCCCCCCCCCAAAAAAAGACTCAGCTACTCAAAAACAGTAGGGGCATCAAGGAATTGAGCAAGAAATAGGATCAGAAAAGTCACGGAGGCAGAGTTTGAAGGTGGAGGCACTGAGCAGGAAGAACCAAGAGAGCTGTGTTTGAATACTCGGTCCCCTCTGAAACTCCCTTTGAAATAAATTGCTTTTATGGCAAGGTTGGGAGGTTGGACACAGAGGGGGATACTTGGGTCATGGCAGGGAGCGCCCTTCCTGAAGGGAGTACTATCCTCAGCTGTTTGTTTTAATTCTCATTCTTGGGGGAACTGGCCTCTAAATCTATGAGTTAAAATGAGCCTTGCAGCTTTATAAAGTGCCAGTCTTGAGGATTATGTTTCAGCAACAAAAGGTAGACTGAGACTTAAGTCTCCAAGAATGCCTAGGAGGAGTTGAACTGGAGTAGCAGGAAGATGCTGGTGAACTTGGAGATGGTGGAATGGCAGCTGAATGAAGAGAGAATTATCCTTTTGGGTCCCTCAGCTTCCCGGTGAGCTCTTGCCAACTTTCCAGGCAATCGACTTCTCTTTGCTCAAGGGATTTTCTTCCCTGAGGTCCAAGGGGCCATTCTTCCCACGAGTGTGGCACATGTGAGAGGGAGCTAGCAGTCTTCAGGGGCAGCCCTTTGACTCCTCCCCTGCAGTGGAATGATTCAGAAGGATGCATTCTGTACCATTCTTCAGAGTCTCCCAACTGGGCTCATGCCAGCTGCATGCTTTGGTTGCTGGCTGAGTAACTCCTCATCAACTGCTCCTCTCCGTGTGACTTATGTGTACTCTTGTCATCTAGTGTAACCACTGTGTTCTCTGCACTCCTCAAACCACCTGAACTTAAATCCTTGCCTCTCTATCCCTTGTAACGTGAATCAGAGCTAAGACGGACAGGTGAGCATGTCCTTTATGACCTGCACTAGGCCACCTGTGAGGGTGAGGAGGAAGATGATGTTAACAATTGTGCCAGTAACAACTGACACAAATCAGGATGCTGCCTGCCTGGCAGTGCAACCAGGCTACGAAAGGGCTCTTCCAGATGGATTGGGATTAGAGGAGAAAGAGAAAATTCAAAACCAAATTTGTTAAAGCAGAAAGCAGAGCTATCAGAGTGAGGGCGCTTCTGATTGGTGAGCTGTGTGCACCCCACGTCATTCCCTGGGGCCTCTTGGAGGGAGTATGTCAGCTGCAGAACAAGGGCATATCTCAGGAAGAAAATGGACCAGAAGAAGTATGTCAGAGCGCAGCCCTCGGGGAAACCAAACGTGTGCCTTCCTGAAGTCCTGTGGTTCTTGGCTCCAGGGTTGTGCATAACCCATCAACCACATTCAATAATAAGATGGTCGTCCTAACTTTCCATTAGTGCTATCAGAACCTTTGTTACAGCCAACGCACAGAGACAGACTCATTTTGACAGCATGCTCTGCTTTGAAAGTAGGTGTGCACCTTCTCTGTGTGTCCCAGGGGCAAGGAATGCTCCGTGCCAATGCGGATCCCGGCACCCAAGGCCTTTGCACTTCAGATGTTTAAACATCTCTCTTGTAAAGGGATTTTTCTCTCCAAGAAATTATTTCAAGAAAACCGTTCTTGAAACCATTCACGCATGGCTGAACTGCTGCGTCAGCTCATGGAAGGGAATCAAGTGTGGTGGTTGTGAGAAGTGGGAGACACTCCCTCCCTCCTTTCCCATGCATGGATGGATTCGCTGGCAGCATCCAGAGAAGAGCCTGACAAGTACTTTTCTGTGTGCAATCCTCAGGATGAATCAGCACTAGCTGTTTGCATAGTCCTCCTTGTCCCCTGAGGCTACTCCACTGGGCCACATGTCCATCCTTGTGCTGGGAGAGAGCAGGGGGTCTCCTTCAGCTCCTACCAAGTTATTCTGTTAGAGTTGAGCACTTTGTCAAAAGAAAAATAAAAACCGGCTTCATCCACCCACTCCCCAGGACAACCTGTGAAGTAATTGCTACTACAGTCATTGTAAAAGTGGAAACTGAGGCACAGCTCAGGAGAAGCCGAGAGGTTAGCCTGAACCCCAATACTTCTTGTTTCAAAGTCCCTACTTTGCAGGGTTGACTCTCCTTTAGGCAATTCCAGTTCCGCGTGGCTCATAACCTGTGCCCCCTCACCTGTCCTGTGCTGCTGCTCCAGAATTCCACAGGATGGCTGAATTAAAATGGCAAAAATTCTAACCTTGCCATTCTGGAAACTGAAGTTCAATGACAAGGGGTCAACACCTGTTAAAGGAAGTCATTATTTGGTGTGTGGGGGCGGGAGGGGAGAAGAATTCCTCATTTTATAGGAACTTACTACCACTGTGTTGAACATAATCTTGGGATGACTTTGGCTGATTAACTCTGCCCTCAGGAGGCTTAAAGTAAGCGTCAACCCTCAACACCTGAACCTTTGAGGTCTCACCACATGCTGGGGGGAGGGGGACATCTTCAAATCACGACACATGTCCCTTAGACCACACCCTTGACTTGGAAACTTCAGAGAACTTTCTTGAACCTCTGGAAATATCTCCTTGTTCCTGAGAGACCCAAGAAGAAACTGTTCCCAGTGATTTCTCTAAATTACTAAGTGTGGGTCTGAAAAGGATGGCTGCCTCAGACTTCTGCCCTGCTGGTCCCTGGGCAGATGCAAGAACAGGAACATGTCAGGACAGAGACTCACAGAGACTGCCCTGTCTGAGTCCTGCCGGGAGTCCACTGTGCCTGCAGCCTCCCAACAGACAAACATTTACCCCTGTGTTACGGTTCAACGCAAGTGGATGGCTGTCACTTCCTGTCATGAGCGTCTTAACTGACGTCCTCTTCTCTCTGGGTTGGATAAGATGCCTGAAAAGTCATTTTAAAGATAATTGAAAATTGCAATTTATTTGCTGCATAACAAGTCGTTGGATCTTTCTGAATCACAGCTTTCTTCAGTGGAAACTGGAGGTAGTGTCATAGGATTAAATAGGATCAGACATTCACAGTGAGCAACCCACGAGGACACAGCAAATGCCTGATAATATTAATAACTGGCTTTCCAGCTCTTAGATATTTCTTTAGGGAAATAAAATAAAAGTGAGTACATACTTTAATAGAGGGACTGCTTTTTCTGTCTCCCTCCACATCATTTGTAACATTTATGTATGTAGGTCCCTACCTCAACCATCATATCCCTTCTTGCCCCATAACACCATTCCATCAACACATCTGCATAATCTTTTAACCATACTTAAATGTGAACGTTTGAAAGGCAGGTCCTTTTTTTCTCTGTGTGTTTGAGTAGCCCTCAGCTTGACTCCAGGAATGTGTGCACATAATGTATTCTTAGCTTGGTGATTTGTAACTATGGATCAGAAACCAATTTTAATTGCAGTGGTTCATGAATGTTTTGGGGTTGCAAGCTCTTTCTGAGAATCAAATGAATGTTATGAAACTAATTCTGAGATAAAGCACAGCCAAGCAAATGTGCAGACACTCACTCTTTCCCCTGCTCTGGTGTGAGTCTTCTTGAACTAATATTTAAAAATAAAAATAAAAAAACCAAAACAGTTAATAACATGAACCAGGGACTTCAGAGAACACATCATATTTAATCTCTACAAAAATGGCAGGGCAAAGGGACTTGTCCATGAGAGGTTCACTTGGGAGCTCACCCAGTCAAGGGGACTCCCTCTCCTAACTCGTAGCTCCCTTTGTTACTTCAGGACTTACCAGCCATGGGCATAAAAGCAAGGTTTCCCATTGTCAGTATGGCCAATGAAGAAACTGAGGCACTGGGAGGTGGTGTCATAAGAAGATGGTAAAATCCCCGAGCTTGAGAAGGCTACAGGCACTGGCTTCTTACCCTTCGTTCTCCCACTGTGCCGAGTATTCCACCAGGGTGTGGTGAGGCACGGTACAAAGAGCCACAGCCCATAGAGTTCTGTTGACTGCTGAGCCCGTGCCTCAATTTCCCTAACTGTAAAATAAAGTTGGTGGAGTATTCTTGGCATGGTTGGCCAAAAATCAGATGGGCCTGTGTAGAGGTAGGGGCTTGCCCATGACCTACATAGCATAGACAGTAGATGGTGGTTATTTGCCAACAGATTTTATGTATTTTAAGTCTTCAAATGAGATCCTTTTAGAGAGGGGAACAAAAAGAGACGGATTAGTGGGTGAGACTGGTTTCTGTATAGTGTGAGGACTTGAGTTCAGATTCTCACACCTACATAAAAAAACTAGGTGTGGCCAGTCATGGCAGCCCACATATTTAATCCCAGCACTTGGGAGACAGAGGCTGGCAATCTCTGTGAGTTTGAGGGCAGCCTGGTCTACAGAGTGAGTTCCAGGACAGCCAGTGCTACACAGAGAAACCCTGTCTTGAAAAATAACAGCAGTAACAACAGGCTGGGTGTGGCCAATGTGGGCAACCCCAGGTAGTCCCTGCACCTGTAACTCCAGCACTGTCTGGATTGGGGGGGGACGGGGGGGGAGACGCCTGCTGGTCACCAGTCTAGCTCCAAGTTCAGTGGGACATACTATCACAAGGGAATAAGGCAGAGAGTGCTGGAGAAAACACCCACATGGTCTTCTGGACTCCTCATCTGTGCACGGGCACATCACCTGCACGCGCACAGATAAATACAGACAATTTTTTAAACTTTTTATTGATACTTTGTGAGTTTCACATCATGTACCACCAGTCCCACTCATCTCTCTGCCCCTCATATCCACCTTCACTCTCCCAACTTCCCCTCAAAATAAAAACACACACACACACACACACACACACACACACATACACACACGCAAACATTAACAACAACAACAAAACCCAAAGCATAGAAAACATCTTATGGAAGCCGTAGTGTGTCCATGTGTCTCACAGTATACCCCACACATCTTTACTTGTGAATGGTTTTTTTGTGAAAAGTCATTGGTCTGGTTTGAGATCTCTGGCTTCTGTGACACACCATCAATATTGGATACTTACCTGGACTCCTCCCGGCTGTCCTGTTGTTGCCCTGTGTCATGAAGAACCCACACTTTTGGATCGGCAGCACTGGCCCTTTCATGAGCCCCAACCATGCTCAGAGGATATAGATGTTGGGGTGGCCCAACTCAGAGCCCTGGATCTGAGTCTGGGTGGCTGCTGAGCCGGTCAGTGCACTGGCTCTCCTGATCCACACAACCAGGGCAAGCTGTCCAGCACTGTTCTGGCTAAGCCACCCAGTGCTGCCATCAGCAGGAGGCAGGGTCAGCTCTCTTGTTCTTATGTCCTTGGGGCAGCTCAGCTGCACCTATGCCTCCAGAACCAGCTCCACTGTCCTGCCCGGTCAAGGCCCAGGGCCCACTCTCCACACGCTACAGACTAGAGGACCAGCTCTCCTGCTCTCACACCCTCAGGGCTGGCTCAGCCATGCCTTTCCCATCAGGGCCAGCTCCACTGTGTCGTCCAGGCGAGGTGCAGGGCCTGCTCTCTCAAGTGCTACAGCAAATGAGGGGGCAGGGCTAGCTCTCCCACTCCCACACCCTTGGGGCCAGCTCTCCTGACTACTACAGGTGGTGAGGGTGTGTGTGTGAGGGGAGCGGGGAGAATCACCCTCCCATCCACACCACCTCATGGGACATGAGTGGCAGGGTCAGCTGTCCCTTGCTCTTGCCCTTGGGGCTTGGCTCACCCTCACCTCTGGCTTTCCTGAGTGTTACAGACAGCAAGGGGCAGGGCCAGCTCTCCTGCCCTGCTCTTATGACCCCAGGGCCAGCTCTAGTGACTGCCACAGGTGCACCTATGCCACCCCACCACTGCTCTTCCACACTCGTGTCCTAGGGTCGGCTCACCCACATCCCTGCTACAAGGCCACATTGTGCTACCTGGGCTAGGTGTAAGACCTGCTCTCCTGATGCTGATGCTGGTGAAAGACTAGGTGCAGCTCTCCAGAGCAGCATAGCCAGTAAGGGGCAGGGCCAGTTCTGCACAGCCTCTGGAAAGCCACATGGTCTCTGGCAGTTACCCTAATTAGGGATGTCCCCATGTTCTCTAGTGGTAATATGAGCCACAGACATTGACACCAACCCCTACTGCTGTGTAGCCACAGATCCAGGATGGCCCTCAGCAGCAGGGCAGGCTGGGACTTCACCATGGCCACTCAAAATAGGCTATGTCTCTTCGCCCTCACGTCTCCTGTCCCATCTCTCTTCATAACTTAGCTCAAGCTGCTCCACTTCCCATTCTCTCCCATCTGTGATGGTTCCCAAGGCAGGCTGGCCATGATGCTGGAGGACACCTGGGTGACATTCTCCATCTGGGTTACACGGCATGGCAGCAATCAGATCTCTATGGCCACCAACAAGTGTTGCTTTGCCCACTGCCAGGGGGTCAAAAAGCTTTTTAATGAAATCCTGCCCAGAAACATGGACAGCCAGGGCTCAGGCTGCCTGTGGACCCCTCCTGTCCTCAAAGTTCTCAGCTCACACTCAGCTAAGAGGGGAAACAGGCTGGCCTGACAGCTGGGAGGAGTCTTTCCATCCATCCTCCTATTTCCCACTGTTTCATGGAGGCCTACACTAACACAAAACGAACTCCGGAACTTCACGCTGAGGGGAGGCTGACAGCATGCCTGAACACACACAAGAACAGTTGCCTCGAAGTCCCTCAGCCCACTCTTGAAAGCGAACTTTATGCATTTTGGACATTGGAGTTGAAGCTACAGTCCTAGGGAATATGGAATCTCACCAGTTCTGGGACCAGCTGGCCGTGGGAGCCTGTCAATGGCCTTGTATCCCTCCAACCTCCATCGGGGCTAGGCCTCAACTTTTTAAAATAAAAAAATTCATTTCCTTCCGAGGGGACTGAAAGCCTTAAAGTGGATTCTATCAGTGCTCCAGCCTGAGAGCCCTTCCTCATGTGGGTCTCCCAATTTCTATGGACTCTCTACACCTCCACAGAACAAATAAACAGGGGAAGGAGAAACAAGCCTAGTCATGATAGACCAGAGAGTGCCCTGAGACCTTCTCAGTGTTTGTTAAAATAATCAGCCTCCTTGATCAATGGCATAGTTGTTCTGTGGTTGAAGAATGTTCTGTGAACTGTGCCAACCAGCTGTTCCTTTCACCCCAGAGTGGAAGTGGAGGCTGGCAGAGCCAGTCCTAGAAGAGAGTTCTTTTTAAAGATCCATTTTGATGGGAATACTTATTCCCTCCTGCTTTGACCCAAGGTTATCATCATCTGTAAAAACCTAAGAGACAGGTGACCTAACAGAGTCAAGGTGAGAACTAAAGACCATATTGTAGGGATGGAGAGACGACTCGTGATAAGGTACATACTGCTCTTAAAGAGGGCCACAGCATTTCCACAGAATTTCTTAAAGAAATTCACAGCAGCCTGTAATTTCAGCTCCAGGACACCTGCCATTCTTTCCTGGACTCTTTAGACTCTGTGTGCACAAGCCCAGACACACTGTGCTGGGTGGCTTTATGTCAGTTCCACACAAGCTAGAATCACCAGAGAGAAAGGATCCTCAATTGAGACAATGTCTCCATAAGAGTTGACTGTAACACATTTTCTTAATTGGTGATTGATTGGCGAGGACCCAGCCCACTGTGGGTGGGGCCAATCCTGGACTGATAGTCTTGGGTTTTACAAGAAAGTGGGCTGAGCAAGCCATGGAGGCAAGCCAGTAAGCAGCACTCCCCCATGGCCTTGGCATCAGCTCTTTTCTCCAGGTTCCTGCCCGGCTTGAGCTCCTGCCCTGTCTTCCCTCAGTGATAAACTATGACATGGAAGTGTAAGTCAAATGAACCCTTTCCTCCCAAACTTGCTTTTGGTCCTGCTGTTTCATCACAGCAATAGAAACCCTAACTAGGATGCATACATAATTAAAAATTAAAATCTACAAAATAAATTACAAATAGCTAATTAACTAAAATAAAATTCTATGAAGACTCTTCAGTACACAACTGGTATTCTAGAAATGACATAACCAGCTTTTGCCAAGTTGTCTAGGTCCCGGTTACTGTGACTTCTTAGATCTTAGGCATTCTATACATCCCCAATCTTGATCTGCTCATCAGCCTGTGAGAAGAGCTCTTCACTATAAAAATTTTACAGCTACAGAAACTATATAGTCTGACTAGGATCCCTGGGAGAGAAAGAGCAGAGTTAAGTCCTTCTGACTTTAAAGTCTAATCAGGTGCCACCAAGCTTCTCTCATGCTGATGGAGGCCTTGTGTCCTCACAGAATCATGAGCTTTTTACCCAGGATGGGCCTTCAGGATGGTATCCATCCTCCTTACCTCATAGATGGGAACACTGAAGTCCAGAGGGAGAATTACCTAAGCCCCAGCTGGGTATCCTAACACCCCTTCTTCTATTGAAACACACACACACACACACACACACACACATGGCCTTTATATTTTAATATGCCTTAAACAGTACAATAGCTGGGCCACTGTCTAACCTCCACTGCTCTTAGAATCTACCTCCCACCGATAATTCTGAGTTACTCCTTACTAATTCCAGGTTCTATCTTGTCTGCCCTGGACCCAGTTGGGCAGCCCTCTGGGCCACGCTCTCCCTCTCTCGACTCCTTCACATGGTGGCTAGGCCTTTCTGTCTTGCATTCTTTTCTGACATGGCGTTTCTCCTCTCCTCAACAGTCGACAAGGTGAATCTCCTCCTTCTTCTTCCTCTTCCTCCCAGTCCCAAGCCTGGGAACCCTAAAATCCCACCTTTCTGTCCTCTCCATATATTGGCTGTTGGCATCTTTATTTACCAATCAGAACCAACTAGGGGCAGGTTACCAGAAGCTATGTGCTGACCTCCTTGTGTAAACTGTTTTTGGGGAAACATAATTAGCATTAGAATATAAGCAGCTGAGTTGCTGCTGGCATCCTCTGCCTGTCCCATGCTGCTTACAAGCTTGTGCTGATCCGGCATAGTGAGAGTACCTGGAGCCTGGAGAACTGCTTCTGCGGCTGGTTCGAGGCTGACCTGAGCCTGGTTCGATGCTGACCTGAGCCTGGCAGGCTATGAGGAGGCAAAGCACGGTGGGCAGGCGTTGCAAGATGCTGGCTATGAATTTGACATCTGCTTCACCTCTGTGCAGAAGAGAGCAATCCGGACCCTCTGGACAGTCCTGGATGCCATTGACCAGATGTGGTTGCCAGTGGTCAGGACTTGGCGCCTCAATGAGCGACACTATGGGGGGGGGAGGGGGCTAACAGGTCTCAATAAAGCAGAGACTGATGCTATGGGGAGGCACAGGTGAAGATCTGGAGACGATCTTTCGATGTTCCACCGCCTCCCATGGAGCCTGACCATCCCTTCTACAGCACCATCAGCAAGGATTGCAGGTACGCAGACCTTACTGAGGACCAGCTGCCCTCCTGTGAGAACCTGCAGAATACCATTGCCAGAGCACTGCCCTTCTGGAATGAAGAAATTGTCCCCCAGATCAAGGAGGGAAAAAGGGTCTTGATTGCTGCCCATGGCAACAGCCTTCAGGGCATCGTCAAGCATCTGGAGGGTCTCTCTGAAGAGGCCTTCATGGAGCTGAACCTGCCATGGGCATTCCCATCGTCTATGAACTAGACAAGAACTTGAAGCCCGTCAAGCCCATGCAGTTCCTGGGAGACGAGGAGACCATGCATAAAGCCATGGAGGCTGTGGTTGCTCAGGGCAAGGTGAAGAAGTGAAGGTGAGGAGGCAGACTCCTCCCTCACATCCTCCCTGCCTACTCCTGCCTCCTGCACCCTCCCCAGCACCTGCCACACTGATGATGTCTTTAGGATCTTAAGTTTAAGTTGTAGCTGCAGATGGGGACCTGCGGCTCCCATTTTTCATTTAGTATTTTATCCCCTGCATCCACTCCCTTCAGAGAACTAGTCAGAATAACACTTCTCGGGGAGCAGGTTCTCAGTCCAAATCCAGGGACGGCTCCCTGTGTCAGGAGAGTATAATAAAGGAGCGATGTGCAATAAAAAAAGAAAAAAGAAAAAAAAGAATACAAGCAGCTACATTCCTCCCTTTTCCCCAATTAAAAAGGCCTCTTCCTCTCAGATATACATTGAACATAATTATAACAATTATGTAAATTGTAAGATATAATGAACATTTATAACATCTAGTCTATCATATTTGGCAATTTAGATAAAGTATTCTATCATGTAACTTAAAGAGTTTTATACAATGGAGGATTAGAGAAAGGATTAAAGGAGCTGAAAGGGTTTGCAACCCAATAGGAAGAACAACAATATCAACTAACCAGACCCCCCAGAGCTCCCAGGGACTAAATTACCAACCCACATGTAGGGACCCTTGGCTCCAGATGCATATGTAGCAGAGGATGGCCTTGCCAGGCATCAGTGGGAGAAGAGACCCTTGGTCCTGTGAAGGCTTGATGCCCCAGTGTAGGAAATGCAAGAGTGGGGAGGTTGGAGTGGGTGGGTGGGTGAGGGAACACCCTCATAGAAGCAGGGGGAGGGGGGATGGGATAGGAATTTCTGGGGTGGGGGAACAAGAAAAGGGGATAATATTTGAAATGTAAATAAAGGAAATATCCAATAAAAAGAGTTTACAATTCTGTACCTCAATTATGTTTGATTTTAACTTCCATTACCATCTGAAAACCATCCTTTCAAATCTAGATCATCTTTTTAATGCTAAACAACTTAAGTTTGAGTATGAGACTATAACTAGTCTTCAACCCTATCAGAGATCTGAGAAGGAATCAAATATTGCCTGAATATGTAGGAAGCACGAAGACATAACTTCCAAAACTTAAGCAATTTGTAGAGACAGCTGACTGCCTGCATAGTCCCCTTTATTCCTTATAATATTGGAGCATCTGTCTTCAGCCTTCTGGCCCAGAACCATCTGATAGAACTTAATCGAAGCAGGAACTATAAAGGACTATCTTACTCTGCCTTGGCAGAGCTTAGCAATCGACTATCCCACATCTTTTTGTCAGTTGGAGGAACAGGAAGAGGACGGGCCAGAGGGCTGCCCAACTGGGTCCAGGGCAACCAAGATAGAGCATAGAATTAGTAAGTAGTAACTCAGGATTAACCGCATGGAGGTATATTGTGATGTTTAAGGCATATTAAAATATAAAGACTGTATGTGTGCCTTTCCTTTGGGAACATAAACCACTGAGGTGGGTAGCAGAACCCACCGCTGGGATTTTATATTAATTTCAACAGTAAGCCAAGCATATGTTCCCAAATGCCACAGCTCAGTTCTCCTGACTTTGAACTTGGTAATGTCACATTACACTCTGTGGGGTTTTGGGCCTTCTTTCACTACTGTCTTGCTTCGTCCACAGTGTTGCTCGTACTGTGGCTTATCACATCAATAGCTATATGGTATTGTACTGGGTAGAACAGTGTACTCCCAGGTTCATGTTCAGACTGTTACTTGATTTGAAAACAGGATTAGTTAAGTTGGGATGAGATCATGTTACATGGGAGGCGGGGTGGGGGGAGTCATTCTTATGACCATGTCCTGATGGAAAGGCTGTATGAACATAGGCAGGAGGAAGAAGACCCCATGGGCCAGGTGAGGGGATAACTACTACAGGGATACCAGACAGAATTCCAACCCAGCGGCTGCTGGAAGGGACAAGGCAGGGAACAGATGCTCCTCAGAGGCTCCAATGGGAACCAACCCTGTTGATCCTTGATTTCACTCTTTTAGCTCCTGAATTTGATAGAATGAATTTTTATGCTGGGGATGTAACTCAACTGGTACAGCATGTGCAAGTCCTGGGTTTGAGCCCCAGTGCTCTGTAAGCCCAGGGTAGCGATAAATTCCAGAACTTGCAAAGTGAGAGCCAGAAAACCAGAATTTCTTCATAGAGAGATGGAGCCAACATGGGCTAGATATGGTGTTTTGGAAAAGAGTTCTTTTTATTAAAATTTTCTTTTGGGGGCTGGAGAGATGGCTTAGGGGTTAAGAGCACTGTCTTCTCTTTCAGAGGTCCTGAATTCAATTCCCAGCAACCACACGGTGGCTCACAACCATCTGTAATAGGATCTGATGCCCTCTTCCGGTGTGTCTGAGGACAGCTACAGTGTACTCATATAAATAAATAATATTTAAAAGAAATTTCTTTTGGTTGTGTCAGGCAGTGGTGGTGCATACCATTAATCCCAAAACTCAAGAGACCGAGGTAGGTGGATCTCTGAGTTCAAGGCCAGCCAGGTCTGCAGAGTGAGTTCCAGGACAGTCAGGGCCACACAGAGAAACCTTGTGTCTGAAAAATCTTCTGGTTTAAGTTACCTAGTTGGTGAACCTAGAAAGCATATATTGTACTGTAGAATTCAGTCTCAGTTGGCTTATAAAGAATACACCACCACTTTCTGATCCATTCTCCAAGTTGAAGTTGTTAGCTTGCCGTCATGATCAGAACTGTTAGGAATACTACAACTGTGAACTCTTCTCTCTGTATCCTGTATCCAGTGGCCTGCTTTCCATGGTGACCTATCTCAAGAGCCCTGGTGATAAGACACGCTTAGCAGGAGGAAGAGGGTGATGCTGCACCAGTCAGAATCTCGGGGGACATTCTCTCAGACCTGTCATCTCTGCTCCAACTGTCTCCTGCCTTGGTTCTCCTGCAAACCTCTAGCCCTCCCCAGTTGTGACCCTGGCCTCAGCCATCACCTCTAGGTTGTAGACATCTCCTACTGACCTGCCTCCACCTCCACCCAGGAACTCAACTGTGTGTGAGGATGCTCTGTTCAGTGCCTCTATGGAGGAATTCAGACACAGCATTTCAACCCCAAAAGTTCCTAACAATGGCTCCTTCTTACAAGGGGAAAACCCTCATGGTTTCTTCCACATATCAAGAAGCTCATTGGTTTATAGACAGTGGGATGCCAAGAGCAAAAGACCAGACAACATAGAGCAAAAGAGGCCAGTGCCTTCCCAGTAAATGCTGGAGGACCAGCGCATGTGGCTGCAGCAGCATCTCCCAGCGGCCAAGTCACACGGGAAAATAAAAGGAATGTCTGTGAGCCTCCAAAGGGGCTCGTTCCTGAAGATGAGTCATTTCCTCGGCTCCCAGGCCTGTGGCTGAGATGGTTTACCCCATGTGCACCTGGAGCTTGTTTTCATTGCTCTGAGACCACCTCACAGGGGGCTGGGCCACCTCGGGTCTGAGTTGTGAACATAACATCCTCTTGTTATGATTCTGTGTTCCATCTGACTCCACCTTCGTAACGTTTGTATTGGTCTGTACAACCTGTTCTGAGAAACTATGAAAATAGTAATATTGCAGTAAATAAAGTTATTTTTTCCCCTTCCCTTTTAGGGAACTCCTGCTGCTTTGAATTTAAAATCGGATGACAAATCTGTGGTTAACCCCACCCATCGGTGCTCCAAAGCCCAGAATTGATTTTTTTTTCCCTGTGATTTCATCATTCAATACTCATTCTCTGTTGGCCAAGACCCTCCCACAAAGAAGTTCTGAGAAGATAGTGGGGGTGGCTCAGAGGCACAATGGGGGTGGTGGCTCAGAGACACATTGCTTACAGCTGTAGTGACTGTGAAGTTTGACAGAGGATTCTGCACTTTGAACACTTCCACTGCCTTGCTTTCCAGTGTTTGACAACAGTAAACACACCTGCAGGGATGACTCAGGGAGACGGCTAGCAGACAGGGTTTGGTCAGGGAAGCATTGCTGTAATGGGCAATACAGAAAATTGGATTTACTGAGAAATAAAGGGAGCTGGTGAAGCTGTGTGTGTAAAAGGCTGTCGCCTCTGTGTTTAGAAGCACTGGTGCTGGGCATGAAGGAAGGAAGAACAAGGAACCTATGAAGATGTGAATTCACAAAACAAACTAAAACCCATGAGTACCAACCTACAACTCTAATCTGTCTCCCTTCATTTCAGCATCTACCACACGAGTGACCTGCACACTGGACTTTTCATCACAGCTACACAGACACCCAATCAGGACACAGAGAAGCTACATGAGCAAATAGGAAATAATAAAAAAGATATGGGTCAAGATGCTTCTGTACACCAACAGGGTGGGTTGTATCAGTCAGTTATTGCTGTGTAACGAATCAAATGGAAATTCAGTGACTTAAACTGCAATCATTTCTGTTTTGACTGTGCCTCTGTGAGCATAGGTTGACGTCAACTTGGTGGCTCTGCTTTAAGCTAAGAATCCAGCTCAATCTTTCATATACATGCTGCAAATGTATGTTTATTATAAGTAGAGGGCGGCAGCTATCTAGATTAAGCTCTTCTCATGATGGAGAAGATCAAAGAGTAGCAAGTAGAAACAGCTTTATCCCTTTAAGATCTAGGCTCTTCTCAGAAATCCCTTCAACTGTTCCTATATCCCACTGGACAAAGAACAAGTCTAGCCTAGAACATAAAAATAAATACACACAGGAAATGTAGATAGCAGAGGATCTGGACAGAGAGGGGAAAGATGTGGGGGTCAATAATTCACAATACTTTGATTATTAAAAAGCAAATAGCCACGTCAATTTCTCTTTTACATTTATTTCTGGGTCTTGGAGCACACATAGAGGAGAGTGGCTGCTCACATCAGAGAGCTGTGCAGATGGCATTCAGAAGAGAGTTTTGGGCAATCTCGTCTGCTCTTTTGGCTTCTAAGGCAGTTCTGTCTATAGTATCCATCCTAAATTCCTTTGACCACCAACCGAGTCCACTTGCTGGCATTGTCTGCACGGTGCAGTCCTTTCCAGTACCTGGCTAGGTACACAGACCTATGCCATCTGAACCTCAAACATGAGTTTGTATACCTATGGGGCAGTCCTGGGTCCCCTCCATCTTTCATTATTAAGCCAACATCTCACTCATTTTATCTCTGTACGAAAAGTCTGGACCATAATTCTTATGAACTTCAGAGACAGATTGCACCTCTAGAGATAAAAATCATACTAACTCCTGGTGACTGAGGTATACCAGAAGTCCATGGTTTGAATTTCCTAATTTCTAAATATCTGCCTTCTGCTTCTTCTTGTTTATTCGTTAAGCTAATGTGCCATTTATTTAAAAACATGTTTTGTTCCCATAGTAGGGGGAAGTCATCTATATTTAATCTCTTGGGTAAGCTTTGTGCATTGTTTTTCTTCAGGAAAAAAAATCTAAAAATTTCTTGGAACAGATTTCACATTGGTTGGCTGAGGTCCCCTGCATGCTCTCCAAAGAACCCTTTACTTCCAGAGGGCATAAGTCAACAACAGCATCAAGTCAAAACCAAATCCCATTACCATTCTCCATACCACTACAAGCCCTATGGGAAAACAAGCCATGTCTTCAGTTTAAGTCTGCACAAGACCCGGCCCAGTTGGCACATAACATATTCTAGTTAATTAAATGAGTGAATTCCAAACTCTGTGACACAGAGTCCATGGTAGCAACACTTCTTAAAAACAGTAACAACAATATGTTTGTTTCATGTGGCTTTAGATTGTCTTGGGACCCCATTTTATGACTTGGACACAAAATCAACTCCATGTTCTAGGGTCTCAACAACACTGGCCCTTCTAAAAACCCAGTGGCCCTACCTTCCTCTGACTTCTTCCCTTGGTCTGAAATGTAAATGGAGTTTAAGGAAAATTGGGCTTTTGTTTTTCCTTAGGATGGGGTTTCATGAAGCCCAGCTTGGATAGAGTCTCATGCAGCCCAGGTTAGCTTTGAACTTGCTACTGAACTTGCTATGTGGCTTAGAATGATGACTTTCTGATCCTCCTAACTCTGCCTTCCACGTGCACCAGGAAGCCCAGTTTGCATAATGCTAAGGACTGAACTCAGAGTTTCATGTGTATCAGGCAAGCACTCTACCCACTAATCTACATCCCCAGTCCAATTTTCTTTTTCTAATTGACAATGATTTATTGAACATCAATTATAAGCCAAGTACTCTTTGTTAGGGGTTAGAAAAATAGAATTGAAGGCAGCATTAGGGATTTACTGTGGAGGAAGAGACAGGCATGATGCCTGATGACAATTCTACAACATGACAGAGTCCCAGGTGCTATGGGCCTCCAGAGAAGGTGACCTTTGTCCATCCTCGAAGAGGTGACATGTGAAATGGTTCTCAGTGCAAAAACAAGAGCTGGGGCTAAGATATGGTTCCAACAGAAAGAACAACATGTTTGAAGACTTGGGCTGGAAAGAGTGAACATTCTTGCAACACCATGGAGCCAGAGAGACTGGGGAACAGGGTGGAAGTCTGGGTGTGGTCAGAGAGGGAGCCAGGGGGTGGGTGGGAGCCAGATCAAGCCTGTCACAGACTCATAAGGCTTCTTGAGGTGTTGGTTTATCCTGAGGTCAATGCGGTTACACTGAAGGTCTGTAAACAAGAAAAATGACCTGGTTGTATCTGGGACTTAAAAGCTACAGGTTTGAATTAGGGAATCCAGTTACAGGCCACCATAGCCAGCCCGCCAAGATATAAGGGTCTCTGTAAGAATGAATTCTCTACAGCTGGATGCCCCTACCCAAAGTCCAGTCAGGTGAGGTACAGGGTGACACCCAGCAATACCCTCTGCGTGCTAGACCTGCAAGAGTTGAACACAGCGCTATCATGGCTACTTTATTTACCTTTGACCCACATTTCTTCCTTTGGTGAGCATTTTATCCAGCCAACTTTGAAGCTCATGATCTCCGGCATTTGACGGCTTTTTGGTACATAATACACAGGCTTTTACTTCTTTTTAAGAGGAAAACTGTGGGATGTTTTCATACTTGAAACCCAAGTTTGCACAAATAGCTTAATTTAAACAACTTCTAAAGGACTGACTTTGGGTAAAGACCAAATCTAAATTTCATGCTGGGATTCTGTCACAGGTTTAGACAGCTTCGTGATTTCTTCTCTTAAAGATGAAGGTACAGTTGTAGCTGGAGAGCTGGCTTCGTGGCTAAGAGCACTGGCTGAACTTCCAGAGGATCTGGGTTCAGTTTACAGCACTCAGTGGTGGCTCACAACTCCCTGTAACAACTCAGTACCAGGGGATTCAACACTCTTTTGGTTTCCTTGGGCAGCAGGTACACACCTGGCACACAGACAAATATGCAGGAAAAACATCCAAACACATAAAATAAGGTAAAATTGTTATTAGGCTCAACAGATGTCACAGTGGTTAAGAGTATTTCCTGCCCTGCCAGAGGACCTTAGTTCAGTTCCCAGAACCTCACAGTACCTCACAGACATCTGTAAGTCCAGCTCCAGAGGACCCGGTGCCCTCTGTTTGGCCGCTATGGGCACCCACACACTATGCATATGTAGAAATTCTTCAATGGGGGTGGGAGTTGAGGTGATGGATGGCTCAGGGGGTGAAGAACTTGACATGCCCAGAGCCCATCAAAACCAAGCGTGGACAGAGACCTGTAATGCCAAGGCAGAGGCCTGTAATGCCAAGGCTTGGAAGGTGCAACAGGGATATCCCGAGGGCCTGATGGCTGCCCAGCCTATCCAGTTGGTGAGCGGAAGGTTCAGCAAGAGATCTGTCTCCAAAATTAAAGTGGGGCATGAAAGAGAAGACAGCCAACATTTACTTCTGCACTTTGCATGCACATGAGCAAGCATGCACATGGGTGTGTTCGTGCACTGATGAACTCTTGAGCTCCCAGAAAAGGGAATTAATGACTTGTTCCCTCAAGTAAAGACAAACAAAAGGACATTTGCTCCTCTTCAGTGTGCGTTACCGGTTAGTTTCCACTCACACCTAAGCAAAGAAGCCAAAATATATTTTCTTCTTGTAGCTCTTCCTTCCTTCAACAGTTCAGTGCCTGCCCTCCTGCTGCTGTAAGTGGGAAGTGGGCTCACATCTTGGTGAGGAAAAGCCAAGGAGTAAGAATAGAGGAAGAGTCCTTTCCTGCTGCAGGTAAGGATATCGAGAGTTGCTTCCTTTCCTGAGGGGAGGGGTTCACAGAGTCGTGTACGAAAGCTTGTTAGGTGGGCACACTCCTGCACATGCCCGGTTCAAGAAGGAAAGATGGTAGACACATTTTTAAAGACAGGTTTAGCTCAAAGTCAAGGAGGAGAATCTGGGCATGCTCAGTTTGCCTCATAAAGATGGAGGACAAGAACATTTTTAGACACATTCATCTTTCTTCGAAGAGTTAGCTGAGAGAAGAAAAGGCAGCTTTGAAGATGAATTCATAGAGAGGTTTGGGCAGTGTTTAGTGGGTCAGGTCTTTTATCCCAGCACTTAGGAGAGAGGGATGGGCGGGTTCGTGTGAGCATTCATCCCAGCCCAGGAAGAGGTGGGAATTGGGGCTGAGATGCAGTAAGCTAGTAGCCACCAGCTATTGAACTTCTTAAAAGACTCTCAGCTGTCACAAAACCATTGCTGACAGGGCCTCTTCCCCACATGGTCATCTGTGTGTAAAGCAACAGTCCCAAGGGCTAGGGAGAAACCTAGTGTTTATGATTCATGGTTAGGATTCCAAGTTCCCTAGGACAGAGCTGGTCTCCAGTGCCCTGCATCCCATTCCCCCTCGTGCCCCATATACTTTCTTTGCCTTAGGAAGCATGGCCAGGATAGAGTATAAAGGTCTAAGGCTGTCAAGAGAAGGAATGAGCACCTCAGGGTCAAGATCCCTTCCACACCCCACCCAGCCTGCCTCTCCTGCTCTGCTCCATTCTTATTTCCCAGTTTAAGCAGCAATAGGGGATTAAAGATCCATCTGGACAGAGACACTGAAAAGACTTGGCAACTAGATAGGGAAGGAAGTAAAGAAGGAACCTAGGGGGACGGGTCAGATGTCATGGACTTCCTGATGTGACTCCATGGAAGTAAGAATGTACTTAATAGGAGAAAACTCTTGCAGAAGAGTTTGACCCTCTATTCGTAGTGTAGATACAATTTCTATACGAGTTATGTCCCTGTGATTCTCAGCCAAATATTAACACCCTCCATCCACACTGCAGCTTCAGTATATTGCAAAGGGTCTTTGATATGATTGTAATATTACATAAGTAATTGCAAAATGTGGTGATTTTTTTAAACAAAATTAAGACAGCTTAAAATCAAGAGATTGATTAAATAGACACCTTTGTGGTTGTCACACATGTTGAGTTCCTTTTACAGAATGACATTCCAGAGATTTCCAGAGTAAAAAGAGTCACCCTACTTTTAAAGACCTCAAAGACCTCAAATGTTCATAGACTTCCTCACAGCCTGTCCTGGTATCTTCACATTTCCTTGAGATCTGAAAAATTCTCCCCATGGAGGCTCAGGCCACGTAGATATGGAAGCCAGAGGAAACTCCTGACATCTTGGAATTTTTCTTCCTACATTTTCCAAGTTGTGAACAAGCCTTTAGAGCCCTGAGCATCCCATTTTCCCACATCCGTTGGGTTTTGGAACCTGGCATTGTAAAGGTTCAAAGCTGAACTTTCTCTCACACAACCGAGGTCCCGTCACCCACCAGGAGGACAAGGGAAGTGGCCGCAAGCAGCGTTTATCAAGTTAGGTCAGGTTAGTGGGTACATGAAGGGACATGCAAGAGAGCTTGCCTGCATTGTTCACACTTCCAGTTGCTCTGCCGGCACACTGCCTTAGAGAATGGGCCTCCCTTCCTTAGGCCTCTACAGAATCTTGGCCAAAGGTACCAAGAAAGTGTGGCCTAACCTATGAGTAAAAGGAAGCTCAGAAGCTAGGTCAGAGAGTGAGGCACTGCTGGGGGTTCGGATGCATCTGGCCTCTGTGCTTCAGACGAAGGACGGAAGGAAGGAAGGAAGGAAGGAGATCAAATGCTGGTGCCTTTCTCAAGGCTGCCCAGGCTCTGGGAGTTTTCCCCACATGGCTCTGATTGCCAGACTGAGATTCAAAACTGGTTTGGCAAATGTCTTCCAGCTCACACCCTGATCTAATATAAGAGTAACGCAGTGGGGGCTGGAGAGATGGCTCAGTGGTAACATGCACCACTGCACTTTCAGAGGACTGGTGTTCAATTCCCACCACTCACACTGCAGCTCTCAACTATCTGTAACTCCAATTCCAGGGGATCCAACACCCACACACAGACATACATGCAAACAAAACACCGATGCACATAAAATAAAAATAAATAAATCATTTTTAAAAAATAACACAAGGATGAGAAAATAAAAAATACTGAGAAGGACTGTGAATAAAGGCTGTGTGAAGATAGATTCTTTGTGGAAGAGTCTCTGAATAAATGCACAGCTAAGAAGTCCACAGAATCCCAGGACTGGCATAGAGGCAAGAAGCCTTTAGAATGAAAAGCATGCTAACTTACACAGCTGTGGGGCATTGATCTTAAAGTGGGAGTCAAGGGCTCCCCTTAAATCCCTGGGAGCCCTGGGAGTCTTCAAGGCTAGCTCTGTGCCTCCCACAGAAGGTTCCTGTGCTGTGCTAAGATGTTCCACAGACCTTCTACTGTGGGCTACCACTTTCCATGGTGAGCTGAAATAAAGATTAAAAATATAAAATTATTACCCTTATTCTCTTTAAATTAGACTGGAAAGATAATTTAGCCACTAGAGTGCTGGTCATGTGAATGTGAGAATCTATATTTAAAAACTGAGCACAGTGGCTTACAGTGATAATGGCAGTGCTAGGGAGGTGGGGACGGGATCCGTGGGCCTTGATAGCCACACAGCCTAGTCTACTTTGTGAACAGGAGGCCAGTGGGAGACCCTGTCTCAAAATACAAGGTGGAGAGTTCAAAGCCAGCCTGCTGTATCCAGCAAGTTCTAGGGCAGCCAGAGGTTCATAGTGAGATTCTGTCTCAAAAAAAAAAGAGAGTATGTGTGTGATCTCAAGGAGAGAGAGAGAGAGAGAGAGAGAGAGAGAGAGAGAGAGAGAGAGAGAAAGAGAGAGAGAGAGAGAGGAAAGAGATAACAAGCAAGCTGGGGTTGACCTCTGTTCTCCACACATGCACACACATGAGTAAATGCACCTGTATACACAGAAACATACACATGAACACACACAATAAAAAATAAAAATCCCGCCGGGCAGTGGTGGCGCACGCCTTTAATCTTAGCACTTGGGAGGCAGAGGCAGGCAGATTTCTGAGTTCGAAGCCAGCCTGGTCTACAGATTGAGTTTTAGGACAGCCAGGGCTATACAGAGAAACCATGTCTTGAAAAAAAATCCTTCAAATCACCCAGAAGCACAGAAACACACTGAATTTTGAGAGCCTTTTGTCTGATTTGAGACCCACTGAGGACACGGTCACATCCCGGTCCAGGAGAGGAGTCCCTTCACCAACTCTGTTAACAATGTGGATTTAATTTTGCCTGCTGCTGTGAGGGCTTGAGGGGGTTGGGTTTTTGTTTTTCTTGCTAAGTCTGCACGGTCCTGTTTGCACAGGTTTCATATGCATATAATACAAGCAAGTCCAGAATATGTTTTTCAATATTTGTTTATTAAAACAATACACGTGGATGTGACTAGACACTGGAGAGTGATAATATGAACTTGGATCCTTTTTCTTGCAACAGCCCCTGGGAAATTTCCAGGTAGAGGAGTTGCTGCAGGCAGGTGGATGAGTTAGTCAGGCAGTACTCCTTGAGAGGACCAGGAAGGACAGGAATCAAGACTGTCCTAAGCCTTCCCACTGACCAAGAGGAATACACCAGCTTAGGGCTCACACCTTAGAACGGGGGTGGGGGTGGCTATTGTTATTTAGCTCTGATTCGGATCAAGCTTTTGCAGTCGTGTGGGCATTTTTCATTTTCTGACTGTTCGTGTGCTTCAGTGCCTACAGTTCTCAAAGCGCTCCTGGGAGACAAAGGACATCATGCCACCCAATTGTCAGGTTTGGAAACTAACACTTCTCAGATCCAGAGTCTTATCTGAGATCAGATGTGCTGGATAATGGTAGAACTGGAAGCAGAACCCAAGCTTTCCAACTTGAATTCCAAGTTCAAAATATTCAAATGTTTCAATTTATTAAAACTTTTAACATCATCGCGCTTCCTTGTAAGGATTTGCTTAAAATCGTCTCAAACTGAGGCTTATGTGACCACTAGACTTCCCTTCCAGACCTAAAATAATCTTGAAATCCATGACCTACAGTTCTTCTAGATGGATAGAATTGACTAGACTCTGTTCTTCTGTTGCCCTCTGGTGGCCATTGCACAAATAACACATCACAGAGTCCTAGGGCAAAGTCAAATGAGAGCCACTCTCTGCGCTAGGATGTGAGGCTGAGAAAGGCAGACCGTGATGGCTGGCCAGCCTAAGCTACATAGTGAGACCCATGTCAAATTTAAAAAAAAAGAGTTATTTTAAAAATAAAGCCAGAAGATAGAGCAAGACCCTCAAGGGTTGTAGATGATTAAATGGTAGATGATAACGAAATCATGGGACCAACATCTTACTGGCATATGTAGAAAATACACACAGCCCAGGTGTCTGAAATGCTCTCATCAGGAGAAAGGGCACAAACTGAGCTCTGAAGGGCAAGGTGGGGGTCGGGGGGCAGGTGTGTGTGTGTGTGTGTGTGTGTGTGTGTGTGTGTGTGTGTGTGTGTGCAGAGATTAGGAACTCGGGCCTGTCAACATGCATGGTCACTGCACTGGAATTCTGAATATCAGATTTGAGGGGGGAGGGGGAGGGGAGGCTAAGATCCGAATGTCCAAGTGTGGTTGGATCTGATAAGAAAAGGATTTTGTGTCACAGCTGCATTTGAGATTGCCCCTTAAGCTAATATCGTCAATTTTTAAAGGATGTTCTCATCAATAAAAACATTTAAATATCCATCCTTAGTGTTTATTTATACATTTTATTTTTATATATTTAATTTTGTGTGTGTGGTATATGTGTGTGTCTTTGTATGTGTGTCTGTCTGTGTGTGTGCATGTTATGTACTGCATGTGCATGTGTGTGCATGTGTGTGCATGTGTGTAGTGTGTGTACATGTATGAGTGTGTGTGTGTGTGTGTGTGTAGCTCAGAAGACAGTTCTGTGAGTAGTTCTCTCTCCACACCCCACAGGCTGGGCATCAGGCACCTTTGTCAGTAGAACCATCTTGATGGCCTAGGCACCATTTCTTGAAGGTTCTACCTCCAAGAAACATCAGCTCACTGAGTGCCGGGCTTCCGACAGCTGGACCTCTGGAGGACACACATGCACCAGACCTTCCCTGGCACCACTCACCATCTCAGCACTTGGAGGAAGACTACAAGTTCCAGACCTGTGCTACTATTTACTCATATGCGACGGTCCTGTCTTATTTGGGAGTCGGCTAACAGCTGCCATGATTCCTGATGTCAATCAACTAGCTGTTTCTGTAAAATAATTAGAAGGCTTTATCTTTTCATACTGGAAACAAGTTAGTTTATTTTAGAAGATTCTTGTAAGGTACCCTACTTTGGTTTCTATGTTGTGATAAAACACTGAGCAAAACCTACTTGGGGGAGGAAAGGGCTTATTCTGCTTATTGGTTACAGTCCCTTAAGGACCTTGAAGCAGAAACCACGGAGGAATAAATGTTGGTTACTGGCTTGCCCTAGTTCGTGCTTAGCTAGCTTTATTATGTAGTCCAGGCCCACCCAGGGATGGCACCGTGGGCTGAGCCCTCCTATACCAGTCAGCGATTAAGAAAATGCATCATGAGGTAGTTGGGACCGCCAGGCTCAGAGACAGACAGGCATAATATCGCTTCGGTTTCAGGCAGCTTGGGTGTAACCTGCTCCCAGGTGCTGGGCTGATCTGCAGTAACCAGCGCGCCAGTTCCTCGGTGGGACCTTCTGCCTGCTGGAGGGACCCCGCGCAGGGAGGGAGCCCGCCAGCTTCCCTTCCGCGACCTCTGTTCCCGCGGACTGCGCTGGAGAGACCGGTACCCAGGCTCTCCCCCCGATATAACATCACTTGGGACACGGCCTGTTGGGGCTTCCGTCTGTGCCCGAGGGCGGGTTGGCGCTGTAGTCGTCTGGGCGCCAGATCGGCGGGCCATCGTGACCACAGGGTGAGCGGCGCCACGGAGACTGCCCTCCGCCATCTTTGCTCCAGTGACCAGGTAGTTGGGACCGCCAGGCTCAGAGACAGACAGGCATAATATCGCTTCGGTTTCAGGCAGCTTGGGTGTAACCTGCTCCCAGGTGCTGGGCTGATCTGCAGTAACCAGCGCGCCAGTTCCGCGGTGGGACCTTCTGCCTGGTGGAGGGACCCTGCGCAGGGAGGGAGCCCGCCAGCTTCCCTTCCGCGACCTCTGTTCCCGCGGACTGCGCTGGAGAGACCGGTACCCAGGCTCTCCCCCCAATATAACATCACTTGGGACACGGCCTGTTGGGGCTTCCTTCTGTGCCCGAGGGCGGGTTGGCGCTGTGGTCGTCTGGGTGCCAGATCGGCGGGCCATCGTGACCACAGGGTGAGCAGCGCCACGGAGAGTGCCCTCCGCCATCTTTGCTCCAGTGACCAGGTAGTTGGGACCACCAGGCTCAGAGACAGACAGGCATAATATCGCTTCGGGTTCAGGCAGCTTGTGTGTAACCTGCTCCCAGGTGCTGGGCTGATCTGCAGTGACCAGCGCGCCAGATCTGCTGTGGGACTTCTGCCTGGCAGAGGGACGCCCCCTCCCCCCCCCAGGAGAGATCACACACCCCTGCACAGGGCAGGAGCCTGCCAGCCTCCCTTTGGCGACCTCTGCTCCAGGAATCCACTAGGCTGAGCCTTTAGATGTGCAAGGCCTCCCCAATATAAGATCACTTGGGGCAAAGCACATTAGGGCTCCAAAGTCACTCAGGAGCAGGCAGGCCCCAGAAATCGGTGCCAGGGGAATCCTGGTAATCCAGGGGGGGGCAGAAATAGCTTTGCAGGCTCACAGGAGGTCCAACCAACAGCCAGTGGCAGCAGGACCAACTAACACCAGAGGTATCCAGATGGCAAAAGGCAAACGTAGGAATGTTACTAACAGTAATCAAAGTAATGTAGGACCATCCGAACCCAACTCTCCAACAGCAGCAAGTCCTGGATACCCCACCACACCCGAAAGACAAGATCTGGATTTAAAATCACTTCTCATGATGCTATTAGAGGATCACAAGAAGGACACAAATAAATCTCATAAAGAGTTACAGGAGACCATGAATCAACGGTTAGAAGCCCTTACAAAGGAAACACAAAAATCGCTTAGAGAAATGCGGGAGAACATGGATCAAAAGATGGAGGCGCACAAGGAGACAACACAAAAATCGCTTAACGAGATGAATCAACGGGTAGATGCACTCACAAAGGAATCACAAAATTTGCATAAAGAAATGCAGAAGAATATGGGTCAACAGACGGATGCCCATAAGGAGGCAACACAAAAATTGCTTAAAGAAATGAATCAACGGTTAGATGCCCTTACAAAGGAAACACGAGAACTGCTTAAAGAAATGCAGGAGACGATGGATCAACAGATGGAATCCCATGAGGAGGAAACACAAAAATCGCTCAGAGAAATGCAGGAGAACGTGGGTCATCAGGAAGAAATCCTGAAAGAGGTAATGCAAAATTACCTTAAAGAAATACAGGAAAATACAAACAAACAAGTGAAGGATCTCAGCAAATCCATCCAGGAACTAAAAAAGGAAGTAGAAACAACTAAGAAATCACAAAGGGAGACAACTTTGGAGATAGAAAACCTTGGGAAGAAATCAGGAGTCATAGATGCAAACATCAACAATAGAATACAAGAGATGGAAGAAAGAATCTCAGGTGCTGAAGATTCCATAGAAAGCATCGACTCAACAGTCAAAGAAAATGCAAAATGCAAAAAACGCGTAACCCAAAACATCCAGGAAATCCAGGACACAATGAGAAGACCAAACCTAAGGATTATAGGTATAGATGAGAGTGAAGATTTGCAACTTAAAGGGCCAGTAAACATCTTCAACAAAATTATGGAGGAAAACTTCCCTAACTTAAAGAGAGAGATGCCGATGAACATACAAGAAGCCTACAGAACTCCAAACAGACTGGACCAGAACAGAAATACCTCCCGTCACATAATAATCAAAACACCGAATGTTCTAAACAAAGAAAGAATACTAAATGCAGTAAGAGAAAAGGGCCAAGTAACATACAAAGGAAGACCTATCCGAATCACATCAGACTTCTCACCAGAGACTATGAAAGCCAGAAGATCCTGGGCAGATCTCATGCAGACACTAAGACAGCACAAATGCCAGCCTAGACTACTATACCCAGCAAAACTCTCAATCACCATAGATGGAGAGACCAAGATATTCCATGATAAAACCAAATTTTCACAATATCTTTCCACAAATCCAGCCCTGCAACGGATAATAGGTGGAAACCTCCAATACAGGGAGAGAAACAACACCCTGGAAAAAATGAGATAATAACCTTCTTGAATCAAACCCAAAAGTAGATAACCACTCAAACATAAAGATAGCGTCAAGAATGGCAGATGGCAATAATCACTATGCCTTAATCTCTCTTAATATCAATGGTCTCAATTCCCCAATTAAAAGACATAGACTAGCAGACTGGATACGTAAACAGGACCCAGCTTTTTGCTGCATGCAGGAAACGCACCTCAGTGTCAAAGACAAACACTACCTCAGAGTAAAAGGCTGGAAAACAATTTTACAAGCAAATGGCCCCAAGAAACGAGGTGGAGTAGCCATCCTAATATCGGATAAAATTGATTTTCAACCCAAAGTCATCAAAAAAGACACAGAAGGACACTACATACTGATCAAGGGAAAAATCCACCATCAAGAACTCTCAATCCTGAATATCTATGCTCCAAATGCAAGGGCACCCTCATTCGTAAAAGAAACTTTACTAAAACTCAAAGCACACATCGCACCGCACACAATAATAGTGGGTGACTTCAACACCCCGCTCTCTGAAATGGATCGTTCAGGAAAGCAGAAACTAAACAGGGACACAGTGAATCTAATTGAAGCCTTGGACCAAATGGAACTAACTGATATATATAGAACATTTCATCCTAGAGCTAAAGAATACACCTTCTTCTCAGCTCCTCATGGTACCTTCTCCAAAATTGACCATATAATTGGTCACAAATCAGACCTCAACAGATACAAGAAGATAGAAATAATCCCATGCCTCCTATCAGATCACTATGGAATAAGGGTGGTCTTCAATGGCAACAAAAACAAAAGAAAACCCACGTACACATGGAGGCTGAACAATGCTCTACTCAATGATAACTTGGTCAAGGTGGAAATAAAGAAAGAAATCAAAGACTTTTTGAAAGTTAATGAAAATGAAGGCACAACATACCCTAACTTATGGGACACAATGAAAGCAGTGCTAAGAGGAAAATTCATAGCCCTGAGTGCCGCCAAAAAGAAACGGGAGACAGCATACACTAACAGCTTAATGGCACACCTGAAAGCCCTGGAACAAAAAGAAGCAAATACACCAAAGAGGAGTAGAAGGCAGGAAATCATCAAACTCAGGGCTGAAATCAATCAAGTAGAAACAAATAAAACCATACAAAGAATCAACAAAACGAGGAGTTGGTTCTTTGAGAAAATCAACAAGATAGATAAGCCCTTAGCCAGACTAACCAGAGGGCACAGAGATAGTATCCAAATTAATAAAATCAGAAACGAAAAGGGAGAGATAACAACAGAAACTGAGGAAATTCAAAAAATCATCAGATCCTACTACAAAAACCTGTATTCAACACAACTAGAAAATCTTGAGGAAATGGACAATTTCCTTGACAGATACCAAGTACCAAAATTAAATCAGGATCAAATAGACCATCTAAACCGTCCTATAACCCCTGAAGAAATAGAAGTTGTCATTGGAAGTCTTCCAACCAAAAAAAGCACAGGTCCAGATGGTTTTAGTGCAGAATTCTATCAGACCTTCAAAGAAGACCTAACACCAATACTCTTCAAACTGTTCCACAAAATAGAAACAGAAGGAACACTACCCAACTCGTTCTATGAAGCCACAATTACACTAATACCAAAAGCACACAAAGATCCGACAAAGAAAGAGAATCTCAGGCCAATCTCTCTTATGAATATCGATGCAAAAATACTCAATAAAATTCTTGCCAACCGAATCCAAGAACACATCAAAACGATCATTCACCACGATCAAGTAGGCTTCATCCCAGGGATGCAGGGATGGTTCAATATAAGGAAATCCATCAATGTAATCCACTACATAAACAATCTCAAAGAAAAAAACCACATGGTCATCTCATTAGATGCTGAGAAAGCATTTGACAAAATTCAGCATCCTTTCATGCTAAAGGTCTTGGAAAGATCAGGAATTCAAGGCCCATATCTAAACATAGTAAAAGCAATTTACAGCAAACCAGTAGCCAGCATCAATCTAAACGGAGAGAAACTTGAAGCAATCCCACTAAAATCAGGGACTAGACAAGGCTGCCCTCTCTCTCCATATCTTTTCAATATAGTACTTGAAGTTCTAGCTAGAGCAATTAGACAAGAAAAAGAGGTCAAAGGGATACAAATTGGAAAGGAAGAAGTCAAACTATCACTATTTGCAGACGATATGATAGTATACATAAGCGACCCAAAGAACTCCACCAGAGAACTCCTACAGCTGATAAACGACTTCAGCAAAGTGGCCGGATATAAAATCAACTCAAGCAAGTCAGAAGCCTTCCTATACTCAAAGGATAAGCAGGCTGAGAAAGAAGTAAGAGAAATAATACCCTTTACGATAGCCACAAACCATATTAAGTATCTTGGCGTGACGCTAACCAAACAAGTGAAAGATCTGTATGACAAGAACTTCAAGTCTCTGAAGAAAGAAATTGAAGAAGACCTCGGAAGATGGAAAAATCTGCCATGCTCATGGATTGGCAGGATTAATATAGTAAAAATGAGCATCTTACCAAAAGTAATACACAGATTCAATGCAATCCCCATCAAAATCCCAACTCAATTCTTCATAGAGTTAGAAAGAGCAATTCAAAAATTCATCTGGAATAACAGAAAACCCAGAATAGCTAAAACTATTCTCAAGAGTAAAAGAACCTCTGGGGGAATCAGTATCCCGGACCTCAAGCTGTACTACAGAGCAATAGTGTTAAAAACTGCATGGTATTGGTACAGTAACAGACATGTAGATCAATGGAACAGAATTGAAGACCCAGAAATGAATCCACACTCCTATGGTCACTTGATCTTTGACAAAGGAGCTAAAACCATCCAGTGGAAAAAAGATAGCCTTTTCAACAAATGGTGCTGGCTCAGCTGGAGGTCAACATGCAGAAGAATGCAAATTGACCCATCCTTATCTCCTTGCACTAAGCTCAATTCTAAGTGGATCAAAGATCTCCAGATAAAACCAGACACACTGAAACTAATAGAAGGGAAACTAGGGAAGAACCTTGAACATATGGGCACAGGGGAGAATTTCCTGAACAGAACTCCAATAGCTTATACTCTAAGATCAAGAATAGACAAATGGGACCTCATTAAATTACAAAGTTTTTGCAAGGCAAAAGACACCGTCAAAAAGACAAAGCGGCAACCAACTAACTGGGAAATGATCTTTACCAACCTTACATCCGACAGAGGGCTAATATCCAAGATATACAAAGAACTCAAGAAGTTAAACTCCAGAGAGGCAAGTAACCCTATTAAAAAATGGGGTACAGAGCTCCACAAAGAGTTCTCACCTGAAGAATATCTAATGGCTGAGAAGCACCTAAAGAGATGTTCATCATCCTTAGTCATTAGGGAAATGCAAATCAAAACAACCCTGAGATTCCATCTCACACCAGTCAGGATGGCTAAGATCAAAAACACAGGAGACAGCAGTTGTTGGCGAGGATGTGGAGAAAGAGGAACACTCCTCCACTGCTGGTGGAATTGCAGGCTGGTACAACCACTCTGGAAAGCAGTCTGGCGGCTCCTCAGAAAACTGGGCATGACACTTCCGGAGGATCCGGCTATACCACTCCTGGGCATATACCCAGAGACTTTACCTGCATGCAATAAGGACACATGCTCCACTATATTCATAGCAGCCTTATTTATAATAGCCAGAAGCTGGAAAGAACCCAGATGTCCCTCAACGGAGGAATGGATTCAGAAGATGTGGTATATTTACACAATGGAATACTACTCTGCAATTAAAAACAATGAATTCACGAAATTCCTAGGCAAATGGTCAGAACTTGAAAATATCATCCTTAGTGAGGTAACCCAATCACAAAAGATCACACATGGTATGAAGTCACTGATAAGGGGATATTGACCCAGAATCTCAGAATACCCTAGACACAATCAGCATATCAATAGATTTCTAAAAAGATGGAAGGAGAGACCCCTGGTCCTGGAAAGACTGGATGTAGGGGAACGCCAGGACAGAGTAATGAGAGGGGGTTGAACGGAGAAAAGAGGGAGGGAAGGGGGCTTATGGGACTTTCGGGGAGGGAGGAAACGGGAAAGGGGAAGTGATTTGGAATGTAAATTAAAAAAATAAAATAAAATTAAATTAAAAAAAAAAAAAAAAAAAAAAAAAAAAGAAAATGCATCATGGGCCAATCTGATGGAGGTCATCCATCATTTGAGTTTCGCTCTTGCCAAGTGACTCTAGGTTTGTGTCAAGGTAACAGCTGAAGCTAATGGCGACATAAAGTTAGAATCCCCAGCCTTGGGAACCACATGCTCTGAGTTTTATATCAGCCTCAGCCTCAGATCACCTACCTGTTTTCCACATCCTCCCCCAAAGCATGAGTTTATTTAAAGGCTTTCCACTCTGTTGCAACATAGCCTTTCTTTGAAAGGACAAACCTTTGTCTTTTAGGTGTATTTTACTGACCTCACTTTTACCAGGAAAAAGGTCAACAAACTTTAAATACCATCTGTGTATAAAGGGAAAGTTCATAACCACTCTTGTATTTACCACGAGGAAATCCTTTCACCTCTGTTAGCACTGATTCTTCAGCCCATTTCTTCTTCTTCTTCTTCTTCTTCTTCTTCTTCTTCTTCTTCTTCTTCTTCGTCTTCGTCTTCGTCTTCGTCTTCGTCTTCGTCTTCGTCTTCGTCTTCGTCTTCGTCTTCTTCTGATTCTGATTCTGATTCTGATTCTGATTCTGATTCTTCTTTCTTCCAAGATTGAGCACAGGGCCTTGACCAGGTACCACTGAGCCACACTGTCAGTTCACTTCTTTTCATTTTGAGCCAAGGTCTAGCAAACTGCTTTGGCTGGCCTTGAACTCTCTTGAGTAGGGGTTGAAAACCCACACTCTATAACCAGTTTACTTCTCCTACTTGTTTATAGGAAACTGTTATGTGATTTTCTTCTTCTTCTTCTGTTGAAACACACACACATTCAGAAAATGAGAGAGACAGGGAAAGGGAAGAGGAGACACGAGACCTGCTCACACGCTCCTAAGCCAGCAGTTTGCCACTCAATGCTTACCAACCAGCTCTCTTAAAAGAGCAGAACCTGAGATTGGAGAGATGGCTTAGTGGTTAAAAGCATTGCAAAGGTCTGAGGTTCAATTCCCAGCATCCACAGAACAGCTCACAACTACTTGTAACTCCAGTTATATGGTATCTGATGCCTTCTTCTAGCCCCCTTGGGCACCGGGCAGACATGAGCTGACAAACATACAAATCAAATCAATAAAATTTTAAAGGGAAAAACATAACGGAAAAAAGGCACTAACACACAGACCTTAATCTGTGCAGAGCCCCTACCAGCGCTGATGTTTGGATCTTGGATGTCCCACAAAGGCCTGTGTGTCACAAGCTTGGTTCTGTAGCTGAGCACTATTGGGAGGTTGTGGACACTTAACTGGTGGGGCCCAGTGACAGGCATTTAGGTCACTAAAGACATGCCCTTACTGGACTGTGGGACCCTGATCTCTTCCTCCTTTCTCTGCTTGGTTTCCCAGTGATGCAGAGGTGACTGGTTTTGTTCCACCATATACACTCATCCCTCCTGCATGGTGTGTTGCTGTAGACCCGAAAGGACAGCTAGTCACAGGTGGGACGACCGGGTGTCTGTACAGCTGCAGATCATAAGAGTTTTATGGCCTAAGTCTTCCCACTACAGAAAACTGCCAGCCACTGACAAGATGCCACTGATCACGGAGTTATGGCAAGGAGAGATGCACAGCAGCACGCCATTGCAGAACGTGACCTTCCACATACCCACCTTACGTGCGTGAACTTGAAAGCATACACAGTTCGAGAATGGCAGTAAAATAGAAGGAAATGAACTTTATGACTTTATTACCTATCATTTTTGAATAGCACAAATATTGGTTGGTGTTTGGGGGTAGTTTTTACATCTGTTTATTTTTATTATGTGTGCACACGTCACATTACGTCACACTCCACTCATGGAATCAGAGGACAACCTACAGGAGCCCATTCTCTCCTTTCACCAGGGGATGCCTGGAGATTGAACTCAGGTCACTAGACTTGTCAGCTACTACCTTTACTCACTGAGCCCAGTGAGTAAAAATTATAATATAATTTTTAATAATAGCTACTTATAAACGAGCACACCAAATTCCTAAAAATTTTACTAATGTGTTTCTGTGATCCAATAGAAGCCAGTTCAACATAAGGCATTTACCTTTATTATGCTAAAAGAACAAAAGGGAGGAAGAGAGAGAGAAAGCAATCCAGCAAATAACATATTTAACTCCAAATAAAATGTTTTATATGACCCTCTGATTTATTTAATATAATAAAATTCTGAAGTTAAGTAATTTTCTTAAAAGAATAATTTCAAGGGCTGGGTAATGGTTCAAATGATAGAGCACTTTCCTAAGATGAGGTCCTGAGTTCAAATCCCAGTGCTACAAAACAGATAAATAGTAACCATGTAGTTGTATTGACAAAAATACTAATTTATAGTGTACATTGTAGCATAACTTGTAATTCCATTACTCAGGAGGCTAAGACCAGAAGATCTGAGTTTGAGGCCCAGCCTGGGCTACACAGTAAACCCCTAGGGAAGGTTAGGAGAATAATTTTTCCAAGCTGTAATCGAGCATGTCACTTCACGCACGCATTCTTTCTCTTTGCCTCTCAGTAAAGATGTTGTTTTTCCTTGTACTGTTTTCAAGTGTACTGTTTACTAATGTATAATTCTGGTTGCCATGGTGACTAGAGTGTGCTTTCCCCTAATATTTCCAAACTGGCTGCTGATGTTCTACACAAACACTATTGTGTTTAAACATATATGCACCATAGGTTGGAGTCTTGTGGAAAGAGCTCGTGTGCCAGTGAAGCTAAAGAACAGATGGTTCAGGGGACCCGAGTCCTCTGCCTCACCCGATGCCACCTGCTCCAGCCTCTTGGATCTGGAACACAGTTTCCTCATCTGATAAATAGAGACAGTGACAGATGCACCTTACGGGGACTTGGGGCTTGAATGGAATCGTGCCAACAAAGCACTTAGCAGAGGCTTGGCAGGCAGGACGCACTCGGCTTGTGCAAGAGTTACTACAGAGTTACCACAGAGCCTTTTAAGCTTGCTGTGGAAATGATTCACACTGGCGAATGGCGATATTTTAATATTTGTACTCCTGGATAGTCTCTCTCTTTCTCCTGTCTCATCTTCTGTTGAATGAGTGCACGTGACTGACATGTTCAGTGCTGGACGGTAACCATCTTGCTGGTCTGCTTGGCCCCTCATACCTCACCTTTGTGATCACCTGTCCCACTTACCTTAAAAGTTATTTTTTCTTTTGACAAGGTTTTGCTGTAAAACCCAGCTGGCCTGGAACTCACAATCCTCCTGCCTCATCCTCCTAAGTGCTAAGATGAAAGAAACCATCAAATGTACAGGTCCATCCCTCCTCCATTTGGTTCTTTACTGTTTTAATTTCAAGCGTTCAGTCACTGCATCGTTGTGAATATGCAAAACAAGACAGATTCATAAGAAGAGAGAGATGCTCTCTCCTCTCTTCTGCTCCCTCCAGTCTCCGCTGACCCTGCTTTCACCTCACAAGACATTGCCTAAAATGTTCATTCTCATGTCTTCCCCGTTCTTCCTCATCCCAGTCTTGTTCTGTCTGCCTTTCCTCACCTCTTCAGATATGGAAGTTATTTTCCCATTATTCCTCATGTCCTCTCCACCATCATGGGAAGACATGGGTGCGGTGCGTGTGTGTGTGTGTGTGTGTGAGTGAGTGAGTGTTATGTGTGCATAATTTGCATGTGTGTGTAGTGTGTGAGTGTGTGTGTACATGTGTCTCTTGAGTGTGTATCATCTGTGTGGGGGGTGGGGGTGTGTGTGCGTGAGTGTTATGTGTGCATAATTTGCATGTGTGTGTAGTGTGCATGTGTGTTTGTGCTCGTGTATGTGTGTGTGTTCAAGTGTGTATGTGTTCAAGTGTGTATGTATGCTTACATGTCCTCTGCTTCTTCCCCTGCTCTGTTGAACACTAGATGCAGGGAGTGAGTGAGGTTTGAGAAATTTCTGCCTATCCCTTGAAGGCCTTTGGAGGAAAGAAGCTCTGAGCACTCTGCCAGCATGGGGTGACAGGAGAGAAAGTGGCAGGGCTGGCATGCACAAAGAAAAGATCCTGGTGACCTTAGAGAATCTTCAACACCATTTCACTCTCCATTTCTAGTATGTTTTTCTCGACAAGGGAAGGGCAAAGCTGAGATTGAGCCCAGCCCTTCTGGCATCCTAAGCAAGTACTCTCTCACTGAGCTAATCCTCAACATGGGGGTTCTTGAAGTAGGTATCACTGTGCAGGTCAGGATGACCTTGACTTAAGTAGCCAGGTTGGCCTCAAATTTGCTCTTGTCTTGCTTTTGTCCCCCTGAGTGTTGAGATTATGCTAGTTTCTGTTTTCTTTAAGCTGCTCCTGGGTGTGTTTATCACAAGACAACTGCTCATTATTGGCCTGTGTACGTGTGCTGAGCCAACCCAAATGAAAACAGCCAGGACTTTCTTTTCTTTCTCATGTCCTTACAGAGCCCAACATATGACCCTTGATGTGTGCTGGGGGTGAGTGCCATGGGGACCTGGGATCCTGCTCATTTGGTCTGTCCACAAAGTCTCTAGCCTTACAGGGGCCTGGGGCCAGGTGTTCCATCTCCATCTTCCAAATTTATGACTTAGCTTTCTGTGGGAAACAATTTCAACATCAAAGTCAGGGGCGAGTGGGAGTTAGATACTGGAACTAGGCATATTCCTTCTTTGGGTGTAGGATCGTTTTAGGACTTAAAAAGATTCCCCATATTTAATAAAAACAAAATAAAAAGCTTCAAGCCTTCAAGGTGTCAGAAGCATAAAGCAACAAGGATTCGACAGTTTGGTGATGAGGAATTCACGATGATGGAGAGGGAGGATTTGAGGAGCAACTTCTGGGTCAAGAAAGGCCAGTTGCCAGCAGGAGCAACATGCATTCCAGCTGCGTCGGAGGTGGAGACCGTCATAAAGGAGAAGTTGAGCAAAATGATAATATGATAAGCAGAGGGGATGTGTTTAGGGGTGTGCCTGGGTGTTCAGGGCGCCTTGGTTACATCTGGCATCTGTTGCTTACATCTCTTTTTAAGCATAGAGGTAAGACAAAGTACCTTTCAAAGTGGGGGCTGACTACATGCATCACATTGTGTCATAAATTCAAAGTAGTCGCATCCTTGCAATGGAAGACGGGGTGCTATCTGCTTGAACACAGCCAGAATCCATGTTCTGTGTGTTCTAATCAAATCTGAGACAATTGTCATTCCTGTCTAGTCTCCTTTCTGTGCCTTAAGGCTACCATGCTTTGGAGTGACCCAAGTCTCCAGAGGAGGAGAGCCCAAATGGGGGGATACCATGGGTGGGATGATCCCAATGCACACTGCCTAGAACAGGAAGGCTGTCCAACTGAACCTGGTGACTGTTCTCTGGAGGTGTAAGGGAATTCAATAGGTGTGCGTGTGCATGCATGTATATGTGTGTATGTTCATTTGGGTGGGTGAGCATGTGTGTAAAGATTCATGCATACATTTACATGTACATGTGGAGGCCAGAGGACAACCTCGGGTGCCATTCCTCAGGAGTCTTCTACCTTACTTATTGAGAGAGTCTGTCAATGTCCTGGAATTCATCAAGTAAGTAATTCAGTTGGCTAGCCACTCCAAGGATCCACCTGCTTCTTTTTAGCTAGTGCTGAGATTACAAGTGTGTGGGTTTTTGTTTTTTTTTTCTTTTTAATGTGGGTTCCGGGGATCAAATGCAAGGCCTTGTGCTTGTAAGGCAAAGATGTTAGCAACCAAACTGTCTCCCCCATTCAGTGGCTGTCTAAGCCATTCAGTTCTGAGGCGATTTGTTATGCATCTGATGGCTGTAACAGATGACCTCAGTGTCAACTGAAAAGGAGCTTACAGAAGTAAATTTTGAGACTGACTCATAAGTCCCTCAGATAAATCAGAAATGAAGTCACTAGCAATCCAAGTGAGGGCCTTAAGGAGGGTGACTTAATAAGTCTGCTCCTTTATAGGAAAGCAGTTGTCTATTCAGTGGCCTTGAACTCCCTATCCCAAAGAAGGCCCTGGTTTTATTAATATAGCTGTTCACAGGATTCAGCTTGTGTTCCTCATCAGTCGTGGTCCCCTCTCTCTATCCCCAGGATCTCTAAGCCCACAAAGACCCCTTATTAAAGTCATATGCTGCAAGTGCTGACGTAGGAATGTAAAGTTACCCAGGTAAAAAGGCATTTTAAAGAAAATGCTTTTATCAGGAAAAAATATTGTCACATGACTTAACCATCTTCTTAATCTTGGTGAACAAGTAAATGTGGAAATCTCAAGAGCATCTGTCCACTGAGCACTATGGTGAAGCCTCTGGAACTTTCCCCTAAAACCAGTTGTGGATGGGGAGCAGATGAACAGTGGATGGGGGACACGGGTCCAGAAGAGAGAGGGATTGTTGATGTCTGCTACCGGATGTCTCAGTGCTTCTGACTTAGAGTAGACCTCGCTTTCCTCATCAAGGAGAGAATCAACAAATAGTTCCTGAACTCCCACTATGAGGTGCATCAGTCAACAAACTAGACAAAAAGGACAAACATCTATGTCTTCTTAGAGATTACATGTCTAATGATGAGAGAATAGGGGTAAGTTACATGTCATTCCAGGAGATGATTTGTTCATTCTATGGGAATAATAGGACAGGATAGGGTGGAGGAGAGGGAGCAGGGACAGCCTCCAGGAGTAATTAGCTCTGTTTACAGTAGTGGAGGCTTTGCTGGGAAGCTGGGGTTTGCAGGAAAACTCAAGGGAGGAGTGGACTGAGAGGATCTCTGGGGAAGAGTGCCCTGGGTAGACAAAGGTCCTGAAGTGGGAGGGGTCTGTGCATATAAAGAACAAAAAGATTGTTCTGGATGGGAAATGAGAGAGAACGCTATAGTAAGGAGCCATTTGTAAAGGCTGAGGAGGATGAGGGCAGACCTTACAGGCCCTTCAGCCATTGGAAGGCTTTACCTCTGGTTGGATAGGAGCCCTTGGATGGTTCCGAGCAAAGCATTGGTGTATCCCAATGTGTTTTTATCATTGTTGTTTTGAGACCCTACCTCATGTTGCCCAGGCTAGCCCCTAACTTTACAAGGATGATCTTGAACTTCTGATCCTATTGTCTCTACCTTCCAAGTGCTAGAATTACCAAAGGATTACCAAACCCTTTTATGGGGTGTTAAGTATCTGGCCCAGAGCTTCATTTGTAATAGGCAAACACTCTACTTCTTTGGACTGTAAACTGAGGGTAGACTTGCAGGGAACAAAGACAAAGGCAGGAAGTCCAGGAGAGCAATAAGGATCAGCTCCCCAGTTTATTTTCTATAGTAGACTTTGAGGAGATGGAATGTTTATAAGAGAGAAAGAAGTGGATGAGTTGCCCTAGTCTCTCTGACATGTCTACTCCCCACTGAACTATCGGAGACTGGACAGGTTCCTCTGACTTGTCCCAGGTATTGCCACTAGCATGATGGCTTTGTTTCCCTTTAGGCTTGTTGGTAGAGCTCGTCTTGCAGGTATGACCTGGCAGCTGGGGGTAATCTAACCCTGGCTGGGGCTATTTTAGGGAGGTGGGTGATCAGATATTCTGAAGAGGAAACTCAGACATCCAGTCAATAATGACTGAGACTTAAAGACTAGGCAAGCTGCCAACCTGCTCCCTACACAGGGCTGTGAGGAGGAGCTTGTAGCCAGGATGTGCTGGGAAGTAATGGACAGGGAGGAGAGGAATTTCCCCTGGGCTTTCAACATTCCATTGTCACTCTCCTGCCACGTGACATGGAGAAATGCAGGACCTGCCAGGGGAAATGAGGTTGTCAGTGAATATAATTAAAGAAAACATTTAAGAAGTTAGGTGTGGTTGTGCAAGCATATATTCCTGCACTCAGGAGGCTGAGGTAAGAGGATCACGAGCTTTTAGTCCAGTCTAGACTATGTAATGAGACTGTATCTCACAAACCAAACCAACATGAAGCAAGCTGTTTGAGGGATTAGTTACTGAGCCAGGTTCGCCCATGTCAGATACCTGGAACAATGTGATCATCTGGTAACTAAGGAGCACTCTGGAGCTGGTTCATAGTCAACTGGAATCAAAGCAGTCATGACTCCCAACAAATGGACTTCATCAAGGGTTCTAGTGATGATGGCATAGTCGGTCAGTGAAACAACCGCTGTGTGTTCAGATCTTGAGGAAGCCCAAGAAAATGTAGACTATGTTTGTTTCTTAGATCCTGTTGCTATCTTTGGTTTTGTTTCTTGAGATAGAGTCTCTCTCTATAACTTCCTGTATAGACCAGGCTGGCCTCCAACCTGCAGTAATCTTCCATCACACTGGGCCTGAGGAATTAAAAGTTAAAAAGCACTTTAGAGTCTTGTACTTATTTTATATAGAGGGTCTCACTATTTTCTTTCTCTCCCTCTTCTGTCTCCAGAGTATTCAGTCAACATCTTCTGGTTATCTCATTTGTACCAAGCACTGAACTCCCCAATAGATGTTCAGAGCTGAGTTTTCAAGGTCCTTATCCTTTGGCTTTATTTATTCTAGAAGTACAGAGAACGGCATAGAAGCTGAGGCATTGTTCTCAAGGGCTGTAAGATAGGACTGAGTTGAATTTTGGAAGGTAAGATAAAGAGGGGGATATATTTATAGCAAAGAAATGATGCAATAACTACAATGGCCTCAGTCCATGAAAATATGAGTTTTGACTTAAAGTGGAAACTTTAAGCATTCTTTGGAAAGTCAGTTGTGTTGGATAGTGCTTTGCTGGGGCAAACACATGAAGGCATGTTTTGTTTAAGTGGACACGGGTGTAAAATGCTAAGGCAGATTCGTGAAGGAACATTTCACTCAAGCAGACAAAGGAGAGAGGATGCTCTACTAAAACAAGCATGTGAAGGGACACGTGATAAAGGATTCTTTGCTAACAACTGTGGGACCTTAATGAAACTTGTGGCCACGCCCCAGGTTCTAGCCTGACTCTTTTCTCTTTCTATTTTCTTAATAATAAAACATCAAAGCTATGGGCCGCCTCTTATTAAATTTGCCACACGGAGCTAGCTGGTACCCACCGTCTGAGACTCTGAGATTCAGTCAAGCAGACAGTCTGACCACAGGTAACCAGCAGAGAGATCCACACCAGAACGCCTTCTGTGTGGCATTTCTCTGCGCTCCCGTGCACCAAGCACGGGACCGGCCGGCGGTGTGACTGCCTGCTCCCCGTTAGGCTGAGGCACGCGTGCATCTTGCCTGCTTCCTCCAACCCCCACCCCCCCACCCGCGGAACCTCCGTGTCCGCCTGCGTCCTCTGCATATGCACGCTACCTTGGCCCGAGAGCGAGGCCACCAGCCCGGCCTGGTGCGTGCCGCCTCTCCCCCCTTTCCCCACCCCCCACCCCCGCGTCCATGCGCACCAGGCCCTGCGCTTTTCTTTCTTTTTTTCCCCCACAGATGGCTACCACACAGGGACAGATCCAGAGTGTGTGTGCCTAGTCCCCACGGCCTTCCCTTTCCCTCCAGCCCAAATCGGGTCAGTGGCTCTTTTTACCCGTGGATGGGGTCTTGGAGCCTCTCATGGCCGGACGCTCATCCTGTAACAGACCACCTTCCCCCCTCCCCTCGTTCTCAGCTCTCAGCAAGGGTTGAGAACCAACCGAACTGCACTCTCTTCACCCCTGGGGCGGAATCCGGCAGACCTCCTACGGTCCATTCTGCTCTCACGGCAGTCCGTGAAGTGACGCTGCAGTCTCCCGTGTCCGCCCCACCAGCGTTTCGATAAACCCTGGAGGGACTCAGGACACCGACCTAACCTTTTGTTCCAAACCCACGTGCTCTGGCCAACTCCTTCCCCTGGGTCCCTCTTGCCTCTCTAAACTGCCGCTACCTTCACTAACGCTTTTTTTTAAAAAGGGGGGGGGGGCTGGAGAGATGGCTCAGTGGTTAAGAGCACTGACTGCTCTTCCGAAGGTCCTGAGTTCAAATCCCAGCAACCACATTGTGGCTCACAACCATCTGTAATGAGATCTGACCCCCTCTACTGGTGTGTCTGAAGACAGCTACAGTGTACACTTACACATAATAAATAAATCTTTAAAAAAAAAAGGTTAACTTTTCATCTCCTTTCCAAGAAAAATGGGGAAACCATCTCTCTGAGCCTGCTGCCTCGTGGCAAGCCAGGCCCCTCCCCCCACCTGAGACTCAGCTCCGGAACAACTAAACAATGCTTTTCAAACTAAGATTTTCTAGCTCCTTTATCTAAATACTTATTTCCTTTTCTAAAGACTTATTTCTTTCCCTATACACGCCTAAATTTTTTTCAACTTTTCTAAAATTTCTTTTATATTTCCACAGATCCAATTAACTGTACTAAATAGCAACCAATCTTCCTTTACAGGTCTAACATAATATTTTCTTCCTCTGCCACCCAAAGCAGACCCCGGCTGGGATTCTGCTCCTCTGTTGCTTCGCTACAGATTTACCTCTGTACCTTGCCTGCTGCCATACATCCAACAGAGAGTGCCACCTCCTGAGACCCACATACAACAACAGGGCTGCCTTTACCCCATCTGACTGAAAACACCCCAAGACACACGCTGAAATCTGCAGACACGCTACAGGCTTGAGACCTTCCAGCTATAGACGAACTCTCTTGCCACAGCCAAATGACTGTTGAACTTGGGGGAAATTACGTGATAGTCAGAAAAACAATGTCTATCTAGATTATTAATTGATTGCTGTTTAAAGCTAATTGCTGTTTACCCTCAAATTGTACTATCGATTCTATCATACCTTGTCTTCTCTCCCCTCAACCCTCTTTACAACTCTAACTTTCTTCTGATACCTCCACCCCACCCAAAATTGTCCTAATCTGTGAACAGGCAGCCTGGTTCTCAGGTGGAGCAAAGGACTTTGAACCCCGGGACCCGGTAGGGGGCGGCTTCTACCTACAACCTTGTGGGTGGAGCTTCCACCTGCATGGGACGGTAGGAGTTCAGTCACCGCCCCCTAGAATCTAGCTCCTGCCACAGTTACAGCCCCCTCCCCAACACAGGTCAATGACCCCTCTCTCTTTTTAAAAAAAAATGAGATGTGGGACCTTAATGAAACTTGTGGCCACGCCCAGGTTCTAGCCTGACTCCGCCTAGGCAGTCATCTGCCTGTAGCCACACTGTCCCTGCCTCCTGGCTACCTGACCACCCAACTTACTATAAATAACACTCCTCAGCGCGCGCTCTCTCTCTCTCCTGCTTGTTCTCCCCTGGCCCTCTTCTTTGTCTATCTCTCTGTCTCTCCATTGTCTCCCCTTTCCACGTGGTCATGGCTTTTCTTATCTATTTTCTCCTCTTCCTTTATCATTTTATCTTTTTTTTCTTTCTATTTTCTTAATAATAAAACATCAAAGCTATGGGCCGCCTCTTATTAAACTCGCCACACGGAGCTAGCTGGTACACGCCGTCTGAGACTCTGGGATTCAGCCACGCAGACAGTCTGAGCACAGGTAAGATCCACACCAGAACGCCTTCTGTGTGGCATTTCTCTGCGCTCCCGCGCACCATGCACGGGACCGGCCAGCGGTGTGACCACCCGCTCCCCGTTAGGCTGAGGCACGCGTGCATCTTGCCTGCGTCCTCTGCATATGCACGCTACCTTGGCCCGAGAGCGAGGCCCGCTCACCACCGGCCTGGCCTGGCGCGTGCTGCCTTTCCCCCCCCCCACCCCCACCCCATCCGTGCGCGCCAGGCCCCGCACTTTTCTTTCTTTTTTTTCCCACAAACAACATATTGGTCCTCCTTACATTGCACAGTGGAGCTGCATGTGTCGGGACTCCATAGGGAGAAACACTCCAAAAAGCTTCTGGTGATATGTTGCAGTTTCTTGCGGATTCTGTGAAGTCTGGCTGGTTGGCAGAGTGATGTCAGCGGAGACAGATGCACATGCTGAGGCTAGACCAGTGGAGGACATGTGATGTTTGAAGGGTATATAGAGCTCAGCGGGCGGTGGCTGATGGTGAGCTGGGCTTGCTTAAAGAGTTAGCTGTGCAGCACGTGTGGATCTTCGCGGATCTTGACTTTGCTGAGAAAGGCACAGCAAGAACTTCTGGCATTCCTGCTGGTCCCTCTTGCTGACTTGTGCTGAAGCTGAGGCCTGGCTGTCTCTGTTAGGTCGTGTCACCACTATTGCTAACCCAACTCTACCAAACAGGGCTGCCAGTGTATCTGTGAGGTGTTTCTGAGTGGATCGAGCTGCCACTGCCTGCTAACTTGGGAATTGAACTGACGATTTTCAGACAACACAGATAGGAGTTGCTCTAAAAAACTTTTCTGAACAGGTCCACTTCCCCACCCCCTCCATATCCTTTCTTTCCCACTACCTCTGGTGGATGGCAGGCTGAAAGGGAGGTTAAAGCATTTAAGAACCACATTAAGGGACTGGAGAGATGTCTCAGAGGTTAAGAGCACTGAATGCTCTTCCAGAGGTCCTGAGTTCAATTTCTAGCAACTACATGGTGGCTCACAACCATCTGTAATGGGATCCAGTGCCCTCTTCTGGTGTGTCTGAAAATAGCAACAGTGTGCTCATATACAATAAATAAATAAATAAATAAATCTTTTTAAATTAAAGTTAAATTGACTACTTACTGTGTCTACTTTAACATAACCTATAGGTAAGTTATATTAAATATATAAGTATTTATATGAAAATATAAGTATTCATATTCTTTTTTTAACTTCTTATTGATTCTTTGTGAGTTTCACATCATGAACCCCAGTCCCATTCATCTCCCCATCACTTCCTATGCACCGTTTGACCTTGCAAACTCCTCACTAAAATAAAAAACATACAAACAAAAAGACAAAGCATAGAAAACATCTCATCATGGAAGCTGTAGCGTGTCAGTGTGTCCCACAGTCTATCCCTCTGTCCACACAACCTCACTTGCAAATGTCCATCACAGTGAGCCATTGGTCTGCTTCAGAGTCTCTGGCTTCTGTGACACCATCAACTGTAACACAGGATCCTCACTGGGACTCCTCCCAGTCATCCTGCTGTTGTCCTGTGTAATGAAAGTCTGCAGCTTTGGATCAGCAGGACCAGCCCTTCGTACCCCAAGCATTCGCAGATGATATAGATTTGGGGCTGGCCGACTCAGAGTCCTGTATCTAGGCCTGATGACAGTGAGGCTTGGCATCCCACAGCCTCTCCCTTCTCTGCATCACCAGGGCGAGCTCTTCAGCACTGCCCCAGCTAGGCCACCTACTGCTGCCATCGGCAGGAGGCAGGGTCAGCTCTCCTGCTCCCATGTCCTTGGAGTCGGCTCACCCATACACATGCCTCCAGAGCCAGTTCCACTGTGTTACCCAGTCAAGGGGTGGGACTCATTCTCCCAAGTGCCGCAGTCTGCGAAGGGCCAGCTCTCCTGCCCTCACAGCCTTGGAGCTAGCTCGCCAGTGCCTTCACCATCAGGGCCAGTTCCACTGTGCTGTCCAGTGCTGCTGGTGGTGAGGGGCGAGGTGTGTGTGTGTGGGGGGGGAGTCTTCATAGTCTATATATTATTCTAAAAGGCTTTTTAGAACACAAGCTATAAATGAGGATACATAAAATATTCATTGTCATGAATTCCATTTAGCTGATTAATTCTCACAAAATACTATTGATTTTATTCAATTCCTGCATCCTATGTAGTCTCCACTGACCTATGAACAAAACTGTGATGTGTGTGAAGATGTTGTTTGATATTTTTGCTTGCTCACATTAACAAGAAAAAAAGTGAAAAGAAAATGCATGCCAGGACCTCACTCATTAGAAAACCCACTACTTCCTGGCTGGTGATACAATTTCATTAAGTCGTCCAGACTAGCCTCAAACTCATGATCCTCCTGCCTCAGCCTCCTGAGCTCTGAGGTTCCAGACAGGTGATACCAAACTTGACTAACCACTACAATGTCTTTGCTGGATCAAGTAATATTTTCAAACTGAAAAAACAATTTCTCAGATTTCTATGCTATTCATAGTACATCTTCTTTAGATCTAAAACACTTTAAGATTTAGTCTATATTGTTAACATTTTACCTGGCCATTCTTTTACATCCAAACAATAAAGAAAATAATGAATCAAGCCTCAGTTTGTGAAAGCTACTGATTGCTGTGGGACAAGCACTGTCCCTGTTGCTAATTTCAAACCACTAACATGGCAAAGGGACCCACGATGCTGAGCGAACGCGCTGGATTGCTTAGACTATGGTGAGCTGGAAGGTGGCAAAGGGACCCACGATGCTGAGCGAACGCGCTGGATTGCTTAGACTGTGGTGAGCCGGAACACTCACTACCTCTGCTTTAACACGGCTTCATTAGGTTAACATAATTTAATTTTTAATAATGGCTGTGTTTCACAGCAGCCTTGCAGCATTTCCTGGAAATGAGCATTTGGCTCTCATGAGTTTGTCCAAGCTCTCTTGTGCACCCTGCTGTTTCTAACACACACTAAGAATGCAATATGTGGCCATTGGTTTTCTTCTATTACAGAACAGAGAAATGGGGAGAGATTAGCAGCAGCAACAGGAGAAACAACCCCAGGAGGGAGATTTCCAGAAAGCCCTGGTAGTGGCTGCCCATCCTTTGTCTAAAAGCTTTCAGATTCATTTTCTTCCAGAAACGTCAGACCTGCTTGGACCTGCATGTGTCAGCCTCCAGCGCAGGCTGGCTGAGCCAGATGGACACCCCCCCACCCCTACATTGAGCACTCAATGTCACCGTGCTCACTCATGTCTGACTTCACACACTCTGTCAAGTGACACCAGCAGATTGCCTCCAGCAGGTGACCATGGGATGACTCTGGCCATCTCAGTCTACAGCAACACTTGGAAGTATTTGTGACTTTACCACAGAGAGCATTTCCAAGGAGAGAATCAGGTAAATCTGACTCCCGAAACTCACATGATAAATGACGCCCATGGAGGGTATCCTGCTAAGGTGGAGATAACAAAATCTGTGTGTTCCTGCAACAACTCTGTGCATGGGTACTTACTTCAGGACAGCTCCAGGTTCTTGGTCCCAGGACAGCAAAGTATTCTGGATGATGAACCCAAAGCTGTGTAGAATAGAGCAGCTCCTTTTATTTTGAAGCCTCAACAAGTCATATCTGTAGCCTAGAGATTGCAATTAGGTTTAAATAATCAGCATTCAGAGGAAGATATGTCCACAGCCAGGTGAGTTGATAATGTAAGAAAAATCTAGATGACCTTGACCATAGCAGTGATCTTTTTAGATGTCCAAAAGAAAGAAATGGTTTTTTTAGTTTTTTTTTGTTTTTTGTTTTTTGTTTTTTTGTTTTGTTTTGTTTTGTTTTTTTTGGACACAGTAGTGTCACGGAGGATGCCTGTCCTGTATTGTCCCAAGTCTGTCATTATGCCTTCCTAAGTCTATGGAAGCTACAGCACCAAGAGTGGACTCTAATATCAATCAACTCTTAACTTGATAATGATATATCAAGGTTCATAGTTATGGTAACTATACCATTCTGGTGGTGTGTTAATAATGGGGCTAGGCATGTGTGGAGGTAGACAGAGTATGGGAAATCTGCATACCTCTACTGTTCAATGTTGGTGTGAAGCTAAGACTTCTCCAAAAAAAAAGAAAAAGAAAAAAGAAAAAAACTTGAAAAAGAGCAATGCTACTTGAATAATAAATTTAACTTAATTTTCAATTATAATGAAGATAAAATGAAGGGGAAAAGTATGATATGCCATTAAAAGCATACTTTAAAACCTGAGACATTATCCCCAAAATGTGTTGCCTCAGCCATAGGCAATAACATTTATACAAACATACTTCCTTTCCACAGTGAAGTAAGTAAACAAAAACCTCCATCCCATACTTCCACCTTTGTGATATCACGCCTTCCCACAGGCCCAGTCAGGTGACCATGGGATGATCCCTCTGAAACAATCAGCCAAAATAATGCTCTCTTATCATAGGTTGATTCTGTCAAGAATTTCGTCACACTGGTTGTGGTGGTTTGAATAAGAATCGCCCCCATAGGCTCATATGTTTGAATGCTTAGTTGTCAGTTAGTGGAACTGTTTGGGAAGGATTAGGTGTGGCTTTGTTATAGTAGGTGTGACCTTGTTGTAGTAGGTATGGCCTTGTTATAGTAGGTGTGGCCTTGTTGTAGTGGGTGTGGCCTTGTTAGAGTAGGTGTGACCTTGTTGTAGTGGGTGTGGCCTTGTTAGAGTAGGTGTGACCTTGTTGTAGTGGGTGTGGCCTTGTTATAGTAGGTGTGGCCTTGTTGTAGTGGGTGTGGCCTTGTTGTAGTGGATGTGGCCTTATTGGAGATTTGTCATTGGGGGTAGGCTTTGAGGTTTCAAAAGACCATGTCAATCCCAGTCTTTTGCTCTCTCAGTCTCTTTCTCCTTCTTCCTACCTTCTCCTTCTGTCTGCTGCCTGTGGATACGGTGAGATGCTCTCTGCTACTGGCTATTGCTCCAGTGCCATGCCTGTCTGTTTTCCACCAAGATAATCATGTACTAACCCATAATAGGAATTTCCAACCCAATAAGCCCATATAAAAACCACACAATCCAGTTATTACCTTATAAGCTATATGCCTAGATTGGGCAGATCTAGCCTATACTAACTTATTCCTCGCTATGAGACCCGTTGCTACTTGCAGTGCCTCCTGGCCACATGGTTCTGGTCAATCTTCCTTCCTCCTCCTCTTCTTCAGTCCTCTCCCTTCCTTTTTCCTTTTCCTCCTCTACCTGCCCTGACTCTCAAAGACCTCCCGTCTCACCTTTCTCCTCCACTGCTCAATCACAGACTCTAGCTTTTAAGTTAAAACGGGGAGAAGGTTCACATGAGATCATCTGAGTACATGATCTACTGAATGCTTGTCAGGTGGCAACCCCTCTTGTGGAAGCAAAATTAACATCAGAATTCAAACAGCATCAGGACCATCCACAACATTAACCCTCTAAAACTGTGAAGGAGGCCTCGGTTAAATGCTTTCATTTATTAGAGTTGCCTTGGTCCTGGTGTCTCTTCACAGCAATAGGACAGTAACTATGATGGTGATGCAAAAGTAACTATTATGTCTTGAAAGTAAAATGCCCCCTATAGGCTTCTATGCTTGGACACTTGTTCCCCGCTGGTGCTGCATCTTTGTTTGAGCTAAAGGAAGTGGGTCACAGTTTTGAGTTAAAGGCAGTGGACTACAGTTCCTGTTCCTGCTTCAGCCAGTGCTCTCTCTTTCTGATCTACTGAAGGGCAAGCTGCTTCAACTGCCATGCCTTTCCCACCATGACAGACTGACTGCAGTCCCTCTGCCAGGCACCAAAGTAGATCTTCCTTAGTCTAACTTGCTTCTGCCAGATATTTTTTTTCAGTGACAAGAAAAGTAGCTAATACAGAAGATTGGTGCCAGGAGTGGGGTTGGTGTCATAAACCTGACCATGTAGTTCTTAGGACTTTGGAACTGGTGGACAGGAACAATTTGGAAAACTTTGACATTTCAGCCTAGCAAAGCCTTAGGATACTATATTATAGTATTGAAGAATACTGTAAGTAGTAGAGAATTATGGTATACAACATTATAAGTATTATAATACTGTGATGCTTGCAAGTATTCTTATAGAATATTATAAGATGGAGAACTCTGTAGGAGTTCAAATGGAGGAAACAAATGGGAACAAGAACTCTGTTGGAAATTGAACTGGAATCTGCATGTATTGTATTCCAGCAGAGAGATTGTCTGTGTTCTAAAATTTTGAGTGAGAATGGGTTTTAAAAAAGTAATGGTGAAGGAAATTTGAAGACAGTACAGTGTGGTTATTGCTGGCTGCATTTAGCCATGTTTACGGGGAAGTCAGGATCAAAAAGCAGAGCCAAAGGATTGGGAAAACATGTAACAAACACACACAGAGAGAGAGAGAGAGAGAGAGAGAGAGAGAGAGAGAGAGAGAGAGAGAGACAGAGACAGAGACAGAGACAGAGACAGAGAGAGATGGGATGCATTTTGAAATGATGAACAAAAAGGACCAAAGTTTGTAAAGAAATTAGCACAATTAAAAAAGTCTTCAGGGCTAGTAAGATGGCTCAGTGGTGAAAGGCACTTATCCTGTAAGCCTGTCAACCTGAGTTCAATCTCTAGAACTTACCTAGTGGTAGAAGGGAGAGAACCAGTCCCACAAAATTGTCCTTTGATCTCCACACTCACTCTGTCATGTACACTTATCCACACATCATGTGTACACACATACACACAAGAATAATAGCATTTGCTGTGCAAGCAGTAGGATCTGTACAAAAAACCAAGCAAACCTCCCCCCAAAACAAACAAACAACAACAAAAAAAAAAAAACAAAAAAACCAACAGCACCCCGCCGGGCGGTGGTGGCGCACGCCTTTAATCCCAGCACTTGGGAGGCAGGCGGATTGCTGAGTGCGAGGCCAGCCTGGTCTACAGAGTGAGTTCCAGGGCAGCCAGGGCTACACAGAGAAACCCTGTCTCAGAAAAACAAAAAACAAAAACAAACAAACAAAAAACCAGCACCCATGTAAAAAGCCTGGCACACCTAGAACCCCGACATCGGATACCAAGAGACCATCAACTAGCAGAAAGAGCAAACTTCATGTTCAGTTTCTGTCTCAAGGTAATAAAATACATCCAGTATAGGAAAGGTGCCTGATGGTCTCCTCCTAAACACACACAGACCCATGTACCTGAACACTCATAAGCATTCACTAAACATAGCACACACATACACACAAGAAACCTTACACTTTGCACTAGATAATAGGAAAATCTCCTTGAGGATGAGTCCCCACCATTGAAGGGTCCTTTGTATAAAACTGAAAACTCATTGAAAGATTTCCTTCCTAAGAAATCCTCAGTGATTTCCTGTGCAAACAGGCACTGAAAAAGCGTCTCCCCAAGTTCAATCATACGGGCATTTAGAGGATTCTGCAGTATGGTCCGAGGGGGACAGATGCTTCTCAGACAAACGACAGAACCCGGCACCGGCCATGGAGCTCTGGCATGCAAAATGAAAAAGTTACAAACCCCAGAGGTTTGCACCAAGACTTTTGAGAGGAGCCTGGAAGGTAAGGTAACGCATAGCTAGATCAGAGTCCCTACAGGTAGGCACCTCTGAATAGGCCATGCACATAACTGAGGGTGAGGTCTAGATTGTCCTGGAGACTACAGGATGCTGCAAATACCAAGAACATGGGACAACTACTGATAAAAAGCTGTGAGCACTGAATGAAACCAGCATTTGTGTGGCAGGCACAGGGCCATAGTGGCAGGGCTTCCCAAGCTTGTTGGTATCTATGTCCCATATCACAATGCCCCGTGTGTAGGATTCTGAGCATAGAGCTATAGGATTGGCTGTTGGTCTCCCGAAGTTTCAGTCTTGCTTAGTCCAGTCTCTCATTGACAGCATTCTGTTCCTGCCTTTTGAAATAGAAATGTTTACTCTGCCACTGTATTTTAGAAGTACATAATTTTCTTTTTTATCTTATAGGGGCCCACAGTATAAGGATTTGCCTTCAACCTCAGAAGAGGCTTTGGACTTTGAGTAGTATTGGACTGTTAAGACTATAGGGACTTGGTCTGGGCACAGTGGTGTATTCCTTTGTTCCCAGGACTCAGGAGGCAGAAAGACTAGCCTGGTCTACATAGTGAGCTCCAGGCCAGTCAAGGCTACATAGTGAGATTCCCCACCCCTGCCCAATGAATAGGACTATAGGGACTCCTGAAGTTAGACTAAATGTATTTTGCATTATGAGATGTGTCAGGTGCAGAATGTTGTAGTTTAGATTTTTTAAATCCTGACAGGTTGATACTTTGAGTGATGGTGTCTCGTCTGATGGCTGATGTTTGGAGGAGGGGAACATTTGAGACATGGAACTAGCTCCCTGAAGTGGGTCAGTAGGGTGGGCCTTGAGGATTATAGTCCTTCAGCTAATCACTTCTTTGTTGGTGTTTTCCAAAATCTCAATTGTTTGATTTTACCGATGAAGACTCAGGGGCCAGACGCTGTGGTGAAAGCCTGCTGTCTCAGAGAGGCGGAGAGAGCACCCAACTGACCTTCTTCCTCAGCTGGAGTAGCAGCCAGAATGTCCTCTCTCAAGCCCTCTCAAAACACCTGCTTCAAACTGAATGTCCCTCCCTTCTATTCCCTGTGTGTCTCTTTATCCCTTCTCCTGATTCTCTCTTATTCTCTCTGTCTTTTGTTGTTGTTGTTAAGAAAGCTATGTTCACTTCCTGTCAACTGGTTGCTTACTCTGCCTCTTGACCGACGGTTGACTTTATTTAATCCTGTTTACAATATTCAAACTGAAAGCCCTTGGTTTAAAGCTGTGTGCTAAGGCTTCTCCCTACCGCAGCTAAAAACAGGTTTTTCCAGTAAATAACACAATCTCGGGTCTCACAGTGTGATCAAATGTCCCGCAGCACTTCCTGGTGAGCTTCCACCCTGAGGTCCTGAGACCATGAACTCAATTCTGATGGCCCAAGAGCCTCTGAAGCCAGGAGCCAGAATAACTCTTTCCTCTCAGGAGATTCTACTAGGAATTTTCTCACAGTGACACAAAATAACTAATAAATTTATCATCCCTGCTATTTCCATACAGTAAGAGTCTTCCCTTGAGATTGGCTATTAGCAAATCATATTCTTCTTCTTTTTAAATATGTTTGTTTTTGTTTTTTGAGACAGGATTTCTCTGTGTAGCCCTGGCTGTCTTGGAATTCGCTCTGTAGACCGGGCTGGCCTTGAACTCAGGGAGATTTGCCTCTGTCTCCTGAGTGCTGGGTTTAAAGGCGTGCGCCATCACTGCCCAGGCTCTTGATATAGAAGCCGGTGCGGCAAAGGCAGGGAATTTGTAAAACTGAAAAGGAAGAAATTATGACTTTATTCTCCCTGACCACTAACCTAGGTCAATTTTGCGTTTCCTCCAATCATGAAAATAGGCGACCCCCGACCCGAGCCCTGGCAGCACCTGTGAATCTAACTAATGTTGCAGTTACCATAAATGACACAGAATAGCGCCTCTGACGTCATTGTTTGACATTATTACCGCCATTGGAGTTTGGTATTTCTTGCTACTAAAGTGCATTTATTACTTATCCTGAGTTTCAAATATTTTGATCGTTTATTCCTAAGGTAATATTATAGTGTATGATAGACACTCAAATGTTTATTCAGCAGCCTCACTAGGAAGGGAGGAAGCCCATCCTGGAGAGACAGCAAGACGCCTATTAGTGTGATTCTTCAGAATCCTTTAAACAATGGTCTCCTCCCAACCCCCACCCAGCTTAGTCCCTTTCTTCAGAGCCTGGGGTTGCGCTGGCTTCCCCTCCCAGAGGCTGATGGGAAGACTCAAGATTGTACTTTCAGAACTCATTAGAGCTTAGACCACTCGGGGTCCCAGGAGAAAGGGGAAGCGGGGAAGTTTGTTCTTGTCTGAATCCTTGGCTCCCATCAAATCACGCCTCGAGCAGGAACCATGTGGACACTTTTCCAGATGACTGGAGGGTACCTGAGCAGCGGCGGCTTGGTTCTTCCCTCCCAGCAAGGCAACCCCAGTCCAGGGATTTTCTCCTGACCAGATATGCCTTTTCTCCCAGCCAAACCCTCCCAGCTTTTCCTTGAGCGGTTCCAGGAGATGTTAATAAGTGCTATTAATTGGGACCTAATTTGCATGCCTTCTGTGTAAGTGGTGGTTTGTAGCTAGCGGGGATCAAAGCTTACTTGTACCACTCTGCCCCACCCACCACTGCATGGGGCCTGGATTACCCTTTCGTCTGCTCCTCTCCGCATAGTGAGCTCAGAGGAACATCGTATTTAGTATGCCAGGGCCCAGGGCGTCCTGGAAATGCAATTGACACGCTTCCCCTAAACCCTGAGCGACACAAAGGAAACTCATCCACAGTGCCTGATTGGGAGGGAGGCTGCATGACGTAGGGTGGGCGCTGTGTGATTCAGTCAGCAGTAGCAGATTTTTGCAAGCATCCCTGCTCCTAAACCCGCAACCACAAGCACGCTGACATTAGAATTCTGAAGAGGTGGAGTGTTTTGTTGATGTTTTGGCTTGTTTTTTTTGTGGTTGCTGTTGTCATCATTTATTTATTGTTTTGTTTTGTTTTGTTTTTGTTTTTCCTGTCGGGGCGGCGGTGGCGGTGGTAGTGGTGGTGGTGGTGGTATTGAGCCTTTAAGCACTTTGCATTTCTAATTAGTTATAAGCCTGGTGATGGCTCAGTCGGTATCACTGTGCACGCGCCCGCCCCCTTGCTTGCCCAAATGCTTGGTAATTAGCCCTGCAAAGACAGGCAAGCCTGACTGACAGCAGCTTTTGCAAAAGGCTGCCCAGCCCTCTCCGCAACAAAAGAGACCCTCGGCTTGCTACTTTCTAGCTGTCATCTGATCCTTCGCTTTCCCACTTGGCCATCACTGAGGATTTGGAGTGTGTTTGTGCTTGAAGTGTTGCCGCTAACGTTTTGATGGAAATCTGTAAATCTTACATGAGTGGGCAATGTTTGAAATTTGTCCTGACTCCTAAGAGAGAAAAGAGGTGGGAGCGTTCACTTTTATATTGGAACGGGAGTAACCAGGAGTAACCGTATGGAAAATGGCTTGTTTAACCCTAGGCATCCCCTCTAACCCAGCCATCCCACGCCCAGAACACAGAAATGTGACAGGAGATTCTTCCCCACAGAAACACAGGGCTATATCCACCTGTACTGTTTGTAAACGCCCCAAACTGGAAGCTACCCAATAGTTCACAATAGGGTAAATATGTGACTGTGGCAAATTCGCACATGATACCGCACTAAGAATACATACAGCTACATATAAGGAATCTCATAAATTTAAAGTTGACTTGAAAAATCCTAGCCATTTGAAAAAAAAGTTCTGCCTCATTCTATTTACAAAAGTAGAAACTAGGTGGTGTGATCTCGGGGGTGCTGGGAAGGTTCGGGGGGGAGCAATTATACTGTTACTGAATCTAGGCCTTGAATCTGAGATCATATGAAAACCTGAACAGTCAGGCAGTGGTGGTGCATGCCTTAAATCCCAGTACTTGGGAGGCAAAGGCAGGTGGATCTCTGAGTTTGAAGTTAGCCTGGTCTACAAAGCAAGTTCCAGGACAGCCAAGGATAGGACAGAGAAGCTCTGTCCTGAAAAGAACAAACAAACAACAACAACAACAAATCTATTGAACTATAGATTAACATGTGCAGCTTCCAGCATGCAGAGTAAACTCCAGGAAATTGTGGTGGTTTGAAATGGAGGCTTAACAGTTAACTCTATCACTCAGTAACTGGAAGAACAAGATCTGGCCTCCCTCACCTGTGAACTGAGTCAAGGTGTCCTATGGAGAAATTAGGTCTGCTTTAAGGGGTGCTCCAGCCACGGACCGTATCTGTCCTCCTTGGCAGTCGCCTTAAAGGGAAGAACTCCAGTGGAAGTCGGGGGGTTGATGGGAAGAGATACAGCTACAGAGAAGGGAAACCAGGACCAGAGAGGATGTGACTACATCCAGAACTTACTAATCGTATTCCCCAGGCATTCCTTGCTTGGTGTCAAGGGCCAGGAACATCTCAAAGTCTAATGGAAATATTTAAGGATTTAAGTAATGTTTAATGATCCCAAAATGAAAAATGGAAAATACAATCAGTATGTATTTGTTCACTTGAGTGTCCACAAACAAACCATAGCATTGTGCCCAAGTAATTCAGTGTTTTTCATATACGAACAAGTACATTAGTGTCCAAGGTTCTGGATGGGCTGCAGGTTCAAGTGCATGTAGTGAACCTGAGAGTCTGCAAGATGACAGGCTTCCAAAGTGAGGTACACTCGCTTCTGGTCCACAGCCTTTTAACAGCACAGGCAGTTAGTTACCCGTAACACAAGTCAGTGCTGACATGGCTATCACATACTGGAAATAAAGGTGACATCAAAATTTCATGTTCACACATAGTTCAGAACAATGTTTTTTATTGTGGTAAGAAATGTATAATGAATTCACTCACCATTTAAATATCTTAAGTGTACAGTTGAGCAGATTAATCAGTTACAATATTTTTCTCTATGTCCCCAAATGAAACTATACCCAAAGCAGTCACTTCTATCCGCTTCCCCTCTAACCCTTAGGAACCTCAGTCCTTTCTGTCTCTGTGGATTTGGCTGTTTTAAGCACCACCCATCGGGAGACTCATACAATGCTATTTTCTTTTCCTTTAGCTCATTTTTACCTAACATAGGTCCATTCCAGGCTCATTCATGATACTATTTGTGTTTGAATTTCATTTCATTTTAAGGATAAACAATACGCCCCCATGTACACAGATCTACAATGGTCTCCCCGTGTACACAGGTCTACAATGGTCTGACACATTTATATGCTGAAATCCTAGCACCCAACGTGATAATATTAGAAGGCAGAGGCTTTGGGAGGTGATTGGTCACAAGGGACGGGTGTAGAATTGAGATTGAGCACAGAGATTGTTCGCCCTTTCCACCATGTAAACGTTCTGCAACAAGAAGAGTCAAAGAGAGCCCTCACCAGAAACCAAATCTACTTATACTTGGATCTTAGATTGCCTAGTCTCCATCACATTAAGAAAAAACTTCTCTTGCTTATAAGCCACCCAGTCACTGATATTTTGTTACAGTAGGCCAAAAGAATGAAGACAATGTCATATTTTGTTTAGCCACGCATCCACCAATGGAAACAAGGCTCATGCTCCCCTTTTGGCCGTGGTGAACAACATAGCTATAAACATGGGTGTGCAAATGCCTCTTCAAGGCCTTTCTTTCTATCCCTTTACCCAGAAGAGAGATTGCTGGGCCATATGGTTATTTATTTCATGTTTCATTTATCTGAGATAACAAAAGAACAGCTATTTTTAAACATCCTCAACTACTATTTGAATGACCCAGATGGACACATTCCTCAGAGTGGCCATTCTGCAGTTCTCTCCTACACGGGCTACAGGGTAGCTCCTCAGTGCTTTCACTAATAAAATACAGAGGAAGTGATACTTGGCCACTTTCCAAGCTGACCCTTAATGGCCCTGGCAGCTTCTACTTCCTCCATCTTGGAATGCTTACTGCTGGCGTAGTCCTTCTTGGAAGCCAGCCACCATGCTCTGAGGCGATACAGGAAGCCACAAGCAGATGCCACAAAGAGAAGAACCAAGATCCACAGCAGACAGTCGTGATTCAACTCCTAGTCAAGGTCCATCCAATTCCTAAAACATCCGCATTCCAGCCATTCCAACCCCAGCCCAGGCCCTGATCAGGCTTCCAGAAGACTTCAGATCCTTACAGTCCTAGCTTAATGCAGAGGATCCACCCTGTCAAAGACAACCCACTGTTATTTTAAGCCACAAAGTTTTGAGGTCACTTGTTACATTGCATTAGATAAATGAAACAAACTCACTTCAAGCATTAGGAGAAAGAGCGAAACATGCTACATTGAATCTATTTGGTAGAACTTGAGATACTAGTATAAGGCCTTAAGACTTTAAATATCTTGGGACTTTACAAAACATGTAAGGCACACAGCAGGAAATGACCCCTCAAATATTCAAATATTCCAAGTCTGCCTGAAATCAACAGTTTGTGTGTGTGTGTGTGTGTGTTGTTTTGTTTTGTTTTTGTTGGGAGCACTTTTTTGAGGCAGATCTCCCTATATAGCTTTCTGGTTGTTTGGGAACTCGCTATGTAGACCAAGCTTATCCTTGAGCTCACAGAGATCCACCTGCCTCTTCCTCCTGGGTGCTGGGCATAAAGATGTGGCTGGATTTTTTTTTTTAATGGAGTTATGATGATGGTCATTTGGTTAAAGATCCAGCTACCCCAGAACAGGACATCAGCTAGCTCTTCCCATCCTTTTACCACAGGAAGCAGCCAAGGGCTTCTCTTACATATGTGGCTTGGCTTTAGGGGCTTTTGAACTCTTAATCAAAAGCTTCTTTTCACCCAGAACTTACTTTGCAGCTAAGACCCTGGTCACACTTTTGGAAGACTGCAGGTGAATTCAACCAAGTCTGTCTCAGATTCCTGTCAGCTCAGGAAATAAGAAGCTTCAACATGAAACTGTACAAGGGTTGGCAGAGGTGTGACCTCAGTCAGGCAGTTCTAGATCCCTGGGTCTGCCACTGCCAGACTCTGGGAAGAAACCAGTTTCCTCCTCTCCCTGTTCTCCCACGTGATGGGCACAGGGCCCATACCTGCAGGACCTCCTCTGCCCTTGGGGAAAAAGGAATGGTAGGTCAAGGGTCCTTTGTTATTCTTAATAGATATTGAGCATAGTCTGTGTGCCAAGCAGGCTCTGTGTGTGTGGGCACTGTGCATACGTTGGTTAAATAAAAGACACATTTTCTTCTTGTCACAGAGACTATTACCCAGAAGAGACATGGAAAAATAAGCTGGAAGACAGCACGAGTACCACATCTCTTCCTGCACTGGAAGCCATTTGCATGGCATTGTTTCCTAGAAGTGTTCTGTCACTTGGGGTCCGTTTATACGACCTCTTTGCAGAGGTCACACTGCACCAATCCATCTAGAGCAGTGGGTCTTGACCTTCCTAACACCACGTTGTGTTGACTCCGAGCCATAAAGTTATTTTTACTGTTACTTCATAGCTGTAATTTTGCTACTGTTATGAATCATAATGTAAATATCAGATATACAGGATTTCGGATATGCAACCCCTGTGGAAGGCATGCTTTGACGACCCCTCAGAGGTCACGACCCACAAGTTGAAAACTTCTGATCTAGAACGCTCCTAAGATTGCATTTCTGAGTAATAGAGATAGAGAAAATAATAGTTCGTGTTTTCTTATGTATTCGTTGCTTTATTATCTTTCTTCTCCATAGAAACTAGTCTCAAGAAAGGCAGTATCTGGTCTATCTTCCTCCCTAATGTTTCTGGAGCATCTAAGACACTAGCTAGCATATAATAGGTGCCCAATAAACCTGGAGAGATGAGAAAAACACAGAATTGGTATCTCCCATTTTTACCACCAAAGAAATGTTTTATTTAAAATTCATGTAATATAGCTGATAATTCTACTTATTCCTCATCCAAAACAAAAAACAATAACCATAGGCACACATTTATTCAATGTCCATTTGTTCTCTATAAAATATCTGGTGCTATCAAAGAGTATTCTAGCCAGAAACAAAGCATTCTGTTGGGGTAGTCTCTTGTCCCAGATGAATGTGTGGTATCTAGTAAATGTTTGGGATCATAAATAAAGTGCTGGGGCCTCCTCATCACTGTCACACTTCTTAGTGGCTTTGCTTCTCTTGAAGACATCAAGGCTACATTCAAGAGTTCATTAAAAAGTCAGTGCCCCATCTGCCTCATGTGCCCCAACACTGGATGACTCAGGTGTGTAAAGATAAGGCCCGGAGGGACTTCAAGCCCAAAGCAACAAGCAGTCTATCGGTGAGTCACACAGCAACGGAGATCCGCAGGCATTGTGGGAACACACATGAACACCTCCCGTGATGCACAGCTGGGATGAGACTTCCTGGAGGTGATGTTCCTACATTTAATGTAAGAGAAAGGGGAAAGTGATGGAGAGAACTCAACAGAAGGTCAGAGAGGTGTGGGCACAGGAGTGGGGTGGGAGGAAGAAGCAGTTCAAGGACACAGACAGTTTCTGGGGTGGGGTGGGGTGGGGGGCTGCAGAGGAGAGGGAAAGACAAGGAAGTCGGGGAGGGTAACAGCAGCCTGTCACAGAGTCTGAGTAATGCAGCACTGAGCCCGGTTCTAACACTCTGATGGTGACTTGTTTCCTCCCTGTCTTAATATCTCTGAGACCTAGGGACCCACAGTTGTGTTTTGGGGTTCAGATTTATGGCAACAGGCCCGATCGTTGTGGTCACTGTCTTTCACATCTCTAGGAAGTTTCAGCTACCCATTCTGGTGTGTCTACATGCAAGCCTCTTTCCCTTTTATTTCTGTTCTTCCCTAGTAATGACAGCTTTTTCAAAAAACAGCATATGTCCATCGACTTTGAGAAACTGCAGCAAAGAATTCAGGAAATTTCCACTATTTGGACAACTGGCAAATACAACAGTTTTCTGTACCAGGCAACACCGTGATTAGACAGAAGCAGGGAACGAATCAAAGAACAGACTAGCTATTCATAGAATGTGTTACTTCTGGATTATTTGGAGCCTTGTGGACCCTGATTCTCTTTCCTTTGGTTTTAATTAAATTTATTTTAAATAATGGATATAGGTTGCCTATATTAGTGAGGTACCGTGTGCATGTGAAATCACAGTCAAGTAATTCTTAACTTGGGTTAGCCATCTCCATCTCCTAAAACACAGTTATCAACTCTGGATGGTGAGAATGTTCAGAAGCCTTTCTTCTTGTCTTTTGAAGTGTATGGTTTGTTACTGTCGTCTGTACTTACCCCTGTAGGCAATACAACCAGTACTTCTTGCTCCTGTTTAATCTTAATTTAGTACTCATCTATCATCTTCTCCCATTCCTCCCTTCCATACTATGCCCAGGCCAGGGGAACCCCCATTCTAATCTCAACCTCTATGTGACCAGCTCTTTCAGAGACCACATGTCTGCAAGATCTTATATTACTAACTGTTCTATGTCTGGCTTGTTTCACTTAGCATAGTGACTTCCAGTTCCATCCATGTTGTCACAGATGACAGCAGTTTATTCTTTTTTTTATGGCTGACTAGTATTCCATTATGTAGATGCACCACATTTTCTTTATCCATTCACCAATTGGCAAGGACTGATGTTGTACCCATTTTTTGACTCTGTGATTTATGCTCCAATATATATAGGAGTACAGAAGTTTCTTTCAACATACTGACTTCAGTCCCTTTGGATAACTCAGAAGTGGGCTAACTGGATCATACAGAAGTTCTATTTTGAATCTCTTGAGGAATCTCAGTCAGGGTTATACTCATTTGCTTTCCTACCAAAGACATCAAGATTTCCCTCTTCTCTGCATTCCTTCTAGTAGTAGACTTCCCCTAGACAATAAAAACATGAATATTTCTTGTGCCTTCATCTGCCTTATTAACAGATTAAAAGCAGCACACACATAGCAGGACATCGTCTCCAGCAGCTCGGGTTCACCTGAGAGCTAAGTTTGGCAATGCTGCCTCAATCTTCCTTTATCAAAAAACAAAATTATTGAAATAGGCTCTTTGTGGGTGGTGGTGGACAAGGTGGTAGTGACCTTTAATCTCAGTACTTAGGAAACAGAAGCAGGAGGAGTTCTGAGTTTAAGGCCAGCCTGGTCTGCGGAGTGAGTTCCAAGACATCCAAGGCTACACAGATGAAACCCTGTCTCAAAGACACTTTTGCTGCAGGAGTCTGAACAGGAATAGCCCCCTAAACTCATGCGTTTAAATGCTTGGTCATTAGGAACTGGGAGGCGTGACCTTGTTGGAGAAAGTCTGCCTCTGGGGATGGGCTTTAGAGTTTTAAATACTCACACCAGGTCCAGTGTCTCTCCTTCCTATTGCCTGCTGATCCACATGTAGAATTCTGAGCTACCTCCCCAGCACTGTGTCTGTCTGTGTGCCACCATGTTATCTGATCACAATGAACTAAACCTCTGAACTGAAGCAAGCCTCAATTAAATGCTTTCCTTAATAAGAGTTGCTGTGGTCATGGTGTCTTTTCACAGCCTTAGAAACACTGACTAAGATACCAGCTGTTCCCTAAGGAACAGATCTCATTCCTTTTAGCTTGAGCTAAATAGCAAGAACCTGCACACATTTAAACCAGGACCCACAGGTCCTGTTAGTTTCAAAGGTATGGGTCATGCTGAGTCCACACACACACACTCCATACTGACACTTGAACATTCGACACCTCCAGGGCAGGGCCAAGCACTATGACCATGCTGGAGAGAGCTGGGTATAGTAACACAGGCCTGTCATCCCTGCACTCAGGAGGCTCAGATGGGTGGATTGTGAGTTCAGGGCCAGCCTGGATATGTAGCAAGAGTTTACGCCAGTCAATCAGCTAAACACTTGATCAATCAATCACTGGGGTGACAGAAGCAGAAGTAAGTAAGCACGTAATGTCCGGCCCAGTGCCAGCTGCACCAATGCTGGTGGCATAGGAGCCTTGGGGACAGGAGACAGGAGGACGTGAAGGAAGGCAGGATTAATGTCAGGAAGAAAGACATCAGAAAAGCATGGAGCCACTTTGGTTCAGAGATGGTGGCGAGTTTCAGGACAAAAGGAAGATTGAGGCAGCGTTGCCAAACTTAGCTCTCAGGTGAACCCGAGCTGCTGGAGACTATGTCCTACTACTGTTGCTTTTACTGCTTTCCTCACTCCTGTTCTTCATCAGCACAAGAAAGGCTCTAGCAACAGCTTCCGCAGAGCCAACGCTCCTTCCCTGCCAGTACCTTCCCTGCCAGTACGCTCTCTTGATTCTGTTTACACATTTAGTCTTTCTTACTAGAAGTTTTAAGTCTGCATTCCCTGCAAAAATGACCCCTACCACATCTGTAGCCAGTGAGGGGGTAGTTAGGGGCAGCCTGCTTTCACAGTGCACATAGATAATTCTTGGTGCACACAGCCCATTCTTAGTGCACACAGACCATTCTTGAACTGTTTCTGCCAGGCTCACTCTCAGCACCTCCCTTAAGAAATCCAGCTCACAGTCTCTTGCTGCTTAGTTTCCCTCAGGGAAGGGAGAAAATGCAAACACAGGAAAGAAGGCAGAGCACCCAAATACTGTGGGCCAGTTACTGGAATCGTATATATCAGAGTTTGCACATGGGGTGATCATTAAGTGGTGGATGGCATTAGAGAAAGCTATCCAGGTGGAAGCCAAGATACTAAAGACATAGCAAATAGGAAAAGTTAAATGGATTGGGCTGTGTAGAAGTGATACTAATTATAGTCATTTCGGTGAGCCTCCTACCACAAGGATGCCTGATTGCCACACAGCACCTTAATACTTATCATTAGATAAGCCATGAATTAACTTTGTGATAAAGTATATTTTGATTGGAACCAGGAGACTCAACAAGTACTGAGCTGAGACTTCCCAATGTATTCCTCTTGCAGAATGGATGCTACCAGGCTTGAAAGGTTAGCACCAGCCAGGTCTCAGCAACAGAAAAGGTGACTGGAGTCGACAGTCTGACAATGATCCCCCAGTGGCTCTCTCTTCCCTGTATCCTGCCTATCTTCACTGGTGAAGGAGGCTGGGCATCACCATGTTCCAGCTTCACAGTGCAGCGGATGTTATGTATGCTATAAACACCTGCTTTGATGGCAGGCTTCTGGCTGAGTTCTTAGGCAGAGACCTGCTGCCTTCTCTATGCCTCTGTTCCTTCTTTCTTTTCCTTTTAGTGCTGGGGATCAAACCCAGGACTTGGTGGATGCTAGGCGAGTGCTCTATCATTGGTCCACATGCCCAGCCCTTTGGCCTGTTTGCTTCTCTTTTAACTGGTCCCCTAATCATCACTCACTGCGGCAACTGCAGATCCTTTGCAGCTTGCTCAGTGTCCACAGGAGCAGCTCCATGCTGACCCTCACTTGAGACACCAGCACCAGCTGAGAGACACTCTTCAGAGGGCGGGGCCTCAGCCCTCAACACTCACCTTGGAGTTTCTAAGATTTCTTCCCCCTAATTTCTTCCTCTGGTTGCTCCAGCCTGGGAGTGGAGGTTGCTTCCTAAAGCTGCTCCTTGCATCACTCCTTGGCTCAACTTTACCTTCTCTGTTACTCTGTCAACAGTTATTCCTATTAAATCCCCTCTGAAGAAAACAAACTGGAGGCTGGCAAGATGATTTTGTGGATAAGGACACTTGCCCTACAAGCTTTACAACCTGGCTTCAACCCCAGGACCCATGTGGTGGAAGGAAAGAACCAAGACACACACACACACACACACACACACACACACAGAGAGAGAGAGAGAGAGAGAGAGAGAGAGAGAGAGAGAGAGAGAGAGAGAGAAAGAGAGAGAGAGAGACCTGATTCTATCCTCCTTCCCTTAGACAAACTCCATCCCAGTTTTCCACGTTGGCCTCAGAGAGGGGCTTATCTACCCTATGCTTATACAACCTTGTGAGTGACGGTGTCCTCCTCTTGGGGAGCCCAGGCTGTGGCATTCCTATCTAGCTCCTCAGTCAACTTCTTCAGACTCTTTAGGCCTTCCATTCATGCCTGCAACCTCCTTCTCCCTATGGTAGTCAGCTCTGTCCTTCCCTTGTGTAGGTTTGTGTGCAAATACCATCTGACTGGGAACAATAGAAGTCTCTAGCAGTGCCGTCGCCTTATTATCTGTCTTAGTCACTGCTCTTTTACTGGGAAGAGACACCATGACCGCAGCAACTCTGATAAAGGGAAGCATGTAACTGGGGCTTGCTTACAGTTTCAGAGGCTTAGTCATCATGGGGGCGCGGGAGCATGGCAGCATGCATGGTGCTGGAACTGTAGCTGAGAGTTCTGCATCCAGACAGCATGAAGAGAGACACTCTGGACTTAGAATAGGCTTGTTAGAATAGCCTTATTCTCAAGGCCCATCCCCCAATGTCACGTTTCTCCCAACAAGGCTACACCTCCTAATACTTTTCAAATAGTGACACTCCCTGATGACTAAGCATTCAAATACACCATCTATGGGGACCATTCCTATTCAAACCACCACATTGTCCTCTATAATATTTATCTAAGCAACTATTTACAATTACTTGCGGCAGATTGCGTAGCAAGAAGTTTGCTGTTGTTCATTGCTGTGGCTAACTGCATCTGGTTCCCACCGGCTCATTCATTTCCTAAACGCCAAGGGCGTGGATTATATAATTAGGCAGAATTAACAGTGGAGATGAGTAGCATAGCTCTCTAGGAAAAAGCCTTCACGAAAGCTCATAAGAACGGGCTCTCAAGGAGAAACCCCAGAATGGGTAAATCATAGAGTGTACAGGGAAGTGCTCAGGTGACATGTTTCCAAGACCTCAACTGGGTAATGAGGCAGGAGGCCAGGCATGTACCAGGTCAGCACTGTCCCTTCTGGAAGTTTGCTCTTCAGAACACACACTAGCTTGCAGATCCGCCCATGTAGGGTTCATGCCTAACTGTTTACAGGAGCCAGAAAAAGAAGGTACAGTATAACAAGGAGGAAAAGAACTAGATAACTAGAAGTGCCACCACACTGTGGTGTGTTGCCTGTTAGAGTTACGTCAGAGCATAGGTATGGTATGGACCAAGCCACGTGACAGGATAGTAACTGAGAAAGGGGATTACAGAACAACATGGTTGTGTTGAGACCCATTCTGTCCAAGTATACACATACACACACACATGTGTTTACAGAAATATTGGAAGTCATCTACGAGGAAAATGACTGCTCAGCTGTTGACAGTGGGTGGCTACGGGACTGGACTAGACAAAGAAAGACCTTTATTTTAGGGTATCGCTTGAATTTGCTGTCACTCACATAGGCTAACCTTCAAATTAATGTAGAAAAAGAAACTATAAGGAGCTATGGCCACCAAGCACCAGGGACAAGCCCACGGCTCATAAGTCTATGATCGGCATGGTTGGATCAAGCAGGTCAGCAGGATAAGGCAAACGAGACAAGCAGATGAACTAACTCCAGACAAGGTCATTGGCGGGGAGTGGGGAGGGGCAGAAGCCTAAGTAAGCTGGTCCCAAGAGAGGAGACACTAACCTGGTCCCTGCAGCTCTCTAGACACGTCTCACGTGTGTGTAGGGCCCTGACAGTCACAACCATTCGTAGTTAAGCCCTGACTCTGGTGGAGACAGAAATGGAATTCAGATGATGAGATTCTGTTAAGACAGTCTTACATCTGTCGGTAACTTAGTCTTCACTATATTCCTAAGGAAAGAGATCGTTTGTTGCAGAATATTTGATCACACTGTGAACCTGAGGTTGTGCTATTTACTGGAAAAAAAATCGTTTCTAGTTGTGGTGTGGCTCAGCCCTTAGCACACACCTTTAACCCCTCTGGCATGCCTTTAGTACACACCTTTAATCCCAAACAATGAAGGTAAAGTTAGTTTTCAGAAAGAGCTGCATGTTTGAAAGTGACGTGTAATTGAGTGGCAGACAAACTGCTGAATCAGAGAAAGAGTTGACAACTCAACTCTCACGAGAAGAGAGCAGAAAGGGAAGCTACTTAAGAAAAAGCAGCTGAGAGAGAGAAAGGAGGGGAAGGCAGTTTTACTGGGACTGCTATACAGAAGCAGGTTGCAGAGAGAACAAGCCAGACACAGGGGAAGACAGAATGAGCCAGAGAGTGGGAAGGAGCAAGAACAGATTGCCAGAATTAATTTGAGTCCAAACAGAGCAAAAAGTCAGAGGCTGAGAGGGAGAGAAGTCAGATCAAATCGGTCAGCTTGGAGAGGAGTTTGAACCAGAAGAGCTGAGTTGAACCAGCCAGAGAACTGAAAGAACTAGGAAGAGTGAGCTTACTTAGTCATAAGTCTCAGAGGCTGAAAACATTCTAGGCTTAGAGAAGATCGTACAGAGGCTAGAAGCTTCCAGGACTAAGCTTAGGTTAGCAGACGGAGGCCTCAGGCAATTAAAAGTTACATTAGCAGAGGTTGTGCCTTCTCTCCATATCCTTTCACCAATAAAAGGTTTTTCTTTGTTCTGTCCAAAGCTTTCAGAGTTTTAAAGTTTTGTGCCCCACTCTGAATATCTCCAAGAGGAACTGCACGTAGTATCTCCCCAGTATGAGTACACCTTTGTTAGTTAATACAATTCGATCACCATCAAACTTTAGTTACACAAATATTGAGAAGCTGCATACTTACAAAGAACAAATATCTTTCTGGAAGAAAAGACAAAGGAAGAGGTGGAAGAGGAGGAAGAGAAAGAAGAGGAAGAGAATGAGGAAGGGGAAGAAGAATGGGAAAGGGAGGGAGAGGAGACGGAAGAGTAGATGGTAAAAATGACGTAGAAGGAAGCTGAGAAGCAAGGTGTGGAGTCTGCAGCCCTCCTACAGCACACAGCAGCAACAGCATGGACTCAGGTGGGAGAAGAGGGCCCATCTGAACACCGTAGGCAAAGACATGCTTCCATGTAAGCAAAGACCAGCCAGTTCTCCCACTTCCTTGGCTGAAGTCTTGACCTAGAGAATTTTCAGCAATCATTTGTCATTGTTCTAAACCACTTGGCTTTGGAGTGTCTTGTTACTCAACAAGAGATAACTGATAATGTCACCCATCCTGTTTCCAATATCAATTTCTTCCTCGCCTAAGAAAATATTAGTCTCAAGATTATACGTATACACACACATATATATGCATATATAGGAACAGGAAACTAATAAATGAAATATTACATGTCAATGTTAGAGTGTTGGCTTAGTATAGCCCAAGGTTTGATGTCCAGCACAGAAAACAAACATAGCCAACATATTGAAGAAAACACTGCAGCTCATCTTTGTATGTAACTAATGAACGTTTCTTCTTTTCTGAACTTCTAGTTTATTTTTCTCTGTCTATTTTTCTTGCAAATTTTTTCATAAATTTATCAGATCTCTTCTTATACCCTAGGAAGTGTTTCCTAAGAGCAAATACTAGGGCTTGCTTAAATTCTTAGAAATTCCCAAGAATAGAGTTAAGAATTAACAAACAAGTGAAATCACACTGTGTAAGGTCCTGGAAAAGAAGAATTAGGGGGTGTGGTGGTATACATCTGCAATTATAGCTTTAGGGAGATAGAGGTTGGGAAACCAGGAGTTCAAGGATAGCATTAGCCACATAGTAAATCTCAGGCCAGTCTGAGTCACATGAAGCCCTGTCTCAAAAAAAAAAAAATTCAAGGAAAATAATAATGAAAAAGCATGAAGAGGCAAAAGAGGAGGAGATGGTGGAGGAGGAGGAGAAGGGGAAGAGGAGGAGATGGGGGAGGAAGAAGAGATGGGGAAGAGGAAGAGATGGGGGAGGAAGAGGAGATGGGGAAGAGGAAGAGATGGGGAGGAGGAGATGGAGAGGAGGAGATGGGGGAGGAGGGGGAGATGGGGAGGAGGAGGAAATGGGGGAGGAGGAGATGGAGAGGAGGAGATGGGGGAGGAGGGGGAGATGGGGAGGAGGAGGAAATGGGGGAGGAGGAGATGGGGAGGAGGAAGAGATGGAGAGAAGGAGATGGGGGGAGGAGGAGATAGAGAGGAGGGGGAGTTGGGGAGGAGGAGGAGATGAAGAGGAGGAGGAAATGGGGGAGGAGAAGGAGATTGGGAAGGAGGAGTAGAACAAGGGCACAATAACAATAGAGGCTAGTATGCAACAGGGGTGAGATGAGGCTCCAATTTCACAATTCCCTTGCTACCAAAAGGAAATATATAATTTAAGTTGGACATGGCCCCTTCAACATATCCTTAGGATAGGCCAATGAATCACCGTTCTTTCCCGCAGTTAATTTAGATGGCACCAAAGAAAACTAGACTCCTCTTCCCTCTGAAGAGTCATATTTCCTTTACTAAGGTCACTTGACAGAACTGTAACAGACTCAGATAAGACACAAGGGACTCTGTTTAATATCTGGCAATTTTCTTGAGACTCTTTATTTATTAAAAGAACATATCCATTATCAGTCATTAGTACATTCTGTCTAGATGGGGGTTAAAGCTTCCATAGCTTGAAAGACATTATTTTTACCAAAAAAAAAAAAAAGTGGCATTAATTGCTTCATGGAATAGATCCGGCTTTCTCGTTGTAAGCTCTTCCTCTCCTCTGCTCCTCCCAAGAGGAACTGGACACTGCCTGCTTCTGTCAAGGATCCAGACCATGTTCTCCCTGGGCTATGGGTCAGCTCTGTCACTCCAGCCTCTCTGGTGACATGCCACTATCCACAGGGAATAAACAAAGCTCCTTAGCTGTCACATCGATGCTTATTCTCCTTCATCCCAGGGAGAAGGAGAAGGAGAAGGAGACTCCTCCCTTAGCAGTCTCATCTGAAGGGACTGGGTTTTAGCAACAGGATACAAATCACATTAGAGAAAGACCCAGCCTTCTGTAGCTCAGGACTGAAACTGATCTCCTTTGTGACCTTTAGTTTGAGACACATGCTCTCTGGAAAATGTACCCAGGGTAGACCAGGGGAGAGGCAGCTCTAATAGTGAATGGAAATCCTGACTTACTCATTTATTATTACTATTTTTTAATTAGCATGCCAAATGATGGATTTTTATTATGACATTTCAAATATATATTAGTATGCCTCATTACTTGTCACCCTCTTCCACTGCCCTGTTTACCTGTCCCCCAACCTGCTCTTTCCAGTTCTCATCCTTCAAAATAAAAACTCTCTTTGCTTTTACATCAGGCATACCTTGTTACACTCTCTCCCCACATTCCTTCTCAAACTCTTCCTCCTATGTCATGAGAATACACACACACACACACACCACACATACACACATACACACTACACACATACATCATACACCACAAACACATCACACACCTACACAAACCACACATACATCACAGAGAGAGAGAGAGAGAGAGAGAGAGAGAGAGAGAGAGAGAGAGAGAGAGAGAGAGAGAGAGAGGAACAGACAGACAGAGACATACAGAGAGTTTTTTAAACCTAAATTCTCCATATGAGAGAAAACATGAACCATGGATTTTTCTGATTTAGAGTTGTTTCACTTAGCATAATAATCTTTAATTTTGGCCATTTTCCTAAAAATGTCATGATTTCATTCTCTTTAGAGCTGAATAAAATTCTATTGTGAATATATTCCACATTTTCTTTATCCATTTGAATTGGTTACTTTTCTCTTGCTGTGACAAAACACCATGACCAAGGCACCTTACAGAAGGAAGCATTTGATTGGGACTTAACAGTGTGAGAGGATTAGGAGTCCGTGACCATCATGGTGGGGATCAGGGCAGCAGGCAAGCAGGCATAGCACCATAGCAGCAGCTGAGAGCTCACATCCCAGTTCTCCAGTCAGAAAGAGAACAACAGAGACATCTTTTTTCTTTTCTCATCTGAATCCCACAAGGCTAACTCAGGTCTTATGACTGAAATCTCAACTCTTCCAGGCTAGGATGTTTTCTTCTCTGAAATCCTACATACTTACTATCCTTATGGACTTAAGATCTTTTTTTTTTAAATAGACTTAAGAAGCAAATGATCACATCCATGTAACTTTCCTACCACTGGTGCTTACCAAGGTGCACAAGGGTGCCCATGTGACGATCAACAATAGTGTACCATCGTTAAACATGGATATTTCATTCTAATAATTAAGCAGCAGCAGCAAGTTGAGAGCCCCGTTAAAAGCAGTGACCATCGAAACAAGGCTGCAACAGTCTTCCAGAGCCATAGCAATGGGGGCTGAAGACGGCTCGGTGGTTAAGAGCATTTGTTGCTCTTGCAGAGGCCCTAGGTTCTGTTCCCGGCACCCACATGGTGGCTCACAGCAAGCTACAAGTTCAGTTTCATGAGATCTGATCACTTCTTCTGACCTCTGTGGTCACTAAGTACACATGTGCTATATACACATACATGTAGGCAGAACAGTCATATTCATAAGATAAACAGATCGAAAGCTGATGTTTTAGAAGAAGAGCAGCCGTCGAGGTGTAAGAATGATGTCATCATCTGTCGGTGGGGAGATCATTCATTTGTCGCCGGGAACTGCGGCTGTGCTGCCTGGCAGCTCCTCCTGAATTCAGCAGGGGACTCTGTATTTAGAAAAACACCCTGACAAATTACTTTGGACTAGAAATGGAGGCCAGATAGGATCGGACTGATTATTTGAAACTATGTGCCAAGCTTGTGTGTGTAGGCAGCAGGGGGCTGGTTGTTATGATTTGAAGGTGAACTGTCCCCCGTAGGCTTATGGTTTGAACATTTGGTCTTAGCTGGTGATGCTATTTTGGAAGACTGTGAAACTGTTAGGAGGTAGGACCTACCTGGTGGAAGTAGGTAACTGGGATGAGCCCTTGAAAGCCAAATCCAGGCACTTGGTGCTTGGCTCTGCTCAATCTGCTTACAAATCCACACTGATGTGGACGGTCTCTGCCATAGGCAGAGCTGGTCTACCATGGCTTCCCTGCTATGATGGACAGGGATGTCCCGAGACCATGAGCTAAAATAACCCTCCTCCCTCAAGTTGTCTGTCAGGTGATGTCACAGTGTCACTGAAGTAATCAATACACTAATACACTTGACTTCTGGATTTTTTTTTTTCGAGACAGGGTGTCTTTACTGGACACCTGTCCTGGAATTCACTGTGTAGACTAGGCTGACTTCAAGCTCACAGTCATCCCCCTGCCTCTGCCTCTCAAGTACCGGGATCAAAAGGATATGCCACTATGCTGCTGCTGCCGCCTCCTCCTCCTCCTCCTCCTCTTCCTCCTTCTTTTATGGATTACCCTCTTAACTACATATTCATAAAGAAACAGAAATGCTTTGAGAAAAATGGCAAGGTTGTCAAGACAAAAAGTAAGTCACACAGAACTGTGTTCTGGTCAGATGTCTTATAAGACTAAGTCATATAGAAGAGGTAGAGGGAGGGGGAGTGGCGGGGGCAGGGGAGGAGGAGGGGGAAGGGGGAGGAGATAGGAGAGGAGACTACCTTGGCTTTAACTGCTGAGGAGATCAGTGAAGGTAAAACCTCATATGAGGCTGCCCAATGGGTTTCTCGGAAGGGACTTGTCAACATACAACAAAGGCTTTGCTGTTGTTAAAGCTGGGATTAAAGGCAAGCAGAAGCCTTGTTTCTCCCATTTAGTTCTTTCAAAGGCATCTGGCATTCATCCTTTGTTTGAGACATAGGAGGGAGGGCTTGCATTTCTTCCCTGTGTGTGCTCATGCACTTCTGCTGATAGCATTTCTGAAGGCTGAGCTCTTGATTTGCCATTCACATTTCTCTGGCAAAAGCTGTCTGTACTGGTGTGGCTGTTTCGGTTTGAATATGCTCGGCCTAGGGGGCTGCACTATTAGGAAGTGTGGCCTTACTGGAGTACATGTGGCCTTTTGGGAGGAAGTGTGTCACTGTGGGGGTGGGCTTTGTGACCCTCCCCCTAGTCATGTGGGAATGGTCTTATAGCACTTTTCAAATGAAGATGTAGAACTCTCAGCTCCTCCTGCACCATGCCTGCCTGGATGCTGCCATGCTCCCACCTTGATGATAATGGACTGAACCTGTAAACCAGCCCCAATGAAATTTTGTCTTTATAAGAGGTACTTTGGTCATGGTGTCTGTTCACAGCAATAAAACCCTAACTAAGACAACTGGCAATGGTACTTTGGGCCCTGACTGACAGAAAACCCCATATTGATTGGCATACACAGTAAAGGGGACTTACTGGTTCAGTGGACCACCACCAGCCTATGGGCCATCAATTTTGCCTAAATAGGATGTGCTTACCCTCTGTGTGGGTTGGACATAGTCTCAGGGAGGCAGTGAAGAGAGCTATTTAGAGATCCTAAATATGTACATTTACATGTAGCCAACACACATCCTGTGTGTGCATCAGGATGTGTGTTGGCTACATGTAAATACTAGGATAGATCACATAAGGGACTGAAGCATCTGAGGTTTGGGAACTGGCAGGGCATTAGCTAAGGGGTACAGGAATCAACCCAGGTGGCTGGAGAGGAGTGACCCTAAAGAGAGACCCCCTCCCCGTTCTGGAAAGGAAAGGCTAATGAACATTCCACAGGATAGAGAGACCATCGGCCTCCTGGGGGTGGGGAAAGTCAGGAGCAGGTAAACACATTCCACAGGACAAACTGTATAAATACTGACCAAACAGGCTGAGGGTCGCCATTTCTCCTTTGGGTGCGTTGGAATAATAAATTCCTCTTGCTTTTTGCATTGATTCTCCGCTCTGTCTTGTTTACTCAGGGGGAGGTCCCTGGAAAGCCAAGGCTCTCTGGAGACTTACAGCAGCAAAGTGATTATAGCACCTTTGGGTCTTGCCATCTGTCTGGTTTTGCTCTATTAGAAAGCGTGAGGACCTGAGTTTAATCTCCTAGTACTCACATAAAGAAGCCAGAGGCAGCAGGGGGTGTCTGCAAGCCCAGCACTGGGGAGGAGGAGACAGGAGGATCCCTGGGACTCTCTGGCCAGTTGGTTTAGCTGAATTGATGAGCTCTGGGTTCAGTGAGAGAGGCTATCTCAAATAAATAAATAAATAAATAAATAAATAAATAAATAAATAAATAAAGTGCAATAAGACACTTGTCATTGGCCCTTGGATTACACATGCACACACACACACACACACACACACACACACACAAACACATGAACACTCTTCACATATGAACACTCTTCCCCTGAAATTCAAATAAACTTTTCTATCTTGGATTGTTTGTTGGCTGGTCTGTTTGGGCCAGATTGATCACGTGTCCATTCCTGAACCAAGCCACTTGGCCTAAAGAATACCATTCATTCCATATATAAGATCTGGATTCCTAAACTCCTCTCTGCAGTGAGGCAGTTGGATTCTCCCATAGACCTATAGGGCCCACAAGACAGTCAAAAGCAGGACCAGCCTCCCTCAGCCTCAGGTCTACAGCAGACTGGAGGTATCTCTGAACAAAATTAGAAAGCTGTCTAAAGCTTGCAAGAGACAATAAATGTGCCTTTATCTGTGGAAGTTTAAGGATTTCCAGGAAGAAGTGAGAACCAAGAAGAAAGCTACAGCTCCCAGGTCACTGGGCGAGGCCAGTTGTTCCCAGTTCATATGGGATGTTCCTTAATTTCATCACAGGGAATGAGTAAAGGGGAAAAACTGGGAATCCAGTCTCCACGATGGCATCTGAGGGGGAAATCAACTTGAGAATAAACTCTCCTCAGACAAGGAAACAGATAAAATGTGAAAAACAGTCTATTTGAAGTGAAACAGCTTTTAATTGTCCCCTCCCCACAATCAGGGAACAGAGAAGTAGGAAAATACACTATCTTTGGATAGAAAAATAAGAGTAATGTTGGAAAAGATCCATTAATTTGGCTTTTTGTTTGTGTGAATCTGGCTGGTCCAGAACTTGCTATGTAGACCAGGCTAGCCTAGAACTCACAGAGCTCTCTTAACCTGTTAATTGCTGTTTTTAACCATCCACCACTAAGTTCCTTTTTCATTCTGTCACCAAGGTTTTCGGCGAGTGCAGTGTTTGTCGATTTTTCCAGTGTTAGGGTGGGAGGTGGCATCAGGGGCAGCAGTCTGTCAAAGCCCTCCTTGCTGTGGGCTGAAAGTGATTTAACTTCAACTGTACATCTGACCCATTCTGCTGGCATTCACTGAGGGTCGCTGGTGTTCCTGGCTTCACTCTCACAGGATCACATGGTTATGCGGTCAGCAGCTGTCTTCCTTCCTTTCCACAGGAAGAGGGTGCATGTAAGATCACCATCCCCAGAGGCATTAGATGCCACTTCTCAGAGGTCCTTCCTCTGGTGTCAGTTCAATGGGTCACCGAGTGATCGAGCTCCCATAACAAGAACCCAGAAGCAGTTGGTTTAGCTCCAGCTTTGAGAACCTCACAACCTTCCCAGCAATCAAGCCCACCAGGAACATAAGAGGATTCCATTTACTTCAGAGTTGATAAATGGGCCCCAAAGAGCAGAGGGGGTGAGAATGATGTGCCTCTTCCGCATCCCACAAACCAGAGAGCCCATCAGTACCACAGAACAGTGGGAATGGAGAACCTGGTAAAGGCTACACTGTAGAAAGTTCTGGAAGTCAGGGTTCTAGATCCAGTGAGCTAAGGGAAAAAAAGGAATGATCCCCATCTCAAAAGCAGGGTGTGATGCCTGTTGGTACCAGGACCTGTGACATCACATAGACAACAGTGCGACCTGTACACCCGTTGCCAAGGCAACAGTCGCTATAATCCCAGAATCCATTGGGCTCACCTTTACCTGTGACTACGTGACCATCCGTGTGTATATATAAAAAGAACATCCATCCCCTCTTCCCTTCTTCTCTTTCCACTGCAACATTTGTCCTTTCCCTTCTCAAACATCACATGGAACTGTTTGGCCTGGCGAGGACTTCCTGGAGCCACTGCCGCCCACTGATCCCAACAATGCCTGTAGTGGTGAATAGTTAATCCACTTTGAACTCCCTCCCAGTGAGTGATCCAGCCTCTAGCCAACCACCAGAGCTCTCTAGATTCTCGAATCCAACACACACACACACACACACACACACACACACACACACACACACACACCCCACAGTCTTACTTTTTAATATGCCTAACTAGCTTAATGTCTGGGCACTTCTAAACCTCCCCAAGGCTAACACACACTCCTCTGATTCTTACATGGTGGCTCTTTTTAGTCTGATCTTTCTGCTTCCCTGTCATGGCGATTCTCTCTGCAATTCTTCTTCCCCATCCCTTGTCCATGTGATCTAAAAGTCCCACCTTTATCTCCCTGACCAGCCATTGGCTGTATGGCAATTCTTTATTACCAATCAAAGTCAGCTGGAGGCAGGGACCCCCTGTGTCTGGAAGCAAGACTTTTGGGAGCCATTTTAAGACAAAGCATTAGAACCATTTCTCAACAGATGCCAGCACATCCTCCCCATCCCATTAGATTCCAAACACAATGAAGGAAAGGGTACAGTCTTCACGTTGGGCCAGCGTTGTTTCATCCTGGCTCAGCTACTTAGCAGCCACGTGAAGCTGAGAAAGTTCCATGCATCTCTGACGGACAGGGCTGCCAACTTGCTTACACCACGTGAGCTCTTGCAGCTCTTGGGAACTTCGAGGCAATCACTGGGCAAATGGATCCAGGCTAACTTGATGGACAACAAAAGGCAAGAATCTCCCTGTGCCAGTTGACCCTGGGCCAATCACCACCTACATAAGTGGTGTTACTCCATCTAGCACCAACCAGTTGTTCCACGTGACCCACAAAACCACAAGAAATGATAAAATCTTAAATGTGTTTGGAGTATTTTGTTTTGCTGTGTCTCAAAGGCAGCTGACAAGTTGTAGATGAACCTACAGTATTCATGTTAGCAGAATCTTCACCCTGTGTGCATGGGTGCAAGTATGTCTGCACATGTGCATACACATACACATATGTATACATGTGTGCACACGTGCGCGCGCGCACGCTCACACACACACACACACACACACACGTGTGCACACCCCCATGCATGCATGCATGCTCACTCACACAGTGTCCTTGTATAGACCAGAAGAAAATAACTTGTAGAAGCTGGTTTCTTCTTTCTACCATGTAGATTCTGGCAACCTAACTTAGGTCATTGTTCTTGGAAACAAACACATTTACTGAATAATCTATCAACTCTGCCTCAGTTTCTCTACTCTTTTGGGCATGGAACTTCTTTCCTCTGCACAGGCACACATACAGGAGACACCCTCATAAAGTAGTAATATATTATTTTAAAAGACAAATCACCTGGATTCCTGTGCTCCGACTGGCGCTTCCCAGCATCTGTTGATCAGGAACACCCAGTGTCCACTGCAATGGTACACCTCTGAGACGGATGGATCCATTAAAAGACACGGCAGCTTCCTCTCAGGGCTGGTTCAACCTTCATATAATACAGATAGTCTGTGGAGGTGGGATTCTAGGGGTTTAACCTTTGTATGAACCCTTAGCTAGATATCCTTAGGCACATAATGTGGCCCTGGTAAGCTGGAGACACTGAAAGTTCAGTGCAGCTTTGAAGTGAAATCGTTTGATCCATAACAACGGTGACTGGGAAAACAGTCATTCTTTATTCTACAAACAAAGCTTTGGAGGCCGGATTGGATTCAGACTTCCTGCCATAACTAAGCACCTCCCCAAGGACCTGTAGTCCTCAGCCAGGCTCAGACCACTCCAGATTGGGTTCGACTTTATCCACCGTAGCCCAGAGGCAGAGTTCTCCACTTCGGAGTGCATCTGAGGGCTGGGGGAGGTGGTGCTCTAACAAACCTTTGTCTAAGGTGCGACAAAAAGTCGCAAGATTCAGTGATAACTGAGTCTTTACATTTTGTTCACATGTTTTTCAGAGTGTGAAAATGCCTATAAATGGAGAATTTTAACATAATTATGAATTATAATAACCGAGAGTTTTAGCGAGGAGTAAAGTCCAATCGATGTTCAGGTAACCCAGAATGACCATACTTTGCCACCTTAAAAAGTGCTATGGCAGGTTGTTATGGTACACACCTATGATCTCAGTACTTGAGAGGTTGAGGCAGGAGGATCATGAACTTGAGGCCAGCCTGGGCTACACAGAGAGATACCATCTCAAAAACAGCTGCTTGGTCGTATCATGGCACAGGCTCCAAGGATATGGTGTGAGAATGTTGTCGCTCATCTGACCTACAAACAAGGTAAAAGTAAACCTTACAGATGCCATTTCCCAGCCTCCGATATTGCTATCTATTTATTGTTCCCTGGAAAGTGTTTGAGCTTTGGTAACAATGGTTTGTATAAATATAAGATTTTCACTTTTTAAGCTTAAATTTGGTTTACTATTATTGGGGAAGGGTCATGCATGCCACAGTACACATATAGATGTCAGAGAACAACTGTGTCACCTTCTCCCTTCCATCCAGGAACTGAACTCAGGTCACCAGATGTGCCTCATCAGGCAGCAAACACCTTCATCTGTGGAGCCCTCTCACCAGCCGACGCTTTTTTGAAGGACTGTCAATGATCACATTGCCAGACATGGTGGTGCATGCCTGTAATCCGAAGAGGTAGAGTTAGGAGAATGAAGAGTCCAAGGCCCGCCTGGGTTACATGAGACCCTATTTCAAAACAAGAGATAAAAAAAGAAATTATAAATCATAAGCCACAGAATTAGGATTTAGAATTTTCATACTAAAAGTGCAACATTTTCACAACCATCTTCTAAGATTACTTAGGAATATATAATGCTTTTGCCTGCTTGGGAAGTGGGGAAATTGGAAGACAGGCATGGTATTGAGCTAAGCAACGAAGACTTCTCTTCAGATGGAATTGCTATGTACTGGGCAAGGAGATCCACACACACCATAATTTCTAGCTTTTCTGTTAGTCCACACCAATGGTAGACTGGAAAATATTTAACACGGGATCTCTAAGTGAAAGAGCTCTGGTGTGAATGCTGGCAATGTCCACGGTGTAAGCGCTCCCAGTGTGCCAGATTTCCAGGTGTCAGATGCTAACCCTGAACATAGGATTGGGGAGGGCTATGGATAGCTCATTCTACTCAGATTTTCTACCACACAGATGCATTAGATATAATAGCCTCAAGAAAATGATAATTTTGGTATAGTCAAGAAATGAAAAAAATTAGTGCTTACAACATTTTAATATAATTTATTTGTAAGTATATAAAGAAAAAAATTTTAAGCAACAATATGTCTTGCTTATTCTTTGACAATGTTATACATGGATACAATGTATCTTGACCATATTTACCCTCAACTTTCCATTCCTCTTACTCCCCAAATACCCTTCCCACCTTCATGCCCATGACAAATCTCTCTCTCTCTCTCTCTCTCTCTCTCTCTCTCTCTCTGCCCCTCTAGGAGGTTTTTTTAAGTGTTTAATTCTTCTCTCTGGTGGTTTTACTCAAGTGCTCTAGAACAAATCCTAGAGTATTTTTTGTTCATCTCTTTTTCAAGGTCCTTTGTAATTATTATATGCAGTCAGAGTTGAGAGAGCTGCATCAAGATAATAGCAATAATAATCATCTTTTTCAGACATGGGGTGCATACTTGTAATCCTAGCTCTCAGAAGGCTGAGGCAGAAAGATTACAAGTTCAAAGCCAGCCATAGATTATATCACTAAGACTCGGCTCCAGTTAATTTTTTTTAAAGATTTATTTATTTATTATATGCAAGTACACTGTAGCTGTCTTCAGACATTCCAGAAGAGGGCATCAGATCTCATTACTGATGGTTGTGAGCCACCATGTGGTTGCTGGGATTTGAACTCAGGACCTTCAGAAGAGCAGTCGGTGCTCTTATCCGCTGAGCCATCATCTCTCCAGCTCCCTCCATTTAGCTAATAAATAAATAAATAAAAATTAAAACTTTTAAAGTGGTACAAAAAGTAAACTATGTTAGTAAACAGACGTGTGAAATGACGGGAAGAACTTGTGAGGTACTGAACAGGGGGCCTATGTCCATTGTTCTTGTTAACTCAATGCCTGCTTCTGTGAGGAAACATTATCTAAGGAAAAGGAAAGGGAAATGAGCAGGGAGCTCCTTGTTCTCGATTGAAACCCTGAGCCCGATTTAGTCACAACACAGTGACCCAGAAAACACAAGTTCATCCAAACTGCACAGAAACCCCGGTGTCCAGTCAAGCTAGTCTTTCATACTCTCAGTGGTGAAAATGTACATTGGGCAACTCTGTATGTGTGTGTGCAGAGGAATGCTTATCTGTCTTAAGAAGAAGGTCAACAAATTAAGTTCCTATAACAATTTTTAATAAGGCATTGTGAACAAATGGTGACTTTGCTAGTCCACAAGTCATACCTCCTATCAATTGAAACACTAAGACACTGGATGATTTTGCTCTTGGCGTCAATGTTTGCTGTATGTCTTGGGTTCATCAGAGAGGCAGAAACAACAGAAAATACACATGTACTCTGTATGCTGTAGATGGAGATTACAGGAAGCAGCTCCTGTGATTACAGAGGCTGAGGTATCTGCTGTCCACAAGCTGGATACCCAAGGGTACCACTCACTATCCACAGGCAAGATGTTGTTCAGCTCACAAAGGCAATGCAAAGGGGGAAGACCATCTGCTTTAGGCGTTTCACCAATTCAGATGCTAATATCTTCTGCAAACACCTTTGCAGACATATTCAGATATAAAGTTTTACCAAAGTCCAGTCAAACTGATACCTAAACTTAACTATCACATCATGGGTGAGTGTTTTACACACATTTATCTGGGAATACCTTGGAACTGGTTCTTTTCATAACAAAAGCAGACCTAGCAATTCAATGTCACTTGAAAGCAATGTAAGTCTCACTGACTTGCGGGGGTGGGGGGAGAGGGCTGCCTAAATGGATGCACTTGTCAAGGTTCACAGAACTGAACCCTGAGGAGGATGGATCACATTGACTCTAATTCATACCTCATTATTTTAGAGAACAAACATAAGGATGGACATGGGTATTAAATAAATGTTTTCTGTGGAGACAAAAGGCAAGGAGAGTTTCTTTTCATTTCGATAAATCACAGTCTAAACAAAACAAGGAAATTAGTCTCAGTTATAAGAGCTCTTCTGCGGATATTTCAATCCAGCATCACTAAAGCTGGAGAGTGCCACAGACCTGGGCTCTGTGTTCTTGGCACAAAATATTCATCTTTGAGAACCAAAGAAACCCAGTGTTAGAACTCACATAGGAGAATAGATACCCTGTAAACTTAAGTGTGTCAAGCTAGCAAGTGGGCTCAGAGGGAAAAGGTACTTGCCACCAAGGCTAATGACTTGAGTTTGATACTCAGGACCCCACATGGTGGAAAAAGAGAACAGACTCAGGCTAAGTCAGTTTGTCTTCCACATGGCCCCCATGACCCCTTATGGCCCCCGCATGCCCTTTATACTCATATAAACAAAGGTAATATTAATTTTATTGTGTTATATTTATTGTGTTGATAATAGTTAACAAAAATTACATATTTTCCATTTGTCAGACACTGGGATGTCACAGAGAGCCTATGCAGTTTTCAGTTCCCTAGTCTAGCCTCGGGGTATCTTGTTCATTTCAGTATTTCCAGATCCCAAGGGGTGCTTGATTAAAAGAAAAACTCAAATAAAGATGAATGAATAAGTGAGCGTGGCTGAGCCGCACAGAAGTTTCAACGTCCTTTGTGCCTACAGCCAGAGGAAACACAGGCTGTTCGTCTTAAGTGCCACGAGAGTTAATGACAACCTGAAACCACTTGTCTTGGTTCAAGTGAACTACATGATAATTAAAATTCCAGGAGCCCTGCCAATTTGCTGTTGAATGGAGTCATAATTAAAAACCAAATGATCTTAGCTTACACCTAGAAATTATATTAGAAATTAAAGTAAAGGCACTAGGGCTGTAGCTCAGCTGGTAGATTGCTTGTCTGTCTCGAATCAAGCCCTGGGTTCAGTCTTCAGCACAAGCCAGGCAGAGCGTTATACACCATTAATCCAGAAGGGAGGAAATGAAGATATCAGGAGTTCAAGGTCACCCTTAGCTACAAAGTGAGTTCAAGCCAGCCTGGAATATGTGAGGCACCTCCCCCTCCTCACCCCATCAAAAAGAAAAGAAAAAGTTACTAAGCATTCAAGATGTTCTGCTTCCTGATTGTTTTACTTCAGTTAGCAATGATCACCAGTCTTAGGTTATTTTATAGATACTAAATCCAGGTATCAGGGACCTGTGTGTGGTGCACACCTGTGTGTGACTCCTAGAACCACACTCAGGGAAGTCATGTCACTGACAGTGGGAAACACTACGCAAATGAACAACTTCTGTAGATCAAGAGTCCCCTCTCCGCAGAGCCTGCCCTTAAACATTTGCCGGTACGACACTGGCTATGTTCATATTTTGCACAAGATCCTCCAGGTAGCAGTGTTCTTATTGGGAAAGAAACCACACACACCATCCTTCTGGAGTTAGCAGCTTCTTCTGCGTTACTGAAGTAACAGTGCTCCTTTCTCTCCCACCCATGCCTGGATGGTGTGCAGAAAGTTACCATGCACGGCATCAGGCGACCCTTCCCCCAGCCCCCACACCATCTTCTTCCTCTGGGTTCCAGGAGAAAAGGGTTAGATGTATGAAGAATCACTGATTATGTTTGAACTGAGGCCCAACTGAGCTCATTGTAAAAATGTGTGCATCTGTATATGAAGCTCAGGTTCAGGGTTCCCCAACCTTAAAGAAATAGAAAAGATGGCCATCCCAGCAAAGTGAAATGAACCGGGCCTGGAAAGACAAATATCATATGCTTGCTCTCATAAGCAGAATCTAAATTAAATTTGTCTATGTTTGACGTGAAGATAGGAGGATGCTATTTGGGGAAAGAAGAGACCAATGGGAAGAGAGACAGATGGTAACAGGTAAAGGTGAGCAAAGTATATCATAGATACGTATGAAGGGCTAGTGATTTTGTACGCTAACTAAAACTAAAGTTCAAAAATGAAGTAATTAATTTAATTATTCTTTTTGAAAGAAATAGATGGGGTGACAGGTCTCCTGGAACATATCCTCTTTGTGCTTACTTAGTGTATTTACTTCAATTTTTTGCTTCATTTGTTTATTTTGTGTGTGTCCATGCATATGGAGGTCAGAGGTCAGAGGTCAGTGCTCCTTTCTCTCCTCTTTATTTTTTTGTTTTTGTTGTTGTTGTTGTTGTTTGGTTTTTTTGTTTTTTAGCCAGGCTATCGTACAGGGACCCGGCTCATCAATTCAGCTAGAGTTGCTGGTCAGTGAGCTCCAGTGTCCTCTTTATCTCTCTCCTTAGTGCTCGGATTATATAGCACATGGCATTGTGCCTGGCTTTTTACATGGGCGATCTGAACTCAGGTCCTATGTACTTGTGTTAAACATTTTACCAACTAAGCCATTTCCGCAGTCCCACATTAGGTCTCTTGAAAGACCTAAAGGGAACAGAATACCAAGATCAATCTTGTTTTGTTCTGTGAACTGCTCCTTGGCAACTGAACAAATTCTGTCTTCCTGTATAGGCAGAAACAAACACTGGAATTCGTGTTGATTGAATCCTAAGCAATCTGTCCTAACCGACCTCCAGTCTCTTCCCAGCAGGGAGAGGAAGTCATGTCTGGAGACATGGGGAGGGTGAGTTTCTACATCATAATCACAATGAGGTTGTGTGTGTGTGTGTGTGTGTGTGTGTGTGTGTGTGTGTGTGTTGGCTTGAATATGCTTAGCCCAGGGAATGGCACTATTAGGAGGTGTGACCTTGTTGGAGTGGGTGTGGCCTTGTTGGAGGAAGTATGTCACTGTTGGGGGTGGGCTTTGACAACCTCCTCCTAGCTGCCCATGAGACAGTCTCTCCAGGTTGCAGCTGGATTAAAATGTAGGACTCTCAGCTTCTCTAGCACCACATTTGCCTGGATGCTACCATGCTTCCCGCCATGATGATAACAGACCAAACCTCTGAATGTGTTAGGCAGCCCCAATTAAATGTTATTCTTTACAAGAGTTCAAACTGAGGCCATCAGGATTGGCAGCGACTACTCTGACCTAGTTACCATCTTGTCCCACAACAAAACTTTAGCTATCCCAATAAGAGGCCTGAAGCTGGACTGTTCCATATGTATATGGACAGGTCATTCAGTACAGGCTCCCCCAAAAGCCACCTGACTCGGGCCAAGAAACTATATGCAGAAAAGAGATTCCCGAAGGTCAGCAGTAAGGATCATCATGAAGGGTACCACAGGTGGCACATTACAGCAGCTATCTAGTTCCTAGAAGCTTTGAGGAGCCCTGTGTGGGCAACAAATGTTACCAGGGAAATTGGGGTTTCTTCTTTGCATCTCAGTTTTGTTAAAGGATGTTTTAAATGGATTTGAAAGGAAGCTTGAGGACAACTTTATTTGACTTTGAGAGAAAAACAGCAGAGCATACAAGATGTAAATCTTGGCAACTGCTAGGACAAGGACGATGGAGAAGGGAAGAAAGCGAGTCGTTCTTTTTGCAGTGGAGGTTAGCAAGCAATAGCATGGAAGAGGCAGAGATGCTTCAGATAGTGAGAAGGCCCATAGCATCAGGAAAAGCATGCCCAGGTCTTAGTACCTAAAAGAGACAGAACGGAAAAGAGCTGAACCTCCCACTGAACTTCCTGCGAGGCTGAGAGCATCACATTAGAACTTTGCCTAATGGCACTATTAGGAGGTGTGACCTTGTTGGACTGGCCTAGCTAGAGCAGGATTACAATTTATCTTGGCCTGTTTGTGTTTGTTTGTTTTTGTTATCTCTAGTTTTCATGAACAAACATATTTATAATAGATAAACTTTTTAATGTATCAATATAAGGGACCATTGGCTTCCATTAACCAAAATCTAAGAGTGACATCAGATAGCATCTGAGGCCTACAGCAGAAACTCCCTGCTTTCCTTTAGCCCACCTACCTACTTAATGTGTCCACCACTTTGTATTTGAAAATTGCCTCAATTTGTAACTTTCTTCTATTGCCACAAAAACATCATCAAACGGTTACCACAACGGATCATACAATTTGGGGTAACCTTAATCTATCTTCCCAGAATATGGTCGCTCATACTTGACTCTAGAATAAATGATCTCATATACACTATGAGGTGGGATATTGGCAAAGATGGGAAAGGCAGTGTTATGCTCTTCTGAGTTAAGACTCAGAAATGGACAGGCCACAGGGCCGAGGATCCATGATGCTACTTGACAGAAGCTCTGCAAGCAGATGCTTGGTGTGGAGTTCCTAAGGACAATACATACTGTAGTTCAGTAAGGGGACAATTATTCCTCCCATCTCGCACTCATGGCTTTAGTGAATTAGCCTTTCTAAGTAGTGGTTTGGCTAGATAAGTGACAGGCTCAGCTAGATTAACCCTTAAGGGAGGAGACAATATTTTGCAATGTTCTAATCTTTGGGGGCAGATCAGAATGTCATGTCTCTACCTGGGGACAGAGGTAGAGCCCATTCTTCCAGCCAGGAAGAAAGAGCTTTCTCTTAATGGGACTCAATAGAGGCCTGATATCCATCCTCTATGGCTCCACGGCTACTCTAACAATTGCTCTCCCCTGGATAACAGAAGACTATTCATCTCCTATGTGTTACGTGCAAGGCACCTGAAATTGAGCCCCTGCTACCTCTTCAACCCCGTCTTTCTCACCCCTGTGCTGGCTAGTTTTATGCCAACTTGATACAAACTAGAGTCATCAGAGAGGAGGAATCCTCAATTGAGAAAATATCGCCAAAAGATTAGACTGTAGGCAAGCATGTAGGACATTTTCTTAGTCAGTAATTCATCAGGGAGGACCCAGCCCTGTTGTGGGTGGAGCCACTGACGAACCAGCCTACCTCCATCTTAGACTTGATAGCCATCTTATAGTAAAGATAAACTAGGCTCATTCCTGTTTATTATTAACCCTCTGTTTCTCAAGGATCAGGCTATGCCCCACATGTGACCCTGACTACAAATGGTTCCATACTGCCTGTTTCAGGAAACAGCAACCAGGTCTTTGTTTCAAATCTAGTGACAAGAGTCTTGCAACCCTACTTTATTTTAAAAGGTTGTTATGATGATGCATTGCTATGACTATCTTGTCACTACCACCTTGCCATCATGTCTTTGTTTCAGGAGGTCATTATGACCAACTTGTTCTGCTCCTTCAACTCCACCTATTTTGCCCACCAAACCCCCCATTTAGAAACCCCTCTATCCCAGAGCTATAAAAAACCTTGTCTTCCTCAAATCCAATGTTGGATCTCTTGAACTCTGCTTTTAGGGAGAGACAGCTTGTGTACAGGAATAAAAATTAAAAAAGCTTGCTTTAATTAATTTGGCTAGAATGATTTGTGCCGGTGGTCTTTCTTCCCACATCTTTGGGATAAAGATCTGACCCTGAGCTGGTGGTCTTGAATTCTATAAGAAAGTCATGGGAGGATGCCAGTAAGCAGCACCTCTCTGGCCTCTGCATCAGCTCCTGCCTCCAGGTTTATGCCCTGCCTGAGTTACTGCTCTCACTACTTTTGATGATGAACTCTTATATGGAACTGTGAGTAAAATAACTAACCCTTTCTTCTCCAAGTTACTTTGGTCATGGGGTTTCATCACAGTGCTAGCATCCCTAACTAAAACAACCCCTTCTCTCTCACTCGTGCATTTTAAATGTCTGTATCTAGGACCCCACTTACTAAGATGTTCTTTCCTGTTGGACCAGTGTTCACCAGTATTATATCTGGTGGTTTCTAACAACACACGTGTTCTCTAAAAACCCTGGAGCTCAGAGACCCAAAGTTGGCTTCATTGAGCTAAAATCAAGGTGTCCACAGGGCTGGCTCCCTCCATAGGTTCCAGGGAAGAGTGGGGTCGCTGGGCAATGCCAGCTCCCAGAGCTGCATTCCTTACACACCTTGGGTTGGCTGGTCACTGTCACTTTGTACTGATGTGCTTCCTTTGTCTTTCCTTAAGGATGTGATTAACAACTCCTGATGACATAGGACAACACCTCCATCTCAGCACACTTTGATCATGTTTGGAGAGAGAGAGAGAGAGAGAGAGAGAGAGAGAGAGAGAGAGAGAGAGAGAGAGAGAGAGAGAGAGAATGTCTGTAAGTGTGATGTGCAGAGGCCAGAGGTTGGCATCAGACACTTTTCCTCAATCATTCTCTACCTTTATTTTGACACAGGATCCCTTGCTAAACTTCATCAATTTGGCTAAGCTGGCTGGTAATGAAGAGAGATAAACATTTTTTTTTTCTTTTTATACAGAGACAGGATTTCTCTGTATAGCCCTGCCTGTCCTGGAACTCATTGGCTGGCCTCAAATTCAGAAATCCACCTGCCTCTGCCTCTGCCACTCAAGTGCTTGGATTAAAGGAATACACCACTACTGCCCAAACATTTTCTTAATGAGGAAAATAAAAATAAAATTACTGTGTCTTAGTCAGGGTTTCTATTACTGCAGTGAAACACCATGACCAGAAAGCAAGTTGGGGAGGAAAGGGTTTATTCAGCTTACACTTCCAGCTCATAGTCCATCACTGTAGGAAGTCGGAACAGGAACTCAAGCAGGACTGGAACCTGGAGGCAGGAGCTGATGCAGAGGCCATGGAGGGTGCTGCTTACTGGCTTGTTTCCCCTGGGTTGCTCAGCCTGCTTTTTATAGAACCCAGGACCACCAGCTCATAGATGGCACCACCCACAGTGGGCTGGGCCCTCCTCCATGGATCACTAATTGAGAAAATGCCCTACAGATGGATTTCATGGAGGCATTTCCTCTACTGAGACTTCTTTTTCTGTGATGACTCCAGCTTGTGTCAAGTTGACAAGCCTGTACACTGAACTAAAAAGAAATAACTGCTAAGGGAGAACCAAGTAGAGCGGGGTTTAGATTTGACTGTAACAGAAGGAGGTAGACATAGCTGAAATTTAAAAGACACCATCAGGATGGGCCTCATGGAGAATGACATTTGATAAAGCCTTATAGGACATTATGGTTGTTATCTGGCAAAAGAGCCTTCTACATAGAGGGGACTGTCACTGCAAAGGCCCTGAGGTCAACATGTCAGAGAGCAGACAGGAGAGCTCCCAGAGACTCCTGAGCAGGACAGTGACAAAATCTGGCTTTAAAGGGCTCATTTGCCCGGGGCTGTTGAAATATAGCCACACACTCTGTGTGTGTGTGTGTGTGTGTGTGTGTGTGTGTGTGTGTGTGTGTGTGTGTTTTCCTTGGGGATTGAGGACTAAGGAGTGCCACAAAGTCACTGCATTCAACAGACCTCACAGGAGAGACTTAGGAGAGTGTGGGGGAGATGATTTACCATGCTTTGTCTGGCTTCTCTTAATTCCAATTAGCCAGACCTTGTGGCCATTAATTTAAGATTCTTACCCCATGGTTTCTTCTCTCTCCATCTTCCTCTCTTTCCTAGTGGTCTCTTCAGACCCCAAGCCCAGGAATCCCCCAGCCCTATGACTCTTCTTCCTAGCTATTAGCTGCTGGCATCTTTACTTAAGTTTTAAATTAAGAAGCAAGGACACTGTACTTGAGGATTCTCATATTCCTGGGAGCTACCAGGCCTTGGAGGCCAAAAGACCAAACCTCAACAGGCTACCTGTGAGCTGGGAAGGAAAAGGAAAGGGGCAGGCCAGTGAGGCACGGGCTTTATAAAGGGTATATAGTGCATGCACGTGGGGAGAATATGAGACTCTTGGCCACAGTGGAAAAGTGTCACATCTGGTGCCTGATGATGATTGTGGCCACTGGCCTGAGTCGTTGAAAGTAGACTGGGGAAGTGCCTGGTTCTAGAATGTGGGTGGTTATGGGTTTATCAGTGGGAGTCGTGAGGGAGTGTCTCCTATTCCCAGACTGTGCGTGGAACTCTGTAATCTTAAAGCATATGGCTAGAGAGGAACAATGGAGGCAAGGCCAACGTAGAAGGAGGAGGCCCACAAGAAGACCTTCGTAATAATCCCTGCACTATTGTGCCCAATGTGAGAATAGTGCTGGGGGCCTGGTCAGCTCACAGAGGACCAGTGACTACAGAGTTCCACTACAGTACAGGTGGGACCCAGGGACAAAGTCTTCTTTGTAGTTCAGGACACTGACTGGTTACAGCTCTTGAATGAAAGTCAGACAAGATGATCTTTCAAATCCAAAGTTCAGTCCCTTCAGCCTTCTCCCCTAGGCCATTCCACCATTGTCTCCCCTTCAGTTGTTGAAAACAGCTCATTTACTTCAGCCTTCCTTCTGAACCTACTCTCTCAGCTTCTGTGCCTGTGGGCGGAAGCATCACCTCGACATCTACTTAAATCTTTTCTAGTGTTGCCCAGGCTGGTGTCTTAAAGCATCTCCCTTCATTCCAGGCCCACATCCCAGTCCTGTGCTCACTGCATTTTCCCAGCACTCTCAGTTCTGTGCCAACCTCTGGCTCCTACAAGACTCTGCATCTTGTCATCCTCCGTCCTGGGGATGCTCACAGCATCTTTTCTCTGCCCTCAAGTCCAGCTCATGTATCAATCTTGTGTCTTGTTATTCTCCCTTGAGACACCATCTCACTAAGTAGCCCAAGTTAGCCTGGAATTCACCATCTTTTTGCCTCAGCCTTATGTTTGCTGGGATTACAGGTTCATATGAACCTGTGAATCTTCATGTATTAATTGTTAACTGATCCTATTTCTTTCTCCATAACCTTGTCCTGTTCAGAGTTCCTCTGCCCTTTTTGGTTCAGTATTAGGTGGGAGATCATGGAAAAGGAAAATAGCACAAGTTCAAATCCCAGCTCCTCCATGTTCTACTATGTGATCTTGGTAACTCATTTATATCAACGATTTCTTAAAGGAATTAAGAATGTTAGGTTTTACTTCACAAAGCTGGGTGAGTATTCAAAGCTTGTGGTTATGAAGGTTATGTGTTAGACGCCCTCATTCCCTGCCTGCTATGCCATGCCTACAGTTCTACTAATTGCAGTTTCGTTTTCTTTTTCTATTGCCTTGCTATATTTTGATAAATTTTTACTTCTAAATATATATTAAAAACACACTTATTATCAGTGGTAGTAATAATAACAACATATGAGACCACAGCAGTCTAGATAGAATACAAGGCCATGGAAAATTTCCGTGGTGATCATATACTTGAATATGCATCAAAGTCACTTCTAAGAGTGCCAGCTTTGGTCTATAAGTGTGTTGGGCTGCATTTATAGCTATGCTGGGATGCACACATCCCATGGGTTGCAGGTTGAACACACCTGAGCTTATATAGTAGTGCCAATTTAAAATATATATATTTAGGGCTAAGAATGTGCCTCAGTGGTAGAACACTTGCTTCACCTTTATAAGGTCTTGAGTTAATTCCCCAGCAACACAAAAATAAGTAAGTAAATAACAGAATTTTCTTGTCATTTTATTCAGACACTGGACAGCAGGAAGGAATAGTATATGGTTCTCTGTAACGTCTACCTGTCTCTCATATCACCGTCTCTGAGCCAGTCCTGTTTGCCTATCTCCTATCTCAGCTTTCACCTCTGGAGTACTTTAAAGCATGCCTTAGAGATCACGTTGTTCTACCCACAGGTAATTGTGGGTGTCCTTACTATAAGGACCAAGAGTGCCAGTGCTTTCATGACAAACTGCACAGGCACACACAACAGAAGGCTGTTTTTCTCATAGATCTGGAAGCCGGAAATCCAGATCAAAGTGCTATCAGGGTTAGTGTTATGATTTCGGTTGGAAATGTCCCTGACAGGCCGTTTGGGGCACTGTTTCCAAGCTAATGCAACTACTTCAGGGATGCCTCGGAACCTTTGGGAGGAAGGGCCTACTCGGTTGAAGTATGCACAGGGGCAAGCCCCAAGGTTACCTCAGACCTTGATTTCCACTGCTCTATTTCCTAGTCAGTAACAATGTGAACAGCATCCAATACACAATAATAATGATAATGATAATACCTTTTAAAATGTATTTTTATGTGTATGTGTGTATGGGTATGGGTATATTCATATGAATAGAGGTGACTGCTGGAATTAGGGGTGTTTTGGGGCCACCTAATACAGGTGATGGGAACAAACTCCAGGCCCCTCAGGAGCAGTACAGGTCCTTAACCATTTCATCATCTCACCAGCCCCATAAATAAAATAACTTTAAAAAGAGAAATGCAGATTCTCAGCCATAGTAGCTCTTGGTGCTACTTCGACAGGCAGCTGTTTGGGGGCCACGCTATTCCCTACAGGAAACTGACAACAATAACATCGTGGGGATCACCTCAGCATGGTAGATTACCAGGATGGAAGTCTCTGGAACAAGTGGGATTGAATGGGAATTGTTGCTCAGTCAGTACCAATTCTTAACATTTTTGTTTATTAACTTACTGGAGCAATTCTTTTTCCACAACATTTGATTTTTCAGTATCCCCAATTTTATCTGTTGTTAAAACTTTTACTCTCCGGCTATGATGTCAATCAAGTCTTCCTGATTGCAGTCGGCTGTCCACATCTTGTGTTCTTCACACAATTTCCACCGATAACAATTTTTCCCTAGACAGTTTTTAGCTGCTGTTAATCTTTTTTGGTCCTATTTTTACCAGTAACATTCATTATTATTTTAACAAAAAGACTGAAAACTTGGATTTACTTTACATAGCCATAAGGAGTTAAAAAAAAAAAACAAAACCCAAAAATCATATGTTTCTAGGAGAGAGCGAGGGAGCCCAGACCGAGTCAGGGAGCGAGAAAGTGACAAGGACCCTGGAAACAGGCCCAGGAAGAAGCTACAGCTGTGAAGATCCTGTTTGCTAAGCTGTAGGGCCAAATGCCTTGGGGGTCAAAGGGCACGCTTAAAACAATGTGGGCTCTACAACAGGGAGGCCCAGAGAGGGCAGGACAAATAGATCAGAGCTTTAAATCCTGGGAAGTTAAACACACAGCTGTCATCTTGCCTCTTCTACATCCCCACCCCTTTATAACTTTTTTTATTTGCCTCCTCTCTTCTCTTCAGCTCTCCCTGTGGCCCACAATGCACCCTTAGCGGAGGTCACCTCCCCCTTTGAATTTTACTCTTGACAAGAACAGTGTCCTGCATTGAACGCCCGGTAATTAACTGTGCATTGGTTTATCTTAAAGGGCCCCCTTTAAGACTGCTACTCCCCTAAGTTAGGCAGCTCTGAACAAATCACAGCTTCGGGGAACTTGACCCACCACTCCCTGAGGGTCCAGGGAGAGGGGTGTAGGTGGGTGGACAGAGCCCAACTCGGCAATTCTGAACTGCTGTGCGGCCTCCCAATCTGTCTGCAGAATCGGAGCTTGGGAAGTTTTATTTTTTGCCAGCTTTCCCTCGGAAGAGCCTGCGGCACACCCACCCACACACTTAGCCAGCAAGGGAAGAAGAAAAGCTGCTAGGAGCATGAATCACAGATGCAGCCACCCGAAGCTCCCCTAGCAGGCTGGGTCTTCTAGTCCAGTCTCATCCAGGGATGGGGACTGAAGCTACCGGAGGGAGGCTGGAGGAAGGCTTAAGGAGAGGGATAGGGGCCCGACCCCGAGACAGGTGACACTGAGGAGACCCTGGGAAGCAACCCTGGAGAGGCTGGGGAAGGGGCCAGAGACTCCGCCCAGCTGAGGTGGTTGGGGTAGCAAGCAGATGGGAGAGCAATCGCTAGGCTGTGTTTAGCTAATATCTTCAAAGGCTTGAGGAAGCATCCCACTGTAAACTGTGTGGCTACTGTGCTCCGACCCAAGGGTTGGCAGGAAGGAAACAGAGGAGGCTGAAGTAATGGAAGTAAAAAAGATTTTTTTTGTTTGTTTGTTTAAAAAGGAAGGATGGAAAGAGGAACAACTATGGAGAGTAAGGGGGAGTATGGCAGCAAGAAGAGAGAGAAGGGAACAAATGAACACTCAGGGTTTCTCAAACCTAGGGGTGGAGGGGGATAGGTCACCACCCAGGAGTGTGGTGACTGGGCCTGGGCCCCAGCAGAGACTGATTTAGTTGGTGTGGCTCTGCGCCTCAGGATTTGCTTAATCAATTTAGAGGAATTCTAATATATGCCGGAGTAGGAACCAACAGGGTTGCATCCTGAAGACTGGAAAAGAGATGGAGGAAGGGTAACATCCCTGAGGCTTCTATGTCCTGCTGGTAGAGCAGAGACGGGGCATTGGGTCTGACTGTCCTCTGGTGTCTCTGTAGCAAGTTCTGAGGGTCAGTGCAAAGCACATGGGTGCTATAAGGTTCTAGTGTGAGTCAGGCCTATGGTCACTGTGACTTTGAACACTCAAGACCAAGGAGCCCAAGGCCCTGGATCGGCAGTGTGCTGTGCTAACTTCCCTCAGAGTCTCAGTCCCCCCATGAAAACCAGTGATGTTGGTTCTCCAGCTCTGAAACATCTTCAACCTCTACTTTCATTAAAACAGCCCAGTCACTTGTAGTTCAACGAATTTGTTCCCCATGAATTATTCAAACTGGGGAGTTAGATGGTGAAAATACAGTGCTCATGGTTTTCTCATTAGGAAGCTGTTAGCTGTAAATCTCTCTCTCTCTCTCTCTCTCTCTCTCTCTCTCTCTCTCTCTCTCTCTCTCTCTCTCTTCCCCTCTCTCTCCTGCTGTCTTTACATTTATAAAGCTTGATTTCTGCAGGGTTTGAGAGTGCAGCCCATCATTTACAACATCTCTAGAAAATATCCCATAAAAATAAAGTGCATAATGGACACTTAGCTGATAACCAGGAATGATACAGAAAAGGAGCCTGCTCAAGAGTTCCATGGCCCTTAAGCAAGTCTCCCAGCCTCACAGGCTTTGATCCTAGACATAGCAGCGAACCTTTGGCCCAGGAAAACAGACAACTTGAGTGTAGGAATCCAGGGTCCAGAGAACCGACAGACCCAGAAACAAAGAAAAAGTGAGGATGTAAGGGTCAGAACTCAGACGTTTAACTAGCTTTCTCCCTGTCTTCAAAAATTATGCCATTTATTGACTTATTTATTTTGTGTGCATGCACATAGTTAACACAGAGGAGGCTGAAGTAATAAGGAGGCCATAGTGGAGTTCAGAGGTCAACTTCTGGGAGTCGGTTTTTTTTCTTTCAGCCACCTGGGTCCCAGGTATCAAACTCAGGTTGTTAAGTTTGGCGCTGAGCACCTTTACCCACTGACCCATCTCAGTGGCCCCCTCTCCTTGGCTTAACCATCAGACTGTGATGATGCCCAAGTTTCTCCTGCAGGACATCATGACGTCATCACGAATGTCACCACAAACAGACAGTGTGGGCTTTCTAGAGATGGGAGTGGGAAGTGAAGAAGAGTAAACCCAGTGGTGTCTGTTACCTGTGATACATTTACAAATATATTGCAACTCTGGCAGAAAGAGCAGATGTGTGTGGGGGGGGAGGCGGAGTATAGAGACAGTTCAGTCAGTGCAACGTTTGTCTCACAGTTCAAATCCCTGGAACACATAAAAAAAGCAGGACAGGTTAGCATATGCTTTTAATCCCAGTGACAGGGAAATGGGAAAACAGAGACAGGAGATTCCAATGAGCTTGCCAACCAGCTAGCCTAACCTACTTGGCAAAGTTGCAGGCCAATGAGAGACCCATAGAAGTCCCGAGAGTGTGGGTACAGAGGCGGGGCTTGAACTTGGAGCTGTCCTTGTTAGTTATATACAGTATGGTTGTTCTTGGTGTAGGGACAAAGTAAGACTAATATCAGAGAAACACTTCCTCCTACAGACTGCTCATGGGCGTTCAAACTTCACTAACACTCATGTGTTTACACCCAAAAGGGAGGCTTTGGCTCCAGGCGCCCTTGTTTCTGATCTGGAATCCCACACACAGGAAAAACAAATTCAAGGCCAAGAGGGTAGGCAGAGGGTAGGCCAAGCTGGGATAGCAGAGTTGCCAGCGCAGCAGAAATACAGAGAAAGGCAAAAGCATTTCTAGAATATAATCAGCCATATTCTTTTTGCTAGAAATAGCAACCTTTGACCTTCTATTTGAACAGGCTTTTAGTTTGGTGTGTATGGGTAGGGAGGTGGAATATTCTTGTCTCTAGCCCTCCTAATGACAAGGTCACAATGCTCACAAAGTGATCGGAGGAAGTTCTCTGTAACACAGGTGGCTCTGCCCAAATCTGAAAACCATACCAGTGAAAGAACACTATCAGTCACCAGTTCCTAGGGGCCTCATGGCTTGTCATAGGCAGTTTTGGAATGGTGTGCAGAGTCAAAAATGCCACTGCAGGCAGCTCCACTGACTGCTGGCAACTTCATCAGGTAAATCCCTGGAGATTCAAAGATAGGAGTCCAGGAGAGATGCAAACTGCTGTGTCTCTGGGAAGGAGCCCGTGTGCACAGTCAAGGCTAGGCAAGAGGAGAGCTGGACCAGGGCTTTCTACAACTTTTGCTCATTGCTGGTTCTGCCTCAATGGGTCTGGGCCGGGGCTTCAATTCTGCATTTCTAATGGTTTCCAAGTTCACCTATGTCACCTGTCCAAAGAGCATACTGTGAGTACCGAGAGTCAAACTTTCCACATGGAATCCTGGCTGGTTTCAGGAGGGTAATTTTCCAAATTCTGCATGTTCATTTGTGCTGTTCCCTAAAGACGAGCGAGAGAGAGAGAGAGAGAGAGAGAGAGAGAGAGAGAGAGAGAGAGAGAGAGAGACTGTAGGTTCTCCTTCACAATGTTTCCCCTCATTTGACAGAAGCCCCCCTGCCCCCCGCCTCTCATCCACCCCAAATCTAACAATTGGCTCTTTGCCACAGGATGCAAAAACTCAGGTTTCCAAGCAAAGCCACACTCTGAAACATTGGTGTCATTGTTGAGAAAGTGACTAACATTATAAACCAGTGACAAATATGTCCACAAGTCAAATAGCATTGATTCATTGCTCTCAAACTGGCAAGAGGTAGAACTTATTATCTTCTGTTTAAAACTAATCTTAAGAGAAAAGGTAATGAAATTCTTTTCACAATTTAACTCAGAGAGAATTAAAAAAAAAACAAAATATCATTTCTACAAAAAAGTTTCCAGTCCTGCCCCTTAAACAGGAATAGAAATTCTCAGCATTTCTATCTACAAAAAGAAAAGAAAAAAGGAGGGGATGTTGGTGCCAAATTTTCCAATTCTAGCAAACAATAAATATAACTAATTATAAGACAGCAAAACAGAGAAAAATATCTCTCATTAAAGAATCAATTTCCAATAAAAGTTATGTTTCATAATTATCAAAAATATTATGGTTTTTTTTTTGTTTGGTTTGGTTTGGTTTTGGTTCCTGTTTTTTGAGATAGGGTTTCTCTCTATGTAGCCCTGGCTGTCCTTGAACTCCCTCTATAGTGCAGGCTGCCTTAAACACACAAAGATCCACCTGCCTGTACCTCCAGAATGCTGGGGTTAAAGGCATGTACTACCTCCTGGTTATATACTATTTTTTGTTTTGTTTTGCTTTGCTTTGCTTTGCTTTATTTCTTTATTTTCTTTTACATGTATATAATGTATTTGTGTAAGTCTTTGTGAAAGTATGTTCTCTCTCTCTCTCTCTCTCTCTCTCTCTCTCTGTGTGTGTGTGTGTGTGTGTGTGTGTGTGTGTGTGTGTGTGTGTGTGTGTGTGTGACCAGAAGAGGGCACTGTATTCTTTGGAGCTGGAGTTACAGACGGTTGTGAACCTCCAAGTGGGCACTGGGAATGAAAGTCAGGTACTCCAAAACAGCCGTCAGTGCTCTTAATTGCTGAGTCATCCCTCCATCTGCTTTGTGTTGTTTTAACTAAATATACACTAATAATCATTGTGATAACTAAACCCAGAAAAGATGTTCTAACTCTCAGAGCCTTATGGACTCTAAGACATTATGTTTAATAACAATGATGTTCTACAGGGTAAAGAATGCCAACATCAATCTAGCCAGAAGAATAATATGAAATTCAAGAAGAACTTATCCTATTTCTTTCTTTCTTTCTTCCTTTCTTTCTTTCTTTCTTTCTTTTTTTTTTTTAGTTTTTCAAGACAGGGTTTCTCTGTGTAGCCTGGCAGTCCTGGAACTCACTTTGTAGACCAAGCTGGCCTTGAACTCAGAAATTTGCCTGCCTCTGCCTCCCAAGTGCTGGGATTAAAGGCATGTGCCACCACTGCCCAGCTTCCTATTTCTAATAATATCAAATCACTTGATTAAATATTAGTTAATTAATTAATTTGGAGACAGCTGTGTATACTACGTAGCACAGGTTGACCTTAAACCCAGGACCTCCCTGCTTTTGCTGAGTGCTGAGATGACAGGCCTGTACCACCATATTTAACTTGGAAATTTTTATTCTAAACTATCTATCTAAATGTGTCATTTCAACTCTCAGTAATTTTTTAATTTAGTTTTTTATTGATTGCTTTTGTGACTTTCACATCATGCACTCAAATCCCCACCCCTTCTACCTGCCCTCTGCCCTCGAAACCTCTTCCTCAAAAGGAAAAAAAAAAGCTTGTGGGAACTGTAGAGTGCCACAATGTATCCTATAGTAAACCACACATCTTTACTTGTAATATTCATTGCAGTGAGTCATTGGTCTGTTATGAGGCCTCTGGCTTCTACTACACTATCAATACTGGATCCTCACCCAGACGCCTCTTGGATATCCTGTTGTTGCCCTGTGTCATGGAGATCCTGGAGATGTTGGGCTGAGCCAACTCAAAGCCCTGGATCAGCTACTGGGGTTGATAGGTGAGTTTGTCAGCCCATCAGCTCTCTTTCGCCCGCACCACCAGGGTAAGCTCTCCAGCACTGCCGGGCTAGCTCACCCAGGTGAGGCTGGCAAGGAGCTGGTCCAGCTCTCTCCTGCTCTCATGCCCTTGGGGCCAGCTCACCCACACCCCTGCCACCAGGGTCATCTCTGCTGTGCTTTTCAGGAAAGGTGCAGGGCTTGCTCTCCCAAGCGCTGCAGCAGGTGAGGGGCAGGGACAGCTCTCCTACTCTCACGCCTTTGGGGCCAGCTTTCCCATGATGCCCAGGCAAGGGGCAGGGCAAGTTCTACACAGCCCACAGATATCACCATGGTCACAGGTGACAGTTCAGACCAGCAACACCCACCTGGCCTTTGGTGGTAGCAGACTCTCACTGCTGCAGTGCTGTGGACCCAGACGTGGCCCCCGATAGCAACAGGTCAGGACCTTACCATGGTCTTAAGCGGCATCGCCGGCTACTGACATCAGGCTGTTCCTCACTACCCTCAATTATCTCTTCATTCTGCCTCTCTTCATTGTGCCCACATCCTTCTCCTTCTCTTTCTCTTCCATCATCCACTGCTCATCTCAGTGGTGCCCAGGACCTGGGTATCTGGAGTCATCTCAGAAATGGTCTCAGGAGTGCCAAGCCCCACCTGTGCCAGGTGGCACCAGGCAGGAGTTGTCTCAGTCATGGCCTGCCCACCCTGGTAGCGACATCAATATGAATATTGATAGGTCCTCCATTTGCAAGAAACAAAATATCCACAGCTTCTCAAGGTGCTGAATATCAGCTCCTGTTGAGGGTCTATCATCCATATCACTCCTTCATATCGCCCCTTCCAAGGAGCAGGGAGCTGCAGAAGAGGGGCCGGAAGGAATGAGAGCCAGATAGTGGAGGGCAGGTGTGAAATGCTATTGCTAGGTATGACATAGCCACGGCACTCATGACATTACAGCAGAGACAAGCTCATGGGACCCTTCCTTGGGAGCTATTGGAAGGGTGTGGCTTAGGGTCTTCAGTGGTGTAGACACTGGTGGGTCTCATCTCCCACACCCATGCACACAGCTCTGCTTAAACTTGGTAGGTCAGAAAATCAAACCAAGGGCTGGAGAGATGGCTCAGTGGTTAAGAGCATTGACTGCTCTTCCAAAGGTCCTGAGTTCAAATCCCAGCAACCACATGGTGGCTCACAACCATCCTTAATGAGATCTGATGCCCTCTTCTAGGGTGTCTGAAGACAGCTACAGTGTACTTACATATAATAAATAAATTTAAAAAAAAAAAAAAAGAAAATCAAACCAAAACGACATAATAGTGGGAAGGGGGAGAAAGGGAGCGTGTGAAGGCAGGGCGTGTCCAGACTGCATTATACACACGCATGAAAATATCAAACAATAAATTACTTTGAAAAGAAGAGAGAAAATAGGTTTAGTTCTTATCCCTTCCTCCATGGCCCCCTCTGACCACCCTTTCTTTGAAAAGCAATTTTGTGTTTCTTGTTCCATTATTTTATCATATTAAAAAAATTATTTAGTGTGTGTGTGTGTGTGTGTGTGTGTGTGTGTGTGTGTGTGTGCACGTGTGTATGTGTGTGTGTGTGTGTGCGCACATATCCTAAGCTGGCCAGTCCTACCCTAAGGTAGGAAGGGGAGTCAGTTAAAAGGATACATTGTATAAATGTTCTTCCTCCTACCTCAGAGCACATCTTATATAACTGGCTCAATTGAACACTTTTTTTTTCTCTCTCTCTCTTTTAGACAGGGGTTCTCTGTGCAGTCCCTGCAGCTCTGGAACGTGCTCTGTAGAGCAGACTGGCCTCAACACCAGAGATCCACCTGCCTCTGCCTTCTGAGTGCTGAGATTAAAGGAGTAAATCATGGTTTGGCTTAACTGAGCACTCTTAGAGTGGCTGATGATGTATCTCCTTTAGTAGACTGCTTGCTTCTGATGCAGGAAGCTCTGAGTTCCATTGGTGTACTTACTGGGTGTGATGAGTCAAACCTAGAATCAGAACATTGGGGATGAGAGGAAGCAGAAAGATCGAGAGTTCAAGGTCATTTTGAGCAACACACCATCTCAGAGGCCAGCCTGGTCTAGGTAGGTAGGTAGATAGATAGATAGATAGATAGATAGATAGATAGATAGATAGATAGATAGATAGATAGATAGATAGATAGACAGACAGATAGACATACAGACAGAAGGGTTCTTATTTATAATTACAATTCTGTTTTGCCTTCTTGAGACTCTACCCACCTCTTTAGCCACCCATCAAATGATTGTGAGTAAGAGAGACTTCCTTCTAGGCCATCCCAAGCATGTTCTAGAGAGGTTAGGGATTGGTCTTGCATCCATCACCATGACTAACCCTTGGGCCTTCTTATAAATATCAGATAAAATCCTACAAGTTAAACAGTTTCTAATCTAAGGATGAAGTCCTATATTCTGCAAGTATTTATCACACCATCTTACCATAGTGTGAGTTGCTGGAGGGTAGCCATGAAGGCACACCTATACCTGGGTGCTCATATGAAGTTTTCACAGAACCAAGCAACTAATGAGGTTCCAGGCCTTGAAGGATTGATCCCATATGGACAGACACAAACTTCCCTTGTCCAGGTAAGGCACAAGGCAAACAGAGGATACTGATAATACTTCCTGTCCCGTGATCCCCAAAGCATTGTGAATGAACAAGAAAATGGAGAATTTTACATGACCTCTCCACTTTAAAAGGAAATGTGGGTGGCAGCTGCTGGGAATCACCAAGGAGGACTATGGAGATGGACAGTGGTTCTGGCTGGAGAGAGTGGTTTCACATAAAGTCACAGCTCAATTTTTTGGCATTTGATTTTTTTTTCTATTCTATAAAGAGTCTGTTTCAAAACCTATTGAATATGGGCTGGAGGAATGGCTCAGCAGTTAAGAGCACTGCCTGCTCTTTCAGAAGACCTGGTTTTACTCCCAGCACCCACCTGACAGATTACAACTATCTGTAGCTCCAGTTCTAGAGGATCCAGTGTCCACTTCTGGATTCCATGAACACCTGGTATGCAGATGGCGCACATACACTCATTCAGGTGAAAACACCAGACACATATAATAAACCAATTCAAAAAATTAAATCTTTGAATATATTTTCATAGACAAATTTTTTATCTTTTCAAGGAAGAAAGCAGCCCGTCAATTATCTTTTCCTGATCATTAGTAATACCTTTATTCTCATTCCCTCTCTCTCTCTCTATCTCTCTCTCTCTCTCAATAAAGAATAAAAGGTAAAGATAAAAAGTGTCTGAGTTCTTGGTGTCCCAAATAGTCAAACAAGTTTTCTCTAGGCTAAAATATCCTACAACGGTTCTTAAACTTTAACCTTTGCCAAAAGCTCCTGAGGGACTTAATAAAACACAGACTACTTTTACTGGACCTCTATAATTTCTGCCTCAGTGGGTCTGATGAAAAGCCCCAAGACTGCATCTCTAATGAGACTCCAGTGCTCTAAGTGCACTGAACCCGTGCATCTCTGTCCTAAGCCCTGGGGTGCTAGTTTAGTACCTTGTTTGGTTTGTCTGTTTGTTTTGGTCAGTTGGATTTTTTTTGTTGTTTTTGATTTTCAAAATAGGGTTTCTTTCTGTAGCCTTGGCTGTCCTGGAACTTGATCTGTAGATAATGCTAGCCATGAATTTATAGAGATCTGCCTGCCTCTGTCTCCCAAGTGCTAGAACTAAAGGCGTGCACCATCCAGCTCAATACCTTGCTTTAAGCAACTGCAGTGTGCCAGGCTCCACGCAGGAGATGCCAATATGGGAGAATCACAGCTTGTATTCTTGAGATCACTCCCCAGCTAACCTCTAAACATCTGATCTTTACAAATGCCACCTTTAATTTTGGGCTCCATTTGATGCTACCATTTCCATTACGCATGTCTCCACAACTCCTAACAAATACCCTGTGTTAGTTATTACTGTGTTGCTGTGACAACATACCAAAAGCAACTTAAGAAAGAGTTTATATTGGCTTATGGTTCCAAAGGGTTAAATATCCATAATGGCGGAGAAGCCGTGTGGTCGGTAAGAGGAAGTCGAGTGATCACATCGTAAATGCACACAGGAAACCAAAAGAGGGAGAACTAGAAGTGGGGCCAGGCTATAAACTCTCAGAGCTCGCCCCCCAGTGATATACTTCCTCCAGCAAGGTTTTGCCTTCTGAAGTTTCCATTGCTTCCCACAATAGGAGATCAAGTGTTCAAATAAATCTATGGGGAATGGTTCTCGTTATAAAAATAACATGCTCTGAATTCAAACAATTGGGTTTCAGTCTCACTGTGTCTCAGGCACTCGTTACCACCTCATCGGATATTCTGGGCTTACATCCTTGGCTGATTTTGAGCTCTATCTTTTCCCAGAATTTTCACTTGCATGTAGTATTCAATACACATCAGATAATTAAATAATCCTTTAATTCTAAAGAGGTATTCCTATAGCAGAGTTTATTCTATAAAAAGTATTTAAGTCTTCAAAATCACAATGTGAAAAGAAGGTTGGGGCAGGGAAGAAGTTGGAATGGAGGAAATCGAAAACAGAGGCAAGCAGTTCCAGAATTCAGCTATAAAGACTTGGATGTAATTACAGGTTTGCTGGGATCATCATCAGCCAGCAAAGATCATAGAAATTTCTGAATTTAGTCATTTGTTTCATTTTTCTTTATTTCTCTAGTATCCTACATGAGGGCAGGTTCCCTTGGGCTCTTTCTCAAATCCTCCTTGAAATGAAACTTGGCATCTGGTACAGATTCCTCCCTCAGAAACACTCACAATGTGTTAACAAAAGAAATCACTCACCGATGGTGGTTTTGTTTTTGTTTTGTTGTTGATTTGCTTTTTAGAAGAGAGGTATATGTTGTGTCATATACCACACAACAAACTTAACAAATTCCTCTCTAGACTGTCAGCCTAACAATGGAGAGTTACATTTTATGTTGCTATGGCAAAATATCTCACAGAGAAAAAAGCGTATAGAAAGGAAATTTTGGCTTATCATGTCAGATGATCCCAGCCCATCTCGGCAAGGGGAGACCAAGCACAGTGGCTCACACCATGACAGCAAGAGCGTGTGGCGGAGGGTCTGCTGCATCTGGCGTGGGCCTTGAAGCAGAGGAAGCTGGGCCAGCCCCTTGTGAACTATTTCTGTCAGCCACACTCCACCTCCCAAGGGTCCCACAGCCTCCTAAAATATCATCCCACTCTGGGGAACACGCGCCTATGGGAGACATTTCAGACTCAAACTACAACAGAGAGAGATTCCCTGAAGATAATGGATTTACTCAGGAATGAGCACTGTGGTCGGAATACACATGGGTATATCCAATGAAGGGAAGGAAGACAAACGCTTTTAAAGGTAAAAATGGAAAACATTACATAAGATTCTTTTTGAAACAATTATATTTGGCCTCAAAGATCAATAGCAAGGTGGCTGTGAGCCAAGGTCAGGTGGGAACTTACTGGGCACATGCCCTTGCAGAAGTGTCGTTGTTGTTCGTAGTGGTCTTTGTGCAAGTCTGTGGCTCCAGAAGGCTTTTGTTGCAGTCTGTAGGGCAGATGTACAAGAGTTCCTCTCCTTCGTAAATTCTCCGTTGTGACTTTCCTTATTCTTGCGAAATTTGACTCCACTTTGTTCTAACAGTTTTCACAAGGCATCTTGGCTTCCTTCAGACTCTACTCTGGTTGACCCTCTAAACGCATTAGGCAGTCTCCAAAGTTGCACTCAGTACATCAGCCTGTCTCAGAGTTGTCAGATGCAGTCCTCCTCCCTGTAGAATGGAAGCCCACCCTTTAACATGACCATGGTGGTGAGCTGCCAATCAAGTTCCTTTAGGAGTTCCCCCAGCATCCCTTCCCCATGTTGATGTGCACACTGTATGAGCTATATGAACAAGTTGTGGGTTGCCCTGGTGCTGTTTGTATTTTGATGCCATTTCTGCTTCCCCAAGAGGGGCTGTGAATAACTTGTAAAATAAAGGCTAGAGCCAGTGATTGGGTAGTGGAAGACAGATGGAGCTAAAATGTTTTGGGGAGAGGAGGAGAGAAAGGAGGGGGAAAGGTGAGGAGAGGAGAAAAAAAGAAGACTGAAGAGGAAGTGGAAGGAAAATGGAGCAGAAGCACGTGGACTAGAGAAACTGCAAGTTATAAGGGATCTCATAGCTGGGGAATAGAGTAGTGTAGTGGTAGATCTGCCCAATCTAGGTATGCAGCTTCTATTCATATTAATTGAGTTGTGTTTTCATTGCACAGGCTTATTTGGGTTGGAGATTTACTGCAACAAATCGGCACCCAATGTGGTGCTCTGACCCATGACCCTGAGATTAAGAGTCTCATGCTCTACTGACTGAGCTGAACTCTTATTAACCAGCCTCCAAGATTTTTAATAGTTGTCTTTGTACATAGTCCCCTCACAAGAAGATTTAGAGCTGGCCCTGAGCAACATCCAAACGAAAGTCAACTGTAATGTCTGGAGAGAGTGCAGGGCAACCTTGAGATTCCTGCTTGCTTGTGGAGTCTGATCTGCTCGAGAGGATGACCAACTATCTTGAGATCATTGTAACAAACCTCGCTGCTAGGCACTGGGTCTATGTGGGGAAAGAGTGAGAGATCCAGCCAACCCTCACTTTTCTCCCCAGGCATCCCAGTGACCTCAGCCAAGACCCCAGGGAAGGTGTGCAGCAGGGCATCTCACTGGGCTCTGGACAGATCTCAGTTTCTGAAATTCCTGTTCCATAAGTCATTAAATTTTGCCAAAACTTATTGTATAACAACAGATACCAAGGACATACCCAACAGACAGTCCACCGGACACTGGAGAAGCCAGAAAGACACTGATTCTGGAGGCTGTTGACATAGTGTCCCTTGGAAAGCATCGCAGATGTGAGTTCCCAAAGTGGTTCTCCAAACCCATAAGACAGGCCACCCTCCATACCTGGTCCTTCAGAGCCTTCTCTAAATTTCTTGCTCAGCTTGAAGCAAGTCAAACTCCCTGCTGAGAATCCCTGATGAGTTCCACAGTTTCTAGAATCAAATCCAAATGCCTTCCTCTGGTTCATGACTTAGATCCTGCCTGGTTTGTAGCCACATTCTAGGTCCTTCCCTCCTGGGTATCACCACAACTCAGCCATCCTGGCTCTCCTTAGTTCCTTCAACAAACCAAACGTGGTCTTTGCAGAGCCTTTGCTCACACTGTGCCCTCACCTGCAAGCTCCATTCACTGCCAGGCCGGCTCTCTTCCCATTCTATTGGTCTCTCAGTGTACAAGACACCTTCTGTGAGACATTTTTCTGAGACCCTCTGCAACCAAGCCTATCTCAGCCCTTGTGATTATTGCAACAGTCATTATCACATAAAGAACTTTTTAGAAATGTATTGGCTAATCATGACCACTAGCATGTAAGCTGTGAGAAGTAAGGGCTGTTATAAAAACAATGAAACCGGTAGGGCCTTATATTGGGTGCTTGGCTATCAGATAATAGGGAAGGAAATGAGACCGGTAGGGCCATATGTTGGGTGCTTGGCTATCAGATAATAGGGAAGGAAATGAGACCGGTAGGGCCATATGTTGGGTGCTTGGCTATCAGATAATAGGAAAGGAAGTGAGACCGGTAGGGCCATATGTTGGGTGCTTGGCTATCAGATAATAGGGAAGGAAATGAGACCGGTAGGGCCATATGTTGGGTGCTTGGCTATCAGATAATAGCGAAGGAAATGAGACCGGTAGGGCCATATGTTGGGTGCTTGGCCATCAGATAATAGCGAAGGAAATGAGACCGGTAAGGGCCATATGTTGGGTGCTTGGCTATCAGATAATGGGGAAGGAAATGAGACCGGTAGGGCCATATGTTGGGTGCTTGGCTATCAGATAATAGGGAAGGAAATGAGACCGGTAGGGCCATATGTTGGGTGCTTGGCCATCAGATAATGGGGAAGGAAATGAGACCGGTAGGGCCATATGTTGAGTGCTTGGCCATCAGATAATAGGGAAGGAAATGAGACCGGTAGGGCCATATGTTGGGTGCTTGGCTATCAGATAATAGGGAAGGAAATGAAACCGGTAGGGCCATATGTTGGGTGCTTGGCTATCAGATAATAGGGAAGGAAATGAGACCGGTAGGGCCATATGTTGGGTGCTTGGCCATCAGATAATAGCGAAGGAAATGAGACCAGTAGGGCCATATTTTGGGTGCTTGGCTATCAGATAATAGGGAAGGAAATGAGACCGGTAGGGCCATATGTTGGGTGCTTGGCCATCAGATAATGGGGAAGGAAATGAGACCGGTAGGGCCATATGTTGAGTGCTTGGCCATCAGATAATAGGGAAGGAAATGAGACCGGTAGGGCCATATGTTGGGTGCTTGGCTATCAGATAATAGGGAAGGAAATGAGACCGGTAGGGCCATATGTTGGGTGCTTGGCTATCAGATAATAGGGAAGGAAATGAGACCGGTAGGGCCATATGTTGGGTGCTTGGCTATCAGATAATAGGGAAGGAAGTGAGACCGGTAGGGCCATATGTTGGGTGCTTGGCTATCAGATAATGGGGAAGGAAATGAGACCGGTAGGGCCATATGTTGGGTGCTTGGCTATCAGATAATAGCGAAGGAAATGAGACCGGTAAGGGCCATATGTTGGGTGCTTGGCTATCAGATAATAGCGAAGGAAATGAGACCCGTAGGGCCATATGTTGGGTGCTTGGCTATCAGATAATAGGGAAGGAAATGAGACCGGTAGGGCCATATGTTGGGTGCTTGGCCATCAGATAATAGCGAAGGAAATGAGACCGGTAAGGGCCATATGTTGGGTGCTTGGCTATCAGATAATGGGGAAGGAAATGAGACCGGTAGGGCCATATGTTGGGTGCTTGGCTATCAGATAATAGGGAAGGAAATGAGACCGGTAAGGGCCATATGTTGGGTGCTTGGCTATCAGATAATAGGGAAGGAAATGAGACCGGTAGGGCCATATGTTGGGTGCTTGGCCATCAGATAATGGGGAAGGAAATGAGACCGGTAGGGCCATATGTTGAGTGCTTGGCTATCAGATAATAGGGAAGGAAATGAGACCGGTAGGGCCATATGTTGGGTGCTTGGCTATCAGATAATAGGGAAGGAAATGAGACCGGTAGGGCCATATGTTGGGTGCTTGGCTATCAGATAATAGGGAAGGAAATGAGACCGGTAGGGCCATATGTTGGGTGCTTGGCCATCAGATAATAGCGAAGGAAATGAGACCGGTAAGGGCCATATGTTGGGTGCTTGGCTATCAGATAATGGGGAAGGAAATGAGACCGGTAGGGCCATATGTTGGGTGCTTGGCTATCAGATAATAGGGAAGGAAATGAGACCGGTAAGGGCCATATGTTGGGTGCTTGGCTATCAGATAATGGGGAAGGAAATGAGACCGGTAGGGCCATATGTTGGGTGCTTGGCCATCAGATAATGGGGAAGGAAATGAGACCGGTAGGGCCATATGTTGAGTGCTTGGCTATCAGATAATAGGGAAGGAAATGAGACCGGTAGGGCCATATGTTGGGTGCTTGGCTATCAGATAATAGGGAAGGAAATGAGACCGGTAGGGCCATATGTTGGGTGCTTGGCTATCAGATAATAGGGAAGGAAATGAGACCGGTAGGGCCATATGTTGGGTGCTTGGCTATCAGATAATAGGGAAGGAAATGAGACCGGTAGGGCCATATGTTGGGTGCTTGGCTATCAGATAATAGGGAAGGAAATGAGACCGGTAGGGCCATATGTTGGGTGCTTGGCTATCAGATAATAGGGAAGGAAATGAGACCGGTAGGGCCATATGTTGGGTGCTTGGCTATCAGATAATAGGGAAGGAAATGAGACCGGTAGGGCCATATGTTGGGTGCTTGGCTATCAGATAATAGGGAAGGAAATGAAACCGGTAGGGCCATATGTTGGGTGCTTGGCTATCAGATAATAGGGAAGGAAATGAGACTGGTAGGGCCATATGTTGGGTGCTTGGCTATCAGATAATAGGAAAGGAAATGAAACCGGTAGGGCCATATGTTGGGTGCTTGGCTATCAGATAATGGGGAAGGAAATGAGACCGGTAGGGCCATATGTTGGCTGCTTGGCTATCAGATAATGGGGAAGGAAATGCCTGAATCCTGAAGGCTCTGGCCTCCTCAGTGGATGAATCCACAGATGAATGAGAATTTAACTAGATTGTTGGGAGGTGCTGGGTAGTTTCAGGATGTGAGGACTAGCTGGAGAGTATAGGTCATTTTGGAATTCTTCCTGGATGTATCTTACCCTGGCTCCTGCCCATCTGTCCCCCCTCTCTGTTTCACTGCTGTCATGAAGTGAGCAGCCCTACCACAGTCTTCCTCCTCTATGGTGTTCATCATTGCCATGGAGCAACAGTAATGGAACCAGCCAGCTAGGAAGTGAAACCTCAGAAACCATGGGCCAAAACCCTATCCTTCCCCCTTTGATATCCTTTGGAGAGTTTTTACAGCATTAATACGGCAGGGCTCCCTTTGTCTGTGTGACTAAGTCTGACAGATTGACTGTTTCAATAGCAAGACCTCCACTTGCACGTAGGTGCATGCAAGCTTTAGACATAGACCACTGTCAAGATTCTTCTAGTTAACAAAATCCTGTTGCTATCAACATGTTATAAATAAGCTGGAGTTTTCCTCATCCCTGACACCAAGAGCAAATGATTTTTCTAGTTTTCATAAAGTGTTGTTTTTAACTCTATTGTGGATGATCTCTCTCTCTCTCTCTCTCTCTCTCTCTCTCTCTCTCTCTCTTTCTCTCCCTCTCATACACACACACACAGACACACACACACACACAGCAGATATGGTGTTAAACAAGCCACATTAACCTAGCACCAGCTTCAACAGCTGTTAATTACTGGTCAATCTCACATACTCTCACCTTTTACTGCCCCACACCACGCTTTAAGCTAATCCCAGATAGTACATTATTTTAGCTGTAACATTTTCAATAATGAATAATTCTCCAAAACTATGACAATAATTTTGTTACACATAAAGAAAATAATAAAAAAATTCCAGGCTGCAGTGACAAAATGCACATTTCGGTTAGTCTAAACAGCACACATTCATCTTCCCTCTGTTCTCTCAGCTTTAAATTGAAGATAAAGGAGCAAGCAGAGTTGGTGTCTGGGTGGCCTCTCCGCCTGAATGGCAGGCAGGTAGCCAGCTGCTGTGGTATTGCCCGTGGTCGAGGGTGCAGGTACACATTCAGAATCCCAGCACTTGGGAGGATGACGCAAGAATATTAGGGGTTAAAGACAGACCTGTCTCAAAAAAACATGTCAATAAATATATAACTAAGCTGAAATATACTGTTAACTTTAGTTACTACCTTAGAGGCTCTGCTGCCTAAGAGTCACACCAGAGGTGAGGGCGATAATTCATGGCTTTGGGGAGAACGCAGTTCAGGCTGTGTGGACACTGTCCTGATTTCATGCTAAGCCACACGGTGCTGTTGAGCACATTCTATGCCCCTCTGTATTTCCTGAATCTTAGCTGTTGGATCCAGAGGCTTGATGAAATTAAGACTAAATATCTTGATGGTTTCATTAAAATATTGTGTACTTTATTTCTACAATTCTAACTCATACAAACTGTTAAAACTAAATTGTCTGAAACTGGAATCCAATTCCTCAAAGCCATCAGAATGCTAAGTGTATTTTTTAATCCTGTCAAGTGCAATCGTAGGTAATGATAACGGCTAACAGTTATTTGTTGAGTACCATGTGGTACTTTGTGTTCATTTCAGCCTCCATGGTTATGCAAGAATTTTATTTCTTGAATTTTTCAATGAAGGAAATAGAACTTTAGATTTTCATTTACTTCTTTTGAAACAAGATCTCACTATGCAGCCCAGGCTAACCTCAATTTTGTGATCTTCCTGTTTCAGTTTCCTGAATACTGGGATTATAGGCATGTGTCACCGTGTCAAATAAGAACATTTCCTTAAACTAATTTTAAAAACATCTTAAACATTGGGGCTGGAGGGATGGGTCAGTGGTTAAAAGCCCTGTGGCTCTTACAGATGGCCCAGGTTCGGTTCCTGGCACTCACATGATGGCGTATAACCATCTGTAATTCCAATTCCATAGGTTCAATGCCCTTTTCTGGTCTTAAATGCTGCATGTTGGTGGTGTACATGCATAGAGGTAAAACATTCAGGCACATAAGATAAAGATAAATGAGTATTTAAAATTAGAAATGTCTTAAACACTTATCCAAATTCTCAATTGTTTCATTCTGTTTTCTAAAAAGCTGTGAGTTTGAGGCTAGAGAGATGGCCCAGCAGTTAAAACTATACTCTGCTCTTGTAGAAGAACCAAGTTTGGTTCCCAGAACCCAGGGTTCCAATGCCTCTGGCCTCCACAGACACCCTCATTCACATGTACATACTCAGACACAGAAAAATAGACATAAATAAAATAAAACTAAAAAAAAAATCCAGAAAGAAAATACTGTAAATTTGAGGAGACATTAGAACAGGACAGAGTCTCCCTGGGAGAGCTGTAGCAGATTGCTGAGACATAGTCATCAAGTTAATATTGAGTTTTATCACGGCAAACTGATCCATGGTGAAACTCGGGGGGAAAAAAAGACCTGGAGACGCCCAACTTGATTCAGTACAGCTCCTGTCCTTTGTATTCCCACTAACAGCCAAAATTCCTTCCACTTTATTTTTTTATTATGCTCTTTTTTTTCTAGTAAAACAAACAAACAAACAAAAACAAAACAAAAAATCCTCCTTATCTGATTAGACACTAGGCCTGCCAGGATTCTGATTTTTATTTTCCTCTGGTGACAGCTGTGTTAGTCTTTCACATTCTTTGCTGGACCTTCCTCCTTTTTGCTGGTGTGGGAGGGCAGAGCCAGGGTGTTCCTGTGCTTGTCCCGGTGACTTGTCCTGTTCTGTGCTGAGAATTCTGACCTGCTGAACTCCACCAGCCAGGCGTTCTGGCCAGCTAACATCAGATTGGACTACAGAACAGGACACTGGCAGATGACGAGGGGGGAGGAGAGAGAAGACAAAGCATCTCTTCCCTTTCGTCTTTGTATACATCCAGCCATGTCTGTACCCTGCCACCAAGTGTGATCTTTCCAGGTTTCTAGGTGTCCCTCCCTTCTATCTGCTCCCTTGACTTGACTCAAACCTCTGCAGTCAGTCTCTTCATTAAAGTCTTCTCATCTGAAGCCAGGACTTGTGGACCAAACCTCTAATCCTAGGACTCTGTAGACGGAGGCATGAAGTTCAAGGCCAGCCTGGCCAGCCTGAGCTATATATATCAAGTCCCAGACTCACTCCCTTCTGGCAAGTACAGTTGTCTTCAGAGGGTATCATTGAGACAAAAGCTTCATGATGTGACTGCAACTCAGGCACCAAGGTGGAAGGTGTGAACGTGGGGAGGTGAGAGTCGATAGAAGACCTAGCATGGTACAGAATGGGGTTGTCTGAGAGTTGGCTACCAAGCATGTCATAGCTGTGGTGCCTGCTGAGCCCAAGAGATGATTTTGAACTGCTGTATTTATCACCCACCAATATTGGTAGCCTCCTCCTCTTCCATGAGAATGATTTTCCCAAGTTTCTTAAGGTCCTTCTTGTGGCTGGCAAGGACACCATTATTCTAGGACAAGCTGGCAAACACTCACCAACACTTTAATTTTTTGATGTGGTTCTAAACAGCGCAGCATGCCCTTTCTAGTCCAGATGCTGCTACAGTGTCATGGTGCCTCTGCAGGACCATGGCTCTACCTCCATATTGATGCGGTGGCTTCAAGTGAGTAAGTAATTCCTCTAGGCCTCTGTCTTTTCATCTGTGGAATGGAATAATAATAATAGGGTTAGGCTGGGAACTTACATAAAATACTTGGAATAACATGTGACAGGTTACCTCTGCCACTTATGAAACCACATATCCTTGAGCAACTTAACTTGTGTCTCTGAATCTCCCTCTATTAAATGAGTTGATGACACCGACTGAAATTGATGGGGTTACATGGAAGCAAAAATGAAGGAAATGCCAGCAAAAGCATACCAGGAACTAAAACATCTTATGAATGCATGGTCTTTTTAAAAAACATAACAAGAATTCAGTATACTTTACACCAAATCCATAATAACATAGAGGAAGAAATTTAAGAAAAAAGCCATGAGATGCTCTTTAAAAAGAGCCCATTTAGGAGGAAAATGGAGGAGAAGGGGGAGGCTAGCAGGTTTACTAAGAAATAGATCTGGCTTCATTCAAACTAACTACTATAAAGTGAATTTTATCACAACATACGCTACCCAAATCAATTGAACTTTAAACTATGAACAGCAACTTAAAATACACTGGACCAGATGCACTTCACTGAATGTAGACACCCCCAGGAAAATTCCCAGAGCCCACTTAATGTCGTTTGGCTATGAAGCATCACTCCAAAGGGCCGATGTGGTGTAGGAATGACTGCCAATACAGTGTGTCCAGAGGCAGGGCTTCTGGGAAATGATTGGATCAAGTCTCTACCAATAGATGAACCCATCAATGGGCTCACAATTTAATGGCATTATTGGGAAGTGGTAGAAAATTTCAGAGGCGAGGTTCATTTGAAAGAAGTAGGTCACTAGCTTATGTCCTTTGGGATCTATCTTGTCCTCAGTCTCTTCCTCTCTTGCCACTCCCTGGCTGCTGTGAGGGACACAGCTGTGCTCTGCCATGCCCTCTGTGTGCTGATATTCCTCCTTACCACAGAGAAATCTTTTGTCCTTGAGGTTGTGTTATTGGAGTGTTTTATCACAGCAAAAATGTTAACATAGTAAGTAAAAGAAGAGAGGTTACTGGTGTGACCATACCTGACTGATATCCAGAGGAGTCACACCATCCTCAGAACAGCACTCCTGTCCTCTCCCTGTCTCTCCTCTCTACCTATTACTTCTTATAAAATTATTTTTTGTGGTCAGGTTTCCTCTCTGCTCCCCCTCCCCAATTTTATTTTCCTCTGTGTATGTATGTGGGGACATGCATATGTGTGAGTACATATTCACATGTATGTACATATGTATACATGGAGGCCTGATGTTGACCTTAGAGAATCATCCTCTATCACTCTTCAACCTTATTTGTTGACACAGGGTCTCTCAATCAAACCTAAAACCCCTTCTATGGCTAATATTTGCTAACCATCTCGCTAGGGATCCCCTATCTTCACCTTTTAAAACTGGAATTACACACACACCATACACCCACCGACCAATCAGTGTGTTCTGGGGGATCCAGATTCTGGTGTTCAGGCCTGATTAGCAAGTGCTTTAACCACTGAGCCATCTCCCTAGTCCCATGGTCAGGGTTTGTTTGTTTTGTTTTTCTAGACAAGGTTTGTCTGCGTAGCCCTGGCTGTCCTGGAATTCTTTGTAGACTAGGCTGGCCTAGAACTCACATCAGTCTGCCTACCTCTGTCTCCTGAGTGCTGGGATAAAAGGTATGTGCCACCTCTACACACTCTCAGGATTTTAACCTCCTGTTGTCCCCCCCCATGGTCTGTGGGCCAGCAGTAATCAGTATTCTCACCTAAAGAATTTTAGAACTGCGCCATCTCGGATGTCCCTGCAGACTTGTTGCATTAGAACTTGAATTGGATTATAAATCCTGGAGATTTGTACCCTTCAGAAAGCCTGAGCTCCATTTTTCTGGACCATCTTGTAAGACTACTGTAAGGGTTAACGTATTCAATAGCCTGGAAAACTGAGTACTGAGTATGCTATCAGCCTTCTTCCCCAGAACCTGACAGTGCCCACGTCTCTGCCTGTGCCCTTCTCCCTGGCCTGGGCTCCTCAACAACAACCTTAACTTGCTTTACTGAACTCTGCCTCTTGGCCAGAGGAGCCTGGAGCTCTGACCTCAGATCTCTCCCTGGCAAGCTGGTTGTGGCCTCTTGCTTGTTCTTTCTCACCCTTCCCAAACTCCACCTCTCTTGGCCTGTCCCTTCCTGGGGACACTTAAGAAGAGTATTGCTTATTTTAGTCATGCTGCCTCTGCACAAAATGACCTTGGAATTTGCCTTCCCGGCCCCAAGAGGTAGCTAGCCCAGTGCAGGCGCTCAACTAAATAGTCCTTAGGAGAAAGAACAATGAACAAGGGGCTGCTTCCTGTTGAGCCTCTGCCTTGGCATAGGTGGCTCCCTCTGGAGAGTTCTCTGTGCTTTTTCTTAGTCTAGCTTTTTCTTGGATGTACCTAAAAGGTGTGTCACAGAAGGCTGAGATGTAACCTACCTAGGAAGAGAAATACCTGGCTTGTTTAGGACCTAGACCTTAAGCTCCCATGTAAGGGAGTCCCTGAAACCCCTCAGGGTCCTGGCCCTGATTCTACCTTAAGACCTGGGGCCCATAAATGCTAAAATGTTTCTGGTCCTGGCCTATCCCTTTGTATGTAGGTTATTATAGGCTTTTGGTGTCCTGCCCAAATCACTTCACTAGCAAGTATACTCTCTCCTAGCTGCTCCAAGTGCAATGGAGCCCAGCTTTGACTCAAACTCATGTTAAACCTCTTGCCCAGCCGTATCCTGGTTTTGATCAATTGCCTTGGTTTTTTTGATCTGTCACATCTTTGTACATTTTGACAACACATATTTTTACCTACTAATTAAAGACTAATGTGCTTAGTAGTTCAAACTCTTGAATTTACATCAGCTATGTGTGCTGACTAGTCTTATGTCAACTTGACACAAGCTAGAGTTATCTGAAAGGAGGGAACCTCAGATTGAGGTTCAAATCTAATTCCTCAAACTATTGAGGAAATGCCTCTATAACATCCAGCTGTAAGGCATTTTCTTAAATTAGTGACTGATGGAGGAGGGCCCAGTCCACTGTGGGTTTGACCATTCCTAGGATGGTGGTCCTGGGTTCTATGAGAAAGCAGAATGAGCAAGCCATGTGGAGCAAGCAAGTAAGCAGCACCCCTCCATGACCTCCACATCAGCTCCTGCCTCCAGGTTCCTGCCTTGTTTGAGTTCCTGTCTTGACTCACTTCGATGATGAACAGTGATATGAAACTGTAAGCCAAATAAAACCTCTCCTCCACAACTTGCTTTTTGGTGATGGTATTTCATCACAGCAATAGAAAGCCTAAGTAAGACAGCATATGAAGCAGTCAGTTATAGTCAGACAAGAGTTGATACTAATTCTGTGTCTTTAACTAATTCTATTTACTTTCACTGCAAGAACAAGGCTGAGACCTTTTACATTATGTTCTTATCCTGACAGTACTCGGCTCCTGTAAACAACTGTGAGTAAGTTGCTATTGCCACATTTCTTCAGACTCACAAAAGTTGTGTATCCTAGAGAGGATTTCAGGTAGCCAGTAATACTGACTCACCCATCATTCTTTTTTCTTTCTTTCTCCTGTCAAAGATGTAAAGGACCCCATCTCAATGTCCAGATAGGAACAAGGACCAGTAGCAGACCTACATTGTAATTTATTGGAAGTGCATCCCACAATAAAGAGATCAATTGTGTCTAGGGTAGCCTGGGGTAAAGACCTGCGTGTCAGAGTTCTTCCATGGACCACAGGTGCATAAGACAAATTACATTCTCCTTTACAAAGGATGAATGTGAGGATCACAGGGTCCATGAAGGTCACAGGAACCCCAGGATTAAATATGACCAAGAAGAGACTTGGAAACACAGAGAGGCCTTAAAGCTGTGTCTCAGCTACCTTTGTGTCTCAAGTTGGATTCCCTGAAGCAAACACTAGAATAAGATTATGGTGCAAAGCATTGTTAGAGCACTGTTCCAGAGAGAAGCTGGTGGGAAGTGAAGGAATCAGGAAAAGACAGGGGAAAACAAGTAATGTGCCATGTCAGGCCATTCCAGGGTAGCTGGAACCTGATCCAGCTAGGAAAGTCTACAATGTAAATCACACACTGGAAGCAATCCTAACTCAAAGTGGGAGCTACTGGTTTTTATACTTCCCCACAATCAATCCTTGACTGAAGGCCTTTGCAAGAGACATAAAATCCTAGACACTTGCTACTTTTCAAAGCAGGTAGGGCAGTTCTAGGAGCCCCAAGGTGAGAGCCACCAGAAACAGTGATGGGCAATATGTCCCCAGTGTCCTCAATACTCTGCCAATGGAAGCACACTCCTGTGTTTGTCCTGTAGCTTCCAGGGTGCAAGTGGGTAAGCATTCCTATGATCTTTGTTTAGTTTATCTAATGGCTTTAAAAGCTCTCTATTGAGCCAGTAGAAGATCAGCTGATAGGTAATCCACTTCCTTTACTCATTTGTAAGAGGAGAAATGCTGGTTTTGTTTGTTTTATATATTGGGTATCTATGTGTACATTTGCTGAAATATAGTTTTCCATGGCTACAGGAAGACCTGAGACTCTTTTGATAGACTATGATCCACATGAGCACAGGAGCTTCCTATTGTGGTGTAAGTTACTGAAAACTGAGATGATTATAACAACACGATTATCCTCTCAGAAGCCCAGGCGCAGCCCTTCGTGTTTGCCATGGTTTATCATTTACCAGCAAGCTGACCTTAAATAACAAAGTTCTTTCTGATGTCTATCCTGGTTGGAGTTGGTGATATAGCTTAGGCTGACCTAGAACTCAGTGTATAGCTCAGGCTAGATTCAAACTATCCTGCCCAGCCCTATCCTGGTTCTGATCGCTGCCTTTGTTTTTTTGACCCGTCGTGTCTGTGTGATTTTGACAACACATCCTCACCTGACCCCTGGTTCTATCATGCCTCTCTCTGGTTATTTTACCTCTCAGCATGTTTATAGATGTTGCTCTGGGTCCACACTCATGACTGTTATGAGATTAATGTCCTGGCCTCAATTTTTCTATAATTAGTCATAACTATCATATGAGAAAAGACTAAAGTTCACTGAACTGAACATAGAACATTATAGTTATTTTAAAAGAAAACCTTTAAATTCCTTTCTCCCCCTTTCCTCTCTCCCCCCTCTAATTTTTCTTTCATGAGTGATGGGATAGACCCCAGGGCCCTGTGAATGGTAGGCAAGCACCTACTACTGAGCTATATGGTAGCACACACCATTAATCCCAGCACTTGGGAGGCAGAGGCAGGCAGAGCTCTGAGTTCGAGGCCAGCCTGGTCTACAGAGTGAGTTCCAGGACAGCCAGGGCTACACAGAGAAACCCTGTCTCAAAAAACAAGAACAAAACAAAAAGGAAAAAATAAAGGTTATTTAGATTGATTATATCCAACCACCTTAATAAATTTGACATTATATACATTTATTTTTAGCACTGTGATAAGTTTTAAAAGACATGTAGTATATTATCTTTGGGTAACTTACCTGACATTACTAAAAGCCACATTTTGTGGAAAGCATTTGAATTTTATGTGATGCTTACATCTTATATGAAATTTAAAACGTTGATTCTTTATAGCTCCAATTTATGATCTCTCTTTCCTGAGGTTTTCGAGTGTCACTATATTTTATTTCACCAGTAGAAACAGTTAACAGGAAACATCAGGGAATGAATGACAAGTTACTCACCCAGAATTATCAGAAAAAGAAAAAAAAAACCCAAACAACTAATAATTCATCGGAGAAACAAAGGGCATTTGTGAGTGAGGTCATTTCAGAGACTGACTTATGAAGAACAGGAAATATTCAACACAGATACTTCAGCTTCCAATCCTGCACCCGTGATAGACATCATCAATCAATTACTGCATTCCCTTGTTGAGTCTGAGTAAAGCTTCAGGGTTTTTATCAACTCTAAGCAATTATTACTGATTTATACATAGCTCTTCCATATTAAGAAACAGAGACAAAACTGAGTCTCCTTGAGAAAAAAGGAATTTTATCCAAATGTGAAAGAGTAACCCAAAAGTCTAAGATACAGGAATGTAGTCAGGCTTTCGGAAGTCGGAGCCACAAGCCTGCCTCCAGGACTCTGCTCTGCACATGTCTGCTGTTTCCTTTGCTTTTCCCCCCATGGTGTGTTCTGCTTCCTCAGCATCTCCAGCCTGCTTAATAGCAGACAGCTACCCTTATTCCTTCATCTTCACCACATGAGCATCCTTGATGCAGGAGGGCCCAGCCTACTGAAGACCTTTAGGCGGATGGGATTGGGCCATGCAAGGAGTCTATATCTCAATCTCAGTACCAAATTCCCAAAGAAGAGTCTCTGACTAACTGTGCTTGGGTCAGGTAACCATCTCTGATCCAAAGAGCTCAAACCCAGAGGGAAGTGTCCAACACCAGATATGGCTACCTACGCTTACCCTGTGGAATCGAGAACAATCCTTGGAACTCCCAGGGAGAACTGACACCCAAGATGCTCTGTGGTATTATAAATCATCTCTAGGCAGTGGCATTAGAGGCAGTACAAACTTTCTCTTCAGGATCTTCAGTGAAGACCAAAACTTCCTTCGATAACGTGTATTTTACTCTCTGATATAGCATCCACTTAGCATATATGAGCTTTGGAGTATGTGAAATAAATCTGAGGAATTTTGAATCTGTATTAAAACTAATTTAAATTTAAGTAGTTGTATGTAAAAAAAAATGGCAGCCATGTCAGATGGCATAAATCTTGGCCTGTCTAGTTTAAAGAGAAGAAAATTCAGCTCCTAGAATATGTGGTTGCTTGACTACAGAGTAACTAAAGGCCTTACTACTCTCCCTTAAAATTTTTCATCTTATTAAGCAGAACTGATCATCTCACATAATTCTAATTTTCCATTTAATTTTTAGTTAATTTGTCTATATTACTTTTTTATTTGTGTTATTACTATTTTTATTTTAGGGTGTTTTTTGTTTGTTTGTTCATTTTATTTTTGAGACAGAGCCTCAGTATGTAGTCAAGGGCGGTCTGGAATTCACTATGTAGCTTATGACGGCTTGACATTTATCAACCTCCTGCCTCAGCTATCTATTGCTAGGACTTCAGGCACACACAACCACATCTAACTTCAGTTTGCCACTGAAAATGTCCGTGTCTCAGGCTGGAGAGATGTCTCATAGGTTAAAGTTAAAGTATCTGCTAAGCAAACACGTGGACCTGATTTTAGATTCCCAGCATGCCTCTGTAATCCCCAAACTGGAAGGAACAAAATCAGGGTCTCTGAAGCTCATTGTCATAGTTAGCTTTAGCTGTCATGTTGACAAAACCTAAAGTCACCTAAAAAGAGGGACCCTCAATTCAAAGATTGGCTTGTGGCAATATCCAGTAGACATTTCCTTATTTGCTAATTGATGTAGGAAGGTGAAGCCCACTGTGAGTGTTGACCTCCTGCCTCTTAGGCAAGGCTATATGAGAAAGTGAGCTATTGTGCTGGACAGTCAGTTCAGCAGTTAGGATCCCAGCGCCCACATCAGCTGGTACAAAGCCACTTGTAACTCAAACTCCAGGGGATCCAAAGTCCTCTTTTGGCCTCCACAGACATCTCTCACTTGTACACACGTGCACACACGCACACACACACACACACACACACACACACACACACATACACACACACACACTTTTATTTTTATTTTTTTAAAGAAAAAAGAAAAAAAAAGACAGCTATCTAAACAGGCTAGCCAGGTGAATCAAATCAGTGAGTGGCTTCCTTCCATGGCTTCTATTGCAAAGTCCTCCCCTACTTGAGTTCCTTCTCTGACTTCCCTCAGTGACTGTAACCTGTGAGATGAAATAAATAAACCCTTTCCTCCCCAAGTTGTTTTTGGTCATGGCGTTTATCACAGCAACAGAGAGCAAGCTAGAACACATCAACCAGCCAACCAGCCAACCTAACTGACCAGAGAGCTCGCGTTCAGTTAGTGATAGACTCTGTCTCAAAAAAACATGGTCAAGTGCAGTCAAGGACAGACACCTGTCGTTGACCTGGGGCTTTCATAAGTACATGTACATACACGTGCATATATGTGGGTGTATGTGCACATATGTGCACACAACAAGCACACTCACACAGTGATTTTGTTGTTGTTTTATTTTCTTAAGGAAATGTCTTTATTCTTTGAAGTAAATAAAGTCTTCTAACATGAATTGCATACAGACTCACTTGCACTGGGGAGATAAACCAATTGGAGAAACACACAGATTTCTCTTAATGACACAAAGTCACAGTGAGAGCCTCACTTGTCACTCTGGGTTATAATAGTTGTGCCTGAGAAACACTACCTGGTGAGGCTTCTACGTCCTCTTCACAGTTATGTCTCTGCAGCTGAGGGTGATCTGGCAGCTTCCTCTGTCCTTGTCACAGCTTTTGACAGAAGCCCTGCTCTCTTCACTAGCTCAGTAATGAACCAAGGGTAGACATGTGACCTGTCATTGGACTTGATTTCACCCACACTTGTGAGCCATTAGGCTTGGGGAGAGGTGGATATTCACTACTAAGATAGGCACTCAGTATTTTGTGCAGAATTTGCCACTATGTTCAAGTTTTATTTTTATGTTCACAATGAATGGTGGTCACCTCAGAAAGCCAACTGCTCTGACAATCGTTTGTCTCTGTGTTTAGATTTCATTGGGCCATGCTGGATGGGTCAATGTAGTAATATGTAAGGTATCAAATTTAGAGAGGATTGTCTACAAAATATTTTGAGAAATGAGCTTCAAGTAGGTACAGACTATTTTAGATTAGTTTCCTGAGCTGTTTCTCTGAGTATACTCGGGAATCACAGACTATAAATGATTTTAGGATCCTTTTGAAAAATCAAAGTGCAATTTAAGAACACACACACACACACACACACACACACACACACACACACACACCAAATAGTAATGCATACACTTCAGTTATTTCCAGACTTGTAGTAATTATATCTATCCTCAACAATTTGAGATTGTAAAGGGACTCAAAGCAGGACACAAACCTGTGCAGAGACTAGGGCTTGTCATTTTGTAGCTAAGCAAAACAAGATACTTTGAGGACTAGGAAGCTGGGTCCCCTGCCTTGGGCAGGAGGCTCAGCTGAGAATGTGTGAGGTAGACACAGGAGGTAACCCAGGTTCTGCTACTGCAACCTGAGCCACTAAAAGCCAACACCTGGCAATGCACTCTCTGAGAAAGAACATCACTCATTTCAGAAAGATTCCCAGAGGCCAACTGAAATGCTGGGTGTTTGGGGCATGTACACGGATAGCTTTCCGTTATCTGGGAAAGAAAGGTACTTCTGTAATGCGCCTCTGCCAATCAGGTGTTCCTGATTTTTGGAAGGGCTTGAGGATTTGTTCCGGGGAAACACTCATTTTGCCTATACACGGCTTTAGAAAATAACTTCGCTAACAGGCTGGTCCTTCCATTTGTTATTTATAGTCAGGTTTTGATTATCCCTAGGCAGGTTCCTGGCTCAGCTTTCAGCTCTCTGTTTGCCTTTCTCGCCTGCCTCCCACTGACACACACTTGCTGCAGCTTGCAGCATCCTAGAATTTCCCCTGAGTCACATCTCTCCCTGCTCCAGCTCAGCACCTCCTCCCCCCTCCAACACCAAAAGCAGCTAAAAACCAAAACAACACCTATCTACCTCTAACTCCCCCCACGCCCCACCCCACCCCGCCCCGAGCCCGCAGAATGGTTCAAGGTCACCAGAGACAACTCAGATGTGGAGTGAGGTTGTGGTTGCGGGTGCGGAGTACAAGAGGGCCCTGGGGCTCAGGTGTCCCTGAAGCCAGAAGCCTAGGAAGGAGTCACTAGTCAGGGCAAGCCTGGGCTATTCAATGACTCTTCATCTCTTTTCTCAGGGTGGCAGCATATTATGGGTTACAGTATTCTGTATTCCCAAGACACACCCACTGGTACTCAAACGCATTCCTCACTCTCATCTGAATCCTTCGCACTCCTCTGTACTTTGAACGTCAGTGGTGGAGGACCTGGCGCTTGTTTGTGCTGAAGGATTTCTTCTTGGCCTCCCATCTGCCCCAGGCAGAGTTTCCATTGCAGGCTTAGAGTAATGGATCGCAACCGCGGCATTCTGATGCCCAGGCCTTGCTTCTGGTTTTAACTAGTATGAAGCTGTTAAGCCTGAGCCTTGAGATTTTCCACCATCCCCCTAAACGATTATTTTGTGCAGTCCCAGTTGAGAAGCACTGACATGGGGCCTCACAGGTTAAAGTGATTTCACATGGGCCTTGAGGCGCCACTGATGTAGGATAAAGTTTAGGAAGAGAGGAGAAAGATGTGCCCACATGAAGTCCAATTCAAGAGCTATTGTGTATTGCCAAGATCAATATTTCATTTACTCCTCGACTCTAACATTTATTGAGGGCAGCTACTAGGATGGGTGTATACAAAAATGCACAGTGGAAATCCTGCCTTTAGCCCTAACATCCCCTAGAAGAATCCCACGAGCCTCCCCCCAACACATCCTCCATATCCCCAACTCCCCTTTGTGCACAGACAACTCTAGGCATCCCTTCTCCATTGACTGTCCCTAATTAGTGTCTCATCTTCCCTCCATTCCCATATGATTATGTGAGTTTATGTATGTGTGTATGTACATGTGCATATGTGGGTGCCCATGAGTGTGTGTACGTGTGGGAAAGGAGACTGACCACCCATCCACATCAAGTGTCTTCCGTAATCACTCTCCACGAGTTAGTTCTGTCACTGAACCCCGAGCTTGCTAGTTCAGCTAGACTGGCTGGCACGAAGACACCAGAAATTGTCCTGTGTCTATCTGCCTCCTCAGTACTGCGTTTTCTGGAATGCACCCCTTCACATGGCTTTCACACTTCAAGGTCCTCATGCCTGACGAGACAGGCACTTTACTGACTGAGCAATCTTCCTATCCCCTCTTATCTATGATTTGACCCAACATACATAATCCCAATGCCTGTAGTTCCTAGGTGTGCCTTAGAGTACAACTGACTGGATTATGACAGCTATCTCTGCTAATAAAGTTCACTTTTTTACTGCACAGTTATAAATATATATGACACTCGAGTATTTGAGGAGGCAAGTGGGAGGAACACTGAGCTGTGGGGGCTCTCTGGAACAGAAGCTGAGCACCTCACATCCAGAGCCTTCCTGACATCCTCCCCCAGCCTAGCCCAGAGTCTCTGGTAGAAAGGATTTACTCTCCAGAGTGTATCAGAAATCCTAACACCCGAGTCTTTCTTCTGGCTTTCAGGCTTCTAAACAGGTTCAGAAACAGGTTTCTTTTTCCCAGGGGGAACTGGCCCTGTGGTCTCTGAGAAACCAGAATAATATAAATGGGATGTACTCTCGACAGCCAGCAGCATTAGAGAGGAGCCTGTAATAAACATCAGCCATGCAAATAAGTTCATTAATTCTAGGATGTGCTGAGACACTGGTACAACCTATGTAGCTACAGCAGAGCAATAAATCTGGCCTGCTGTTTGGAGAGGAGCTAATGGAGGTGCTTTCTAGAGGAGTATTAACTTTTTACCAAGTACAGTAACATTAGTAACATTATACATTACCAGCCAGCTGATGGTAATCTTACAGTTTAACCTGGAACTTTTTTTCCTTTCAGGAGACTGTACTTTGTGTGGGTAACAACAGACATGCCTACAACAGATGAGTGTTAGTCAGTGTATTTTTAAAAGTACATAACTAGCTACTTTGGTAACAAATATGTTTATTTGCGATGGAAATTATAATTACAGTTTGACACAGCAGGTAGGAAGCATTGTTGATAATTTTGTTTTGCTTTTTTTTGGTTTTTGATTTTTAAGTTCCTTTCTAGTTATCCCCTAATTTGGGAGGACAGTGGATGGGTGGCAGTCTCCACCCCCATCTATACACCGGGGTTCTAAGATAAGCCTGAATAGGTCTCAGGCAATCCCAGTGGGCTGGGTCAAGGGTCGATGTTCTAGAATGCCTGCTGCCAGTGTGGTATCATGATCTTCCTTCCTAGAGTCACCATCCCTGTCCTTTTCCAGGTCAGTGATCATGAGAGCAACTGAGGCAAGATATAGAAATGGAAAAACACTTCCTCAGGGAATGGTTGTAACAAATGTGCAGGTGCAAGGTTTCTAGCAACTTCCTGGAACAGACTTAAGGCTATGTACACCTAAGTATTTCAGTCTAAGGTCTGCTGAGGTAGAGTTTCTCAGCTCTGTTCTCCCACACCCCTCTCTCCCAGCAGCCAAAACTGAGTCTATGTTAAACCCTTTATACCCAGAATGCACAGGGCGACTTGCGAATGTTCTATTCTAATCCCTTGATGCTATCTATCTATGGTGTTTGGGGGTTGCAGTTCTAGCCAATAAGAGGTGAGGGGTGGTGTGCTGGAGGGCTTCTTCTTACTCTTGAGAAGGCTCTAGAAAAGCAGCTCTTGTCTGCATTTGATGCCTGGGACAGCTGTCATGATTTCCTGCCAGCCTGAAATAGAGCCAGTATGCAAATGGAAGGCAGAGCCAGGAGGAATGCCCAGAAAGAGGAGGCAGAGTACTGAGGTGTCTGTACCCAGCAGCTTTCTAATTGACATGGACTCACGTCACAGGGAGGGGAAGACAGTCCGCTGTTGGCTGCCATAGTTCCCAGGAAACATCATAGCAACTCACGCCTGTGCTGTTCTCCAGGCAAATGAGTACCCAGAAAATCTCAACTATAGCCCACAACATCGACATAGCTATGTGAGTTATTGCTTTGCATTGCAGATGTGTCAATAATACTGTAAAGTTTATCATTTTTTGAACCCTAGTTATACTTTATACTCCTATTGCTTAAGCATTGGGGTAGTCCTGCTATTTTGAATTTCTTCTTGTCTTGCCAACAACCAGGCAGCTTTCATTTTGCATGGTAACAAATAATCATCAAAATGGCAATGTGAACTGAGCCGGTGCAAAGCAATCTTAATAATTAGTAGGTGATGCGTGCCCATAATCCCAGTGCCCAAGATGGCTAAAACAGGAAGATTATAAATGCAAGACTAACCTGGGCTACATATCATGACTCTGTTTCAAAAAGAATAGCAAAATATTAAAACCTTTTCTGCATCACGAATGCACAGGGATAATTTTTAAAGCAAGGCTGATATTTAATAGATTAGACTGAGAACACTAGAAGCATTGATAAAATATTCTTATTTCTTTGTTTAAAAAAATCTCACCAGGAGTAGCTTGATTGGTGCCTACCTTCAGAGCACTTTCCATGTTTTGACACTTTGTCAGACCCTTTCTAAGTTTGGGTCCTCCCCAACCCCTTCTGATTTGGCCCATCCAGACAATGCGAGATGTCTCCCCACCTCTGCATCTCTAACTTAAGTCAGTGTTGGGATATCCTTTATGCCTTGCAAAGTGACATGCAGGACAGGCAACAGTGAGATCAGAGTGGACATCTTTGGGAGAGCCATTATTCTGCTTATTCTGTTTAAACAGAGGACAGAGAACTGAACACATCTGTTTGTCCTTCCTTCTTCCTCCCTGGTAGGATTGTGTTTCCACAGTCACCTTAGTCCATAAAGCAACTTAACTACACAGTAAAAATGGCCAAACAACAGAAGAGACTTAACGTTCTTAACGGCCTTGGAATTACCACGAACTTCAGATTTACCTTCCTTTGCAGGTTTTTAAATTTTTTAGTCTTATTGTTTTCTGTTTTGTGTATGTGTGCATATGTGTATACGATGTATGAGAGTGTGGGTGGGCACCTCACTACCAAGGCACACATGTGGGGATCAGAGAAAAACTTTTGGGAGTCAGATCTCTCCCTCAGCCTTTTTGAGGAGGGGGCGTCTCTGTGTTTGTGCCTTGCTGTGTGTGTTCCTGTCCAGCTGGTCTGCTTTGGGTAGTCTTCCCCAAGCTCTCCATAGGGATGCTGAGATTACAGATGCACACCACTGCATCCAGCTTTTTATGTGAGTTCCAGGATGGAATCCAGGTCACCAGGCTTGTAGGGCAAAGGGCTTTACCTAATGAGTGATCCTCCCAGATCATGGAGTCCTTTTTACAGAAAGAAAAAAAAGAAAATCTCATTCCAGCCACTGTTTGTGGGCCACTCCTGTTACTTATGGTTGAAATAATCAAGGTATAAAAGCCATTATTACTATCATATATGAAAATGTCCTGGTGACCTCTAAGTCACATATTGTCATATAAAAAGCCTTTAGAGAAACCTTTGGTCTTGTTTCTGGGAAAGTAAGAAAATATGTCCTGTGAGTTCTCTTATCCTAATGAGTCTTAACTTTCTAAAATGCCAGCCTCCCCAACCCCCCACTTCCTGGAGGTCCCCATTGTGTACCACAAACCTTCTGGATTGGTAGTCAATCCTATTTCCCCTTCTGAGAAAAATTAAAGAGGGGAGCGATGCCACAGATCTCCTGAGGCTGCACATTAAGACAGTTGGCTTTGTTAAGTCACTATCATACAGGCCAGCAAAACTGTACTGTCTCACAGGTCACTTGACAGTAGCTTCCTAGAGTATCCTGTTAAAAAGGACTTCAGGCTATGTCTAGATTCACAAAGCAAAGCATGAGAATCGAGGGTGATGCCTGCTGTAGTTAAAGGGGCAGAGAGCAAACATCTGTGCACAGGAGCACATACATAGAAAACTAAAACCTTAAAAACAAACAAACCAGAAAGCCAGGTTTGGGGGAATAATTCGGTTTGTAAAGCATTTGCCATACAAGCCTGAGGACCTCAGTTTGACCCCAAGAACCCACATGAAAAAGCCAAATGAGGGAGCTGCCAAGACGGCTCAGCAGTTATGAGCACTTGCTCTCACAGAGGACCTGGGTTTGGGTCCCAACACCCATATCCCAAAGTTCATAACTAACTGTAATTCAATGCCCTCTTTAGCCTGGGGACTTGCACGTGCACAGGCATATATATACGTACACACACACACACACACACACACACACACACGTGTGTGTATATATATATATATGATATACCCACTAACACAGATAAATGTGCATGAGCACACACACACACACACACACACACACACACACACTCAAAGTAAAAATAAATATTAATCAGAAAGCCTATGGCATAATGAAAAGTGGTTTGTGGAGTCACGCATCTCTCCTTCTGCAGCGTGCCTCCAGGCCTTGTGGCTACTTAGCCTCTTGGAGCACAGCTGACAAGGACATTTGCTTTGTCTGTGATCAGTGAGGGAAAAAATGTTCTGATCAAATAACTATGAAATCATGAAGGTGGAGAGTAGGAGATGCTTCCATTAATACAGATTTTCATCCATTCTAGATTTTACCCACCAGTACGTTCCCTCCCAGTAGAAATTTCTATTTTTCTAGAATTGGAAAACTGTTTTGTGGGGACACAGATCTAACAAATCTGTCTTCTGGGTGCTTTTTATGACTTTTAATATTGAGTTCTCCTCATAGTACAAACCAAATGACATTGAAATAAGAAGTGGTGGTTTGTGTTTTTGGATTCCCACAGCCTTCTTAAGAACTGGAAGAGAGTCAGGTATAGATATCACATGGCCTTTAATCCCAGCACATGGGAGGCAGAGACAGGTGGATCTCTGTGAGTTCCAGGCCAGCCTAGTGTACAGAGTGAACTCCAGGGCAGCCAGTGCCACACAAAGAAACCCTGTCTCAAAAACAAAACAAAACAAAATAAAACAAACAAAAATCTGGAAGAGAACATAACCGAAAATTTTCTCCTGGTCACACTCCATATTGACTATCATTAATAGGAATGGAACACAAGCCATGGCTGTGAACTGCATAGGTTGGAAATTCCTAGTAGCCATATGAAAAACAGGATTGTCCTGTTTATTCTCGTTTGCAGACAGTAGCTTTCATACTTAGCCCATGGCTTTTGGTCTCCCTGGCTAAGGACTGCTGTCTCAAGAAGGGTGCTGGAGGCCTGGTGCTCGCAAGCCTTAGATTCCTCTAGTCTGCCCCTGCTCCTGGGTGGCAGAGAGTAGCTGTTCGGCCTAATATCTGTGGTTCTGTTTTGTGGGAGCACAGGTTTCTCCAGAGCTACTGCTCTGCTATGCCCTCGGATTCCCTCAAAATGTTCCTCTGCGATCAGCAAAAAAAAAAAAAAAAAAAAATTTAAGTGTGAGTAAAAGACCAGACTTCTTTTGGGGGACATTTTGAAGCTGCATTCACAGATCCCCTCACTAATTTTCTCTAAACCAGTGGTTCTTAAACTTGAGCGTGCATCAACAGCACCTGAGGGCTTATTAACACAGAGATCACTTGGCCACCTTTATACTCTCAGATTCAGTGGGTCGGTGCAGTGCAAGCGCTTGCATTAACCCTTTCCAAGCCATTGTGTTGTGACTGACCCAGGGGTCACACCTGGAGAGTCACTGGAACGTGGAATTCACCTGATGGGGAAGAGTGGACAACAGAGGTTAGAAGATGGAGGGATGCTGTCAGCTGAAAGGCACAGCTCAACCAAGCTGAACACGCTTCAGTTGTTGCTTTTTCTCCAGAGGCAGCATCCTGGTGTGCTCCAGGATCTCCTGCAGTGGTCCCTTCCTCTATCCCTCAAAAGACTTGATTGCTGCTTTGTTATTTCATGGTTACAGTAGTCCATTTTGCTTTTGTAATAAAGAAATACTGGGGAGCTAAGTACTTGTTAAGAAAAAGATATATGGGGCTGGAGAGATGGCTCAGAGGTTAAGAGCACTGGCTGCTCCTTCAGAGGACCCAGGTTTGATTACCAACACCCACAAGATGGCTTACAGCCTTCTGTAACTCCATTTTCTGGCTGCCCCAAGCACCCCCAGGTACACACACACACACACACTCATGGCAACTTTTATAAGGAAAAACATTAACATTTGCCTACAGTTTTAGAGGTGGGTCTATTATCATCATGGCGGGGAGCATGGGAACATGCGTGCTTGGTGCTGGAGAAGTAGCTGAGAGCTACATCCTGATCTACAGGCAGCAGACAGAGAGTGAGAAACTGAGCCTGGAATGGGGTTTTGAAACCTCAAATCCCACCCCCAGTGACACACTTCCTCCAACAGGGCCTCACCCCCTAATCCTTCTTAAACAGTGCCACTCCATAATAACTAAGCATTCAAATATATGAGCCTGTGGGGACCATTCTTATTTAAATCACCACACAGACAAAACACCAATACACAGAAAATATAGTTAAATAAATAATTTTTTTAAAAGATGCATTTATTTAGCTCATAGATTCAGAAGTCCAAGAGCAGAGCACCGGAGACCTGACAAGGGTCCCCAAGGCTTTGTCACAACATAGAAGAGAAGTGGAAAAAGAGATAAACTTGTGCAGTAAGGAACTTCCATCACATGAACTTTGGGGTCCACACTCTCATGGCATCTAAAACATAGCAGAGTCTCAAGCTTGGTGGCACACACCTGCTACCCCAGCACTCAGGAGGCTGAAGCCGGAGGGTCCTGAGTTTGAGCCTATATTTACACAGGCTGGGCTACATCAGGAGATTGTCTCTAAACAAAAACAATGGTCAGTTGCAAAATGCCTGTTAAACAAGCCTGAAGACATAAGTTCAAGTCCACGGCACCCAGGTGAGAGCCTAACACAGCAGTTTGTCTATAACCCATGCCACATGGAGAAGCAGAGAGAGGCAACAGCCCCTAGAGCTCATTCACAGGTCAGTCAGCTTAGCTGAATTGATGAAATCCAGGTTCAGGGAGAGATCCTGTCTCAAAAACGAAAGTAATCAAGGAAGAGACACAGCATTGACCTCTGGCCTCCAAACACACCTGCGTGTACATGTACACACACACACACACACACACACACACACACACACACACACACACCACAGAGAATAAATAGCTAATGTATTCTTTTATTTGTGCCAGGGTATCTTTGGGATAGATTCCTAGAAGGAAAACTATAGAAACAAAGGATAATTACTTTTATAACTCAACTACGAGTTAGAGAAGCTTTGATTTTAAATCATCCTGTGTTTGAGGAGATTGTGCCTTAAGAGCAGTCTTGGAACAGATCCTTTCTTAGCTATCCTGATGTCTGGAAAAAAAACAGTCCCCTAAAGTAGTAGCTTAAAAGTAAAATTGCTATTATTTTTCAGGTTTGCACAGTTTGCATGGGAGTGTTCAGTGGCTTGTTCCTGCCCCATGTGGTTGGTTGGGGCAACTTTTCTGGGACTAGAGGATCCAGATGCTTTAATCCATACTTCATATGTCATTGCAAGCAGCTGCAGTAGAACACAACCACACAGTTTCTCTCTGTGTGCGTAGTTACACATCTAAGTGTCTTAAGCATGGTACCTATATCCTGTTGTGGGGTATTCAGAAGCCCCAAGGTCTTTGAAGGCTCAGATCCCAAAATTACTTTTACTACTGCATTCTTTTGGTCAAAGCCAATTACAAGGGTACCCTTGAAATGGCTCAGTGGTGAAGGCACTTGCTGCCAAGCTTAACTATCTGGGTTCAATCCCTGAACCCACAAGCTGGAGAGAACCAAGTCCTGCAAACTCTCCTTGGACCTTTATGTACACGCCACTCTTCATTCCCACTGCCAGCATGCATGCATTCGGGTACAAACAAAATGAATAAATGTAATTTACAAAAAGCTTATTACAAAGCCATTCAAATTCAAGGGTGGGTGAAGATAGACTCAGTAGAAATAAACTTATTTATTTAAATAAACAAAACTCCTTTAGAGCTAATTCTCTGAAGATCTCAACTTTTATGCATTTATATGCATTAAATAGGTCATAAACATGTACCCTGGTCTTACCTACTCCAGCCTCAGCAGAACTTGTGGAAAGCATCAGTAGTATCGAGAATCAAAGCAGCTCCTCTTGTGTTAGAGTTAGTTGTGTGTAGTGGCAAAGCTTAAGGAGTTCAGAAGCAGAAGCTACATTTACCCATGAAAAGGGAGAAAGTCCTGTTTTGTGATGAACAGGAAAGTTGATCACCTACCTAAGACATAAACCTGTAATAACTATTTCATCCATCCATCCCCTTACTAATTCAAGAACACTGTTTCAAGTACAGGCAAGAGCATCAAGAGTTCAAGGCCAGCCTTGACTACAAAGTGAGTTTGAGGCTGGCCAGACTATGCACCCTGAAGAGTGTCTATAAAGCAGCAGAGAACATAGAATTGAAGAGAAAGAGGAGTCACTGCATATGAGGCTAGGAGGGTGTCTTAGTTAGGGTTGTACTGCTGTGAACAGACACCATGACCAAGGCAAGTCTTATAAGAATGACCTTTAATTGGGAATGGTTTGCAGGTTCAGAGGTTCAGTCCATTATCATCAAGGTGGGAGCATGGTAGCATCCAGGCAGGCATGGTGCAGACAGAGCTAAGAGTTCTACATCTTCATCTGAAGGCAAACAGGAGAAAAACTGTCTTCCAGGCAACTAGGATGAGGGTCTTAAAGCACATGCCCACAGTGACACACCTACTCCAACAAGGCCACACCTCCTAATAGTGCCACTCCCTGGGCCACGCTTATACAGACCATTACAGAAGGAAAGATCAGGGAGAGAAGCACAGAGGCAAATGCAGCCTTTTCCCCTGCTTGTGTGATTTCTTGGCAAGTCCCAGGGGCTGGTGTTCCTCATTTGGATGGCTTCCTTTCAAAATGGCTCCCTACTGCTTACTGAGAGGCTGGTAACACATGTAGAAGTAAGAGGCCAGCTTGCAGAAACCAGTTCTCTCTTCTACCACCTGGTCCACCATCAGAGACAGGGCCCAGGTCATTTGGCAGTTCGACAAGTGCTTCTACATGCTGAGGTATCTTGTGACCCCTCAAACCTCTTAGAAAAGAGGTTTCTAGGAACCAGACTCGGGCAGCTCACAACTGTCTGTAACTCCAGCTCCAGGGGAACATATGCCTCTGACCTCCCAGACACCTGAACTCATGTACACACACACACACGCACATGCACACACACACACACACACACACACACTTGTACACACATTTAATTAAAAGTAATAGAAAGAATTTTTTAAAAAAAATATGTCATTTGGAGCATGTGTTATACACTGATGCTTCTGTAATATGTTCCAGTGCTATCCTATTTCTTTGACACAAGCAGTTATGTGTAGCTACAGACAGACAGATGGTTGAAAGGCAAACACAGTTTTACAAAGGTGGATGCAAACAAGCACTGGTTACAGCCCATGCTTGGCACCCTGTGTATGCAAACCCAGACAGCCATGGGCATTATAGCACATTCTAAGATGGGACAAATTATGGAGTCCTTTGTTCTTCACTATTCTTTCTGTACATTCCAGACAATTAAATATTTTTCCTAATGTTCCTAGAAATAATCATTGTTTCATGTCATGGAATTATGTGATATTAGGTCTCCAGGAGTCTTAGGAACTTTCTAATCTGTATTCAGTGTAGAGACTGAAGTCTGTTAAGGTTAAGCGATCTTTCTGTGCCTACATCTTATCGCTGGTAGGGTTGAATCTAAGTTTTGCCCTCTCAGACTGGTCTCATCATAATGTAACATTTCCATTACTTATAATGGGACTTACTCAACCTGCCAGAGGTATAAATAATGATGTGAGACTTTTATTATAGTTTGAAACTTAGGCCTTTTGCTAGGGCAGTCTCCCAGCCAGCCCATCTACCTTAACCTGACTATCTGGCCCACAAACCACCATGTGGATAGTGCTATACCACTCGACTCTGCTGCAGTCTGTGTCTGTTCCCTCCATGTTGGCTCTCAGTTCTCCTGTGTCTGCTTTCTTCTCCTAGAGCTCCCCTCCCTCCCTCGCCCCCCCCAACCTCTCTGACGGTCCACCCCCTACTTTCTGCAGCTATTGACCATCAGATCTTTACTACAACCAATCAGCAGTGAGACAACCTCTGATACAATTCTAGATTGCCTCTAGGCATAGAGGGCTGTCTGACTTTCAAGTTATCAGAGCAGGTGTGGAAGGACAAGTGTTTACAAACATAAGGCCAGTGATGGTCCATAGAAATGACAATACCAATATCCTACCAGCATTGAGTTCTGTGCCACACAGAAGTGACAACTGAAAATACAGAGACCTTCACACAGTGTAAAAAAGATCACCCCAACATTTATACTGAACATTTTTTGTTATTAAAATTTATATCTTTGTGTGTGTGGATGATGAGCAATAGAAAACGGGAGGAAGTACCTCACATCCAAGGACGTCTGAGACAACCTCGAGTGTCAGTCCTTGTCTTTCTGTCTGTTTGGAACAAGGTCTTTTATTTGTTACTTCAGGTCTATGTGAAGTAGCTGGTTTGAGAGGGTCCAGAGCTTCTCCTCTGTCTGCCACCATCTCCCAGAGGGAATGCTGGGATTACAGACACAAGTTGCCACATCTGACTTTATGTGAGTGCTGGAGATGAGAACTCAGATATTCATACTTGCACAGTAAACACTTACCCACCGGATCATCTCCGCAGTCCCTGTCATTTACTTTTAATGGGTGTACACATTATCTTCTAGTTAGCTCACAGATTCCTGAGGTTGTGCCAATGATTTGTTTCTCAAAGTGCTGTCCAAACACCAATGTTTATTCACTGAAGACTTGGTCTGCCATGGCACCTGGCATGCTTCTTTGCTGGACTCATTTCCTACCTTGGCAGTTGCTTCTACTCCTTCATTGAACATCTCAGAACTGGGTTTGTTGTCTTTCTCTCCACTGTGATCTGCTATGCGTCAAGGCTTCAACAAGTGCTAAGGGAGCTCGCTGACATTTTGCCCACTCCATTTCCTGATGTTCTCACCTCTGGTGTTCCTTTCCCTCCACTCCTCCCTGGCTATCCACTCTCATGCTCTTTCTTATAGCACAACCTGAAATCCTCATGGAAAGCTTTTCATTATAATGAGTATTTCCTTCCTGCCTGCTTTATTTATTCTTATGACCCCCATCCCAACCTTTCTGTGGTCCCACTGGGACCTGGATCTTTGCCTCAGTTTTCCCTGACCTTCCTCTCTTCACTCCCCTCTCTATCCAGCCTACAGTCTATGGCCCATCACAGCAAGTATTCCCTTCTGTTCACCCACAAAGCCCTTACCTCATCTTCTATCATGTGTGCCAGCAAAATCATTAATCCTGGGGGGCAGGAGGGAGGTCTCAGTAGTGAAGATAGATACTGGTCTTTAAAAGGACCTGAATTTGGTTCCAAGCACCCTATCAAACAGACAGCTCACAGCTGCCTGCCACCCCAGCTCCATGGGTATTCAGTACTCTCTTCTGTTCTCCTTGGGCACTGCACACATTTCCCTGCTGTCCTTTGAAGCAAGAGCCCCTGGAAAAGTTCTCTGCTTCCCCCTCTGGCCACTTGTTCCTCATTCTATTGTAGCTTGCTTCATCTCTTGCTTGTAGTGTTTCCCCCAATACTTACGGTTGCCGTCAATCTCTGTGGCTCACCTCAGTGACTGAGTCTTGCTTTCTTTCTGGGGTTGCTAGGGATTGAACCCAGGACCTTATGTTTGCTCAGCATGCACTCTACCATGAGCTGCATTCTCAGCTGACTTTTCTTTTTTGTTGAGAGTGTTAGCAGTTCTCATCTAGCAAGCATTCATTTCTTTTCTTCCCTTTATTTTTATTTCTATGCATTCCCTGGGTTTTTGAGGCAAGATCTCTCTAGCTACAATCTTTCTGGATCAGCCTTGGGGTGCTGAGATTGCAGGCCTACACCTCCGTACCTAGATTGTTCCTTTTTTCTTGAAATATACTCTTTTTAAGTCCTCGGTTTCTCCTATTCCACATATTCCCTTGCTAGTTCTTCTCTGTATTGAGAACATATTCCACCCACCTTCTTTATCTCAATTAAATTTTCTGTTATGTAAGTTGATTTTTGAGGTATTAAATTCACCTTGCATTTCCTCAATAAATCCTATTAGGTTATAGCATGTAGTTGCTTTAGGTTGCTGATTTCAGTTTGATAATATTCGCGAGAATCTTTCTACATCTTTACTCTTGAGAAGGATTGGTGTATAATAAATTATTTTGTTATATTCTCTGGCTTGGATAGCAAGGCAATCCTCGCCTCATAAAATAAGTTGGGAAATGTCTCATTTTCTGAAATAGTTTATGAAGGATTGTCATTATTTCTTTTTAGAATATTTTACAGATTTCATCAGTAAAGCCATCTGGTGTTGGCTTTTCTTCACAAGAAGATTTTGAATCATTAATTGATACCTTTTCTCCTTATAAACTTAGTCAAATATTTGGTTTCTTCCCGTGTGTGTGCAGCAATTTACACAATTGTATAAATTTGTCCATTTCATTCAAGTTGGTTAATTTGCTACCATTAATCTATTCATAATATCACTTTATAATACTTTCAAGGTGTATAGAGTGGACAGCAATGTCCCTGTGTTCATTCTTGATTTTAATGATTGATGCCATTTCTCTTTGCTGTTGTTGTTGCTGGTTTTTGTTGTTGTCTTGTTTTGTTTTCTGTTTTTGTTGTTGTTGTTGGTCTAGTGAACTGCATTACACGCGCGCGCGCGCACACACACACACACACACACACACACACACACACACACACACACGAAATAATTGCAGTTTAATTTTATGTATCTGCTACCTCCCTGCTACGGAATATATTGCTTCATCTGTTCTCTTTGGTCTTTGGGCTCTTGCACCAGCACTCTGGCTCCTTACAGGAGAGGGGTGGACTCTTGACCTCCGACCTTCTCTCTGACACAGGGATTTCCAGTCTCACTGCCCTCCAGGAAGTGCTTCAGCTTGATGCACTCATGCTGCTGTGTTGAGTTTGTATTCAGCCTAAGTACTCCTCCTTGTAACTTCTTCCATCACAGGTTACTTAGACGTGTTTTTAAATTTCCAAACACTTGGTGTTTTCCCAGATTTTTTTTTCTCTCACACGCTCTCACTTAATTCCATTGTAATCAGAGGATGTTCTTTATGTAATGTGCTCCTCTTTATTTTATTGAGATTTATTTTGGGATCTAACATATGGTCTATCCTGGAGGATTTTCTATGTCCTTTTGAAATGATGTGTTGAATCTTTGGTGAAATGTTCTATAAATATCAGCTGAATTGATGGTGCTGTCAGTCTCAGATTCCTTAACTGTCTGATCAATTGGGAATGAAGTGCTGAAATCACACCTTTTAATACAAATTTTATTTTTTGTATATTTAAAATCTAAAACATAATATTCAATAAAATTATACATTATGTTATTTTGGAGACACAACTATATAATAAAATATAATTAGGAAAACTAACATACCTGTAGTGGCTATTTCTGGTTGTCAACTTGACTTTATCTGGAATGAACTAATCAAGAATTGGAAGGCTCACCTATGATCCTAATCTGGAGGCTCAGAGATACAAGTTTCTGACCTGGATCTTGGCATGGAGATCTTGAAGCATAGTGGCTATGAATTCCAGAAGATTAAGACAAGGAGATCTCTGAGTTCAAGGTCATCTGGGATTAAAAGCTCGGTGGCACACGCCTTTAATCTGGGCCATACCCTCTGCTGGAGACCTATGTAAGGACATTGGAAGAAAACTCACTCATTCTTCTTTGCCTGCTTGCCTCGTGGAACTGAGCAACTGCTAGACCCTTGGACTTCCATCCACAGCTGCCTCGTGGGACTAAGCAACTGCTAGATCCTTGGACTTCCATTCACAGCTGCTGCTGACCATTGTTGGGGAGTTAGACTACAAGCTGTAAGTCATCGACAAATTCCCTAACTAGAGACTATCCATACGTTCTGTGACTCTAGAGAACCCTGACTAATACAATACCCATCACTTCACATAAGTATCTTTTTGTGGCAAGAACAGCTACAACACTCATTTAGGAAAAGGTCTGAATACAGTGCACCCTTATTAACCATGGTACACTCAATTTGTAGACACACTCATTCTACACATTTGATCTTTTGCATGCATTGACTAACTTCTCCCATTTTCTCCTCCTTCCAGACTCAGGTGGGTAATGACTACATCTATATATTTGACTGGGTTTTGTTGTTTGTATGTATGTTTTTTAAGACTCCTATGAAAGTAAAATCATGAAATACTATTCTGTGTCTATTTCTTTCAAGTTCATCAAACAAAGCAAATAGTAGAATCTCCTTCTTAAACTGATGATGATGATGTGTGTGTGTGTGTGTATGTGTGTACATCTGTGTGCACACACATGTAAAGGTCAGAGAAGTTAAGCCTTCTTCAATCACTCTGGACCTAATTTCTTGAGACAGTGTCTCTCACTGAACCCAGAACTCACTGATCTGGCTAGTTTGGGATCCTCCTCTCTCTGTGATCGTAGGTGTGCCCTATTGTGTCAGGTTTTTAATTTTTAAATTTGAATGCTGCCTTAGCTAGGGTTTTACTGCTTTAAACAGACACCATGACCAAGGCAACTCTTACAAGGACACCATTTAATTGCAGCTGGTTTACAGGTTCAGAGGTTCAGTCCATTATCATCAAGGTGGGAACATGGCAGCATCCAGGCAGGCATGGTGCAGGAGGAGCTGGGAATTATACATCTTCATCCAAAGGCAAACAGGAGAAGACCAGCTTCCAGGCAGCTATGAAGAGGGTCTTAAAGCCCATGCCCATAGTGACACACCTATTCCAAGGCTACACCTCCAAATAGTGTCACTCCCTGGGCTAAACATATTCAAACCACTACAAATGCTTAGGAGCCTGAACTCAAGTCCTCACTCTTTCCCAGAAAGCACTTTACTAACAGTCAACTCTTAGCCATCTTACTGATTAAAAACAGAAACAAAACCAAACAACAACAAAAACAGTTACATTGTGGCTTGTACAAATTCTTTTTAAATTTAGACATTAGCTCTTTATCAGATATATAGTTTGCCTATTTTCCCAGTCCATAGGTCATGTTTTTGCTGATTGTTTTCTTTAGCATGAGGAAACTTTTCAGTTGGGTACAGTTCCATTTAATTCTGCTTTAGTAGACTGAACTTTTGGATGGGATGTCCACATCCTTGCCAGGGCCAAGGGGTTTCTACTGTTTTCACCTAACAGTTTATGGTTTCAGGTCTTTTCTCCATTTTGAGTTTATTTTTATATGTAGTATTAGACAGGGGACCAATTCATTAATTTGGTTATGGAAACACACTTTCCTATTACTTACTGAAGTCATCTGTTCCTAGTGTGTCAAGAGTATCAAGTGTCTAGTGTATCAAGAATAAGGTGGTCCATTCCGCAGGCCTGGAGCTGTCTTTATACTAATGCCATACTGCTTTGATTATGATAGCTTTATAATATAACTTTAAATCAGTACATGTGAGGCTTTGAATGACATTTTCCTTCTTCAGAACTGCATTGACTATTTGAGATTGTTTTGAAACCATAAAAATTTAGAATTTCAAAAACAATCTCTAATGTGTCCTTGGAATTTTGATAAGGATTGTACTGAATTTGTCTATTGCTTGGGGTAGCATGGATGTCTTTGGCAGTATTAATTTATGTGATCCAGGAGCACAGGATTTCCATTTATTTGTGCCTTTGATTTCTTATTTCAACATTGAATAGTTTGTAGTGTACAACTCTTTCATTCCTTTGGTCAAATTTATTCTATAGGATTAATTTAGTTATTTTTGATTAGTGTGTGTGTGTGTGTGTGTGTGTGTGTATGTGTGTGTGTGTGTCTGCACGTGGATATGTACATGTGCCAGTTGGAGTTACAGAAAGTTATAGGCCAACCAGACTGATGTGGGTGCCGGGAAATGAACTTGGGTCTTCTGGAAGAGCAGGAAGTGAGCTTAACATTGGAGCCATCTTTCCTGGATACATTGACTCTATCATAGTTAAGATTGTTTTGTTATGAAATCCCTCTCTCACTATTCATTTGTGTTTGTGCATACATGTGTGCCTGTGTATAGCACGTGTGTATGTGTGTGTGTGTATGTGTGTGTGTGAGAGAGAGAGAGAGAGAGAGAGAGAGAGAGAGAGAGAGAGAGAGAGAATGTGTATGTGTGTGTGTGTGTGTGTTTGTGTGTGTGTGTGTGTGTGTGTGTGTGTGTGTGTGTGTGTGTAGGGGCCAGTACAAGGCAACCGGTGTTATCTTCCACCACTCTGTACATTTTATTTTTGTATTGTGTCCCTGAATCTGTAGCTTTTTTGTGTTTTGGCTAGGCTGGAAGGCAGCAAGCCCCACTAGCCTCCTCTTCCCTCCTCCTCCTCCTCCTCCTCCTCCTCCTCCTCCTCGAAGTTGAGGCTCTAGCATGCCTTGTCGGGAGCCATGTGAAAGTCTGCTTGCCAGGCAGAGTCAAGGTGGGTCATGGATTGCTGGTAGATTTCCTGGCCTACTGAGGTATTGAAGGATAAGTGGGGATACACTTGAGGCTCAAGGCGAGGGGCTGAAAGTTCTATTCACATTGGTGGAAGGAACAGGGAGGCCTATGGATGAGCACATTCTGTTAGCCTGTGGCTTTGCTTCCCACAGTACTGTGGGGTATAAAAAGGCTACGAAAAATAAGCTGAAGGCTGAGGCAGTATTCACTGGCAGTCCTCCTGAATCTATCTCTTGTCTTTGTATCTTTTTTCTACCTTTCCTGTAATAATCCTCATCGCCCCCCCCCCCAGACTATTCAACTTGTGCTGGTGGGCTCCTGCATAGATGGTGCCTAGCATGGAGCTCTGGGAGTTGGGAATCAAGTGAAGGATGCCACAGAAAAAGTGAGTGCCTAGAAAAAGAAAAAAGGAGCTCGGAAAAAGGGAGCCAGGCATGGTGGCACACATCTGTAGTCCCAGTTACTCCGGAGGCTGAAACAGGAGGACCACTTGAGGTCAGGGGTTCTGGGCTGTAGTTTGCTATACCGATTGGGTGTCCAAACGGAGTTCTGCATCAGTATGATGACCAACCTCCCCAGGAGTAGGGGACCACCGGCTTGCCTAAAGAGGTGTGGACCAGCCCAGGTCTGAAACAGAAAAGGTCAAAACTCCCGTGTTGGTCGGTAGTGGGATTGAGCCTGTGAATGGCCACTTTACTCTAACTTGGGCAACAAAGCAAGATCTGTAGTGGATCTTTCCCTGCGATCACCACTTCCCAAATCTCTTTACCGCCTTCCTTAGTATCTTTCTGTCAAGCTGACTCATAGTGCAGCTGCATCTGTTCCTTTAGATCTGTGAAGCTCCTTATACCATTCATATCACATATTTCTATTTTGCATAGTTGAGAAATTATATATTTTTAAACTCATGCTTTCAGAGTTTTTCCCCACAGCCTTAAGGGCTATCCTGAAGGTCTCAGTATTTATCATTTTGCTAAGACACAGACACACTCTCAACTCTTGAACTCATGCTGTCTCTAATTACAGTCGAGTCATTAATCTTGGCAGGGGGAACATTTCCTGATAACCTTGACAGGGAGAATGTTTCCCAAACAAGGAACGTGAAGTAAAATATAATTTTTTATACAAACAAGCCTTATGCCCACAGCAACCATTGACACTCATGGAGGCCCACACCCTGCTGGCTCTGTTCCAGGGGTGGGAACCATGTTATACCATCCCTGCCATGGCCAAGTTGGACTTGGAACTACCTATTGCTACTATTTTTTTTTAAGTTGAGTCTGAATGTGAATGTATACAATGTCACATTTTATAGATAGGTGTAACCCATTCGTATTTATGGTTAGGGTTAGGATTAGGGTTAGACCTAATATATACTTAGACTTCTTTCCATAATCAAGTTAAATATTTGTTATGATGTTAATTTGTCTCCCCTCCCACCCCCACCCCCTGACAGGCTTCTCTGTCTTTCTCTTTCTCTCTCTCTTCTTGATTTATTCATTAAGTTCTCTTTAGAACATGTTTGTCCTCTATAGGTTTGGAAGTTACATATTTTATTTTCCTAATTTTTGTGAATATCTCCAAATGTTACACATTCATGTAAGTAACAGTTTATTACATTCAAGATTGTCATATATTTTAAATATTCCTTCTATTGTAGGATAACTTCCTGGTTAGAAATTCCACCTCCCTGAATTCAGCATTCAGAATTCTCATTTTCTGCTTCTCTTGCAGCTAGCATTAGGCTTATCGTACAGGCTTTGCAAACCAGATAGACTAATGGAAATGTGAAAAATGGATGCATACAAACTTTGCACACAGCATCCATTTTGATGGATTAAAGGTTAGGTTTCTGGCAGAAAATTAGTACTGATGTTGAAAGCAGAGGAAAATGAAGCAAAGTTGAACTTCAGGGTTTTTTTTGTTTGTTTGTTTGTTTTTGGTCTTTCGAGACAGGTTTTCCCTGGCTATCCTGGAACTCACTCTGCAGACCAGGCTGACCTCGAACTCAGAAATCCACACGTTTCTGCCTCCCAAGTGCTGGGATTAAAGGCGTGCGCCACCACTGCCCGGCAACTCCAGGTATTTTTGATGCCTGATGAAATCAATAGCAGTGTATCATGCCAGTTCTGTTGTGTGGTTTATGACTTTTATTTTCAAGAGCCTAACCTTGTTCTTTGTAGCTCTTCCAAAGACTCTAAACTTCTCATTTTAAGAAACCCCTGCATGAAGCCTTACTCCCCAAATAAGGAGCTTAATGTAGATAATTTGCAAGTCTAAAGTCAATGAATATTTCAATTCTGAGTAAGTCTAGAACATTTTAACTCTGAACTCTCTCCTAGTATAATCTATTGTATTCCAAGGGCTAGTAGTTTAATTGCATGTAGTTTTCAATTTCTAAAATATCAGAATCTATCTATCTAATCTGCTATCTATCTATCCATCCATCCATCCTACAGCTTTAGATTGACCAAGATATGCTAATTCATTCATTTATTCTTTCATCTCTAACCTTATCTCATTTCTTATTTGGGATTTAACCTCTTATTTTCTTGCTAGACTATATTCTTTAGGATTTCTTCCTTTTTCCTTTTAAAGATACAGTTTATAACCTAGGCTAGTCCTGACTCCATATGTAGCTGAGAATGAGCCACTGAAGATAATCATGTGTCTACATCCCAAGGGTTGGGATTTTAGACACTACCATATCTAGTGTGTAAAATGCTGGGAATGGAGCCAAGGGACTTGTGCATAAAAGGCAAGCACTCTGCCAATTGAGCTATATCAACAGCCTAGGGTTTCTTTCCAGGAGCATCTGTGAGTTTGAATTTAAAAACATATTTGCCCTTTCTCTTGAACTATAGCTTAACTAAGCACAGCAGTGGTGGTGCACACCTTTAACCCCAGCACCCAGGAGACAGAGGCAGGCAGATCTCTGAGTTCAAGGCCTGCCTGGTCTAGAGTCCCAGGACTGTTTAGCCAGCTACACAGGGAAACCCTGTCTCAAAATATCAAAACAAACAAACAAACAAAAAACCCAGAAGAAAGAAAGAAGAGTAGACAGACAGACAGACTAGTTTCTCACTTATGGACTCACGACATTTCAGAGTCTTTCATCCTTTTCATCATCTTCATTGCTGCTGCTAGATCTGCTGACAAGTGGACCGCCATCCCTTCTATGTAAGTCTGATTTTCTTCAGTGTGAAGTTTAACATTTTTGTATTCTGCTTGGTTTTCTAGACTTTGCCTATTACCTATAGACTTCATTTTTAAGTTTATTCCTATTGAGTCTCCATTTCTTCCTTTAATTCATGGTGTTCTTCAAGTCTGAAAAACTCAGGCACTATCTTTATATGTATTACCTTCCAGTCAATCTCTACATTCTCTACTTTCTGAACTTCTTTAAACACTTGGCTCTTGTCACGTCTGCTGCAGCTCTGAACTTACCTTTGCTGCTTTGACAGTCTATTATTTGCATCTTATTGGTAGTTCTGATTCTTCTGAAAAATCATTTTTAAGCAGTAGGGATTACCTGGCTCAAAAGAATTCCTCATAGTTGTCTATTTCCTACCACGAAAGCTGCTTTTCTGGTTTTTAAGGGCATTATGCATCAGGTCTTGCCAGTGGTAAGGTGGGTGACTCTGCGCACAGTTAGCTCCTTTTGGCAGCAATGCAAAAGGGTTAATGAAAATTACTCTAGGTAAGGAATACAAGAAGGTACTTAGTGTCTACCATGTAGTAGATTAGGAAATAAAATCTTGTGTGGTGCTTAGTTTACAGTAACGTCCCTGGTGATTGTATCTGTGCTATTTATTTTGGACACAAGTTCTGATGGAGACTTGGCAGTAGTGAATGGCTGACGCATAGGCACATGGGTTTAACCACATAGTCAGTCTTTATTTGAGTCTTCTTAGGACTCCTGACTCTTTTTACGACCAAAAAGTACTTAATGAGTGAACAGGGCTGCTGGGGAGTATTAGTGGTATACAGAAAGAGAGACACACATAAGACTTGGGAGGTGGCACAGCATGAGGACCCAAGTGTGGATTCCAGATCTTGTTGGCCAGACAGTTTAGCCACAACAGTGAATACCATGTTCAGTGAGAAACATTGTTTGAAAAAAAAATAAAGTGGAAAGTGATTGAGGAAGACATCCTGTCAAGCTTTTACAATGTTGCAAGAATGCACACAAGCACACATTCATAAAACACACAGAGAGGGAGAAGGAGGAAGAAGAGAAGAAGGAAGAAGAGGAGGAGGAAGAGGAGAAGGAAAGAAAGAAAGGAAGGAAGGAAGGAAGGAAGGAAGGAAGAAAGAAAGAAAGAAAGAAAGAAAGAAAGAAAGAAAGAAAGAAAATGATTTTATTGACATCATTTTAGTATTTGGTCCCATTGGTTATGTGTGTGTATGATGTAGGTAGTACTTTTCAGGAATATAGATTTATCTTATTTATTAATTTATAACAAAGTCTCCCTATGTAGCTTCCTGGCCAGCCTGGTCCCATTGGTTACTATGATGTAGGTAGTACTTTTAAGGATATAGATTTACCGTATGTTATCTATCTATCTATCTATCTATCTATCTATCTATCTATCTATCTATCTATCTATCTATGACAGATATGTAGTCTCCTGACCAGGCTGGAACTTGCTATGTTGATCAGGATGGCCTCAACCTCACAGAGATCCACCTGCCTATTACTCCCAAGTGCTAGGACAAAAGGCACCTGGCTGAGCTCTTTAAAATTTCAACAGATGAAGGAATAATAATATATTTTGATGTTAATAAAACTCAAACACAAATATTTTTCAGGTTATTGCTTAATTATATAGTTTTATTTCCATTTTTTTCCAGAATCAATAGTTGTTACTATCTCAACAGCTATGAAAATATAGTTGTTAAAATACTAATATTGAATTTGAATGGTCCTTAAGAATTCCCAGTTTTTCATATTATTATCTTGATTGACTGTGTGATATGAATAGGCTGGGCAATACTAAGCTTAACATTTCTTTAATAAATGGTAAGACACACAAGATGTTAAAGTATTCAAGATGGAGAAAGGTGAGCCCACCTAGGACTGAAGCAACCTTTATAGCATGAGCACACCCTCTCTAATGCAGAGAGAGAATGTTGTAAAATCTTTTATCATTACTCATTAGAAATTTTCATCACCTCAATCCTAATATACTGAAATACATATTTGGTCCACTATCTCAACCCATACCCTGAAAACCAGTTGTATGCTCCCCAAAAGCAGTCTATTGTGTGTTCCTACTCAAGTACCTGTTGTGCTTTTAAATTCTAGAACTTTAACCCAGAGGAGGGCATACTGAGGATGGGTGTTTGTTCAGTTGTATTAATTGCTGAGTCAACATCCAATGTTAAACAGGCATACATATAGACGAGAGTAAATCTTTCATTCTCAAGGAAGGTAAAACTCAATTGGCTGTAGCACATGGAAAATTAGAGTCGCAAAATATTGTAGTAATGTCGTCACAACACCTTTGTTTTGTAGAAGTCAAAGGCTTTCATACAGCTAACTCATTCACCTTCAGAGCACTGATAGAGACATGGTGTGACAGAATCCTCATTTCATCGGCCAGAGTTGATGCAGAAAGGAATTAGGTACCGAAGAAAATGCAAAGCTAGAATCATTTTTTTTTTCTGGCTAAGCCTCTCCCATCAGTAATGAGAGTTCCTCCATTTTAAAGTAGCAAAGACCATCCATTGTAAAAATGTAATTTTAGAAAAGCGATTGTTTCAGCAGAATTATGGCATAGTTAAGAGATATGGAAAGGCTCTTAGTGCATTTGATCTTGCACTTTGATATTTTCTGTTCGTATGGGGCTAGAGAGTTGTTTTTAATAGTAGCATTATAATAAACTGACAGTCCTGGCACAGATCCCCATTTTTCTAGACTGCCATTAGGCTCAAATCGATTCTCTAAATAAAGTCTGTTTCAAGAGACACACCAATGCAGGGAAAATTTGAGGTTTGTTTTGTTTTTTAAACCAACCCAATAGATATCTCACGTTCGTGTTCTAACCATCTGTACCTTTTATTAATCAGGGGCTGGAGCCGCCCAGGCTGACAGACACAGGAGAACAACAATCTTCTCCCACACAAGCCTGGAATGGTAACAGTGTGCGGCTGCCTAAGAAAGAAAAGCCTTTTCTGAGCTGTGGGTTGGCGTGGGTGTGTGTGCCAGGACGAGGGAGTCACTCCTCTTCTCCATCTAAGGATGCTATTTATTGGAAATCCTGCACATCTTTTTGAAAAAATTGATTTCTCTCGAGTGGGAGGCAAAACCCTTTTGATGATAAATAAGAAAGGGGAAAAACGCATGCAAGATTGAAAGGGGCGCTTTGGAGACAAATGTTCCGCGGTCACAACCTGTTCAGGCTATGAAGACCACGCCCTTCAGTCCCGCGTGCCAGCAGTCCCCCGGTGACCGCGTCTCCCCCAAAGCCCGCGAAGACATTCTCACTCTCGCTCCACGTGCGAGTCGGGTTCCTCGCTGCCCTCGCTACTCTGAAGGATGCAGCATCTGCCCGGAGGTCTCCCTCGTTCGCACCGGCTCCGGCTGCCTTCTCCGCACCTGACTGAGCTGAGCTTGTGCACGCCACTTCCACGTGCCATCCCGGGCCGTTACCCGGTACCCAGTTTCCGTCCCTCCCCACCTTTAGCCCCAGCTCCTCCCACCGCGCCCCGGGCGCGCGCCCAGACGCCCCGCCACCTGGCCCGCCCGCTCGGCGCGCCGCCGCTTCCTGTGCCCCGCCCCTCCCTCGGTGGGGAGGCGGGGCCTGAGCGCGAGCGAGCGCGGCGGCGTGGCCAATGGGCGCTCGGCTTACTCTGGCCTCTCCCCCGCGCGGCCGCCAATCGCGGCGGGCGGTGGTGGTAATATTGTGGAGTGGAGTTTGGATGCCGCCGCGGCCGCGGGCTGGAGCGGCGCGGCGGCGGGGGATGCCGGGGTATTTCGGGAAGGGGGTGTGAGGCGGCGGCGAAGGCGGCGGCCGCGTGTGGGAGGTGGCTGAGAGAGAGGGAGAGAGTGAGAGAAAGGACGGAAGAAAGAGGGCGGGAGTCCTCGGTGGAGGAGGCGGGACCGGCGGGGCTCTTCGCGGCGGCGGCGGCGGCGGCGGCGGCGGGCGGCCGGGGAGGCGGCGCCGCCCCCTGCCCGCGCTCTCTTCAACGTAGCCGGCCACCTACCTGCCGGGCGCGGGTAGTGGCCGAACGGCGGCGACCGCCATGGCGTTCCTCAAACTCCGCGACCAGGTAGGTGAGGGGCGGCGGGGCGGGATCGCGCCACCGAGGAGCCGGAGGAGGGTGGACCAGTGGCGTGGGCCGCCCGGGCGCCCGCTCGGCAGGGTGGCAGCGAGGGAAGAGGGTGTCCCGGGTCGGGAGCGGTGCGGGCCGTCCGCCTGTCAGTGCAGCCCCAGCTCCGAGAAACCCACGTGCCGCCGGGGGATCGCGGCCGCCGCCACATGGGCGGGCTCCGCGCTCGCCGCCCTCGCGTCCGGCGCGCTGCCGGGTAGGCGCCTCCTCTTTCCTGCCAGGTGAGGCTCGGGCCTAACAGGTGGCTTTGCGGTGCGGAGTAGGAGCGGGCTGGCCGCGGCCGTGACCCGGGGTCACGACCTTGCTCTCGGGTTCGCTTCGTGGGGAGGTTCACTGTCCACCGCACCGTCTCTGCGGAGAGGTGGTGGCGGAAGAAAGCAAACCCACCAGTGCCGATTGATTCTGCTGGGGACTAGTTGTTACGGTGCATATTCCCAGGCTCGTTTTCTCTTGGCATATCCTGCACCATCTTGGTTTAGTTTTCTTGACTTAATGAAGAGCTTGTCAAAGAACACCTGAAGTGCTCAAAAGACTGACAGTGTGTACTGGGAAAAATAACTCTATCTACCAATGAAATCGCAACTATGTCTGAATGAACGCTTGTTGCCCTTTAAAAAGGTGAGAAGGTGAATGAATCATAAGACTTTTGGGAGATGCAGACGCTCCCCAGTGTTTGTTTCTTTTAAGGAAAAGGGAAATTAACGTGTGGAATTTACAGAGTCGTGGGAACCTATTTAATGCCTAGTACCTATTTTGCCATTGTTTTTCTGAATAGGAGATACTGAACAGATTTGAAGGGAAAGTTACTTGCATGGATTGGGAAACCATTCAGAAAGTGGGCGCAGGCTTAACAAAAACGATAGGGAAAAACTGTTTTATATAATTTTCTACCAGTAGAAACTTAAGTTCTGAATCTAGATAATGTCAGTTCTCATTTCAAAAGTGAATATTCTATTTAGGCTGAATGCTGACTTTGTGTATCTTTTGGTATCAGCAGAATTTTAGCTGATATTAACAATAGGACATGATACTTTGAAAAACTCTGGTTGATAAGTTTTTATTTCAAATTTTGTGAATACCTTTACCGTTCAATATGTTCCATTAGCTACATATAGAATCTTTACGTTGATAAAAATTAAGAAAACACAGTTTCTTAGTTGTGCTAGTCACTTTTCAAAAGTGCTCACTCACTAGCCACAGGCAGCAAAATCTTTCATTGCACAAAGTTCTGTCAGGAAAAAAAAAAACCTTAATAACAAGCAGAGTTCAAGTCTAAATCATCTAATTCTTATATAGCTAATACCATGAAACCAAGATCTATGTTTTCAACTAGTCTTTATTACTTTAGTAACACTTTGTACCGGAATATTTGGTTCTAAACCTTCACTTTGGAAATTTATTTTGTGATTTGGTCATTGTGTGTGTTAGTGACTTGGTAGGCTATTAGAAGATCTTACTTTATAAAAACCATGAATAAAAAATAAAAATCCATTTGCATCTTTGCATTTGAGTGTTTAGTAACTATAGTTTTGAAGCAGTCATAAGACTGATTCAGTTTTATGTAATATTTGTTAACACTCAGTGGAAGATACTAATTTTTAAAATGTCACCTGTAAACTTGAGAATACTTGAGTAAGTTAATGAGATGGCATTTCTGGGGAAAACTTATTGTATTACTAAATAATTGGCTCATCTAGTTCTTTTAAAAGACAAAGAACTGAGTTTGTTTTTCTTAATTAAAAAGGAATTGCACTTGTTTTTAGAAATTAGTTTATGTATTGATATATTACACGATATTAGAATCGATGATAGAAATGAAGTGGAATGCAATAGTTGAATGTTTTCCATTTGTAGGGAAAGCACATCAGCTAGACAAAGTAGTTTTTGGAGGAAGGGTGAGAAGATATGGTATGCACACAGGATTTTAAATCTGGAAGGTAGTTGATAGCGCTTTTAACTCAACAGCTTTATATACATTCAAGATAGGAAGTAGTGTAATTGTTTTAACCTTGCAAAGAATAGTAAGAGGAAGCTAGACATGAGTAAGGATTTTCTTAAACATTTAAATATGAGAATGGTTCTACATGGTAAAGATATAAAATCTCAGAGATGAGGAGGTGACATAATCAGTAAAGAGCTTACCATCTACATAAGCCTGAGGATCTGAGTGTGATACCAAACTCAGTAAACACCTGGGCACAGTGGTACATGCTTGTAATCTCAGCATTGGGGAGGCCGAGACAGGTAAATCCCTGGGACTTCCTAACTAGCCAACATACTTACTTTACTTCTGAGGAATGGCACTGGAGATTGACTCCACATGCACATATGCACCCACAGGAACACAAACACATAAACATATAAGATACACAGTGAAGACAAATATAAAATCAGCAAATAAAGGTGATTGTCCTCATTTATTCTGTAATCAGAATATGACAGCATTTGTCTTGTGGCAGCATGTAATTAAGGGGTAAGAAAGAATTACTGTATTACTTTCTGCCTATGAGTAGATGAAAACATTTTTTAAATTGTTAGTAAAATGAAACTTGTTTTCTGTTGATAACAGTAGATGTGAACTTTTTTTTCCTGAATTACTTCACTTTGGTTTATGTAACAGTGGCAGTATTTTCTCTCCAGAGGTTATCACTGTCTATTTTATCTCCTTAGGTGATGAAAATTATTCATATATGCTTACATTTTAAATCATAAGCATTATGTTCTGTTAAGAAAGATTGTTGGTCTTTGTTTAGGTTTCCTATTTCAGAAGCTAAATAGCAAATGACACTTGCTTCAGTGTATAGAACATGATGGGGAGTGGTGGAGATCATGACCTTGGTTGTTAGTCGCCTCTTAGCCCCAAGCCTTTGTTGTTCAGGTGTGTCTAGTATTTCTGGAATTCTATTTTCCTTTAGGATACCAGAAGTCCGGATTGTTAGGGAAAATCTATTTATGTTAGTAAATTGGTAACTACCAGTGACAACAGTGAATACTCAGGTTATAAAAGAGGACTAGTATGAAACTAGTTTCTAACTGTTAATTCAGATGAGTTGGAGAAAAACTCCAGAAATGGTACTCATATTAAACTGAGTGTTCTTTAACAAAAAACCTGTGAGGTGGTCCCTTTCCCTCTCCCCCCTCCCCCTTCCCCTTCTCTTCCCTGTGTGTGTGTTTTGTGTAGTGTAGCTAGGGATTGGATCTGGGACCTCTTACTGTTAGCACATTACCAACCTGGTTATAAACCTTTTTAAAAATTGAGCTAGAATTTGTGTACCATAAAATTTATACTCTTAAGTGGTTTTTTAGTTGTTTTCACAAAACTGTAATCACCACTAATTCTACAACATTTTTACCACTCCAGAAAACCACATGACCATTAGCAGTCATTTTCAACTTTCTCTTGCTTTCTACACCTGGCAATCAATAAACTACTTTTTATGGATTTGCCTGTTCTGGATATTTAATTTAAATGGAATCATATAGCATGTGGCCTTTTATGTCTCATTTGATTCATTTTGCAAAATACTTTGTGAATGTCTCTCTACTTGTAAAGGTTTCATTGATCTACTGGTCATAACTCTGTGTCTTGTGTAGCTTCAGTCCACGGGCCTTATGCTAAATAGACTCTTGGCCAATAGACCTGCATTACTAACCCTGGCCATAAACTTTTGTGGCGTGTTCAAGAATTTGCAAAAAAAATTTAAAAAATACTTATACCATTTTATTTGCACCTGAAGCTTACTTAACATTTGTATGGAATAGTGTTTTTCTATTTTTCACAATTTGTTTATAACTGGAGTTAAATTTTGTTTTCAATAATACTAAAGGGTAGTGGGTTTCAATTTTTAGATTTTTAAATTTTTTTCTACTTGGATTTAGTATATAGGTTTCTTAAAATACTGTTTTTCCCTGTGTAAAAATGATTAAATTTTAGGGCCCTATTAGGCAGGATTATGAGATATGATAATTGAAAATATTATACAATGTGTAATGATTAGGCCAGCAGTATCAGCTTTGGCTGTCCCAGAACTTGCTGTGTAGATCTAGTTGGCCTCAAACTCACAGAGATCTTCCTTTACAGACATCTCCTGAGTAATGGAGTTAAAGATGCACATCACCATCTACAGCAATGTTGGGAGGGGCAGTTTGAGACAGGGTCTCTGTATCCCTGGCTAGCCTGGAACCTGGTTTGTAGACCAGGGGCCTTGAGCTGTATATGGTTACAATGTATGATTTTTTTAAAGAACAGATTTAAAAATCTACATAAAAATTTAATAATAAACTTATTTTGTATAGTACAAATTCTCACTTGATCAAAGATTTACTGAGAACTGAACATAATTAAGCTTTTCATGAGTAGGGAAAAAAAGAAGAGATAATATTTGTGCAGTAGTAGTTTGACTAAGAAGGACCCCTAGGGCTCATAGATCTGAGTACTTAGTAGCCACGGAGAGGAACTGTCTGAAGGGATTACAAGGATTTGGAAGTGTGGCCTTGTTGGAATAGTTGTGGCCTTGTTGGAGGATCTGTGTCACTGGGGGGTAGCTTTGACTTTCAAAAGCCCATGCTAGTTCCAATCTATCTTTCTGCCTGTGGATCAAGATGTAGCTCTCAACTGCTACTCCAATGGCTTGCTCCCCACCATGATGATAATGGACTAAGCCTCTGAAATTGTAAGCCAGCCTCCAATTAAAAGCTTTCTTTTTTATAAGAATTGCCTTGGTCATGATGTCTCTTTTTTTTTTTCCACAGAACAGTGACTAAAATACTTTGAGATACCTTATAATTATGTTTACAAAATACATGAAATGCTGAAGAACATTCGTGCTCATATATTCAGGTATTCTATATTAGATATCTCGTTGCTTTGTCTTAAAGAATAAATAGGACAGAAGAAAGAGATGGGCATAATCTCTGCCCTTAAGGGTAATATTAGCTAAAAGAGGAAAAAAGGCTACATGAATACACTTTATGTGAGTTACTTCAAGTGTATAGAAGTTGAAGGAAGACATAGATGATATTAAGTGAAAATGTAATGGACAATTGAAAATTAAAAGCTCATTTGTATCAGTGGCTTTTGAATAACTTGTGTCATACAAAGTAATACCTATTGAGTTACATAAAAGATGGAGGTAACACATTTCAGAATTCAAAAAGCATCAGATTATGTATAGTTAGATGGGAGCTCTTGGGGCAAGTGAACTATTTTAGACTCACTAAAAGTATATGCTAATGTTAGAAGCAAATAGTTATGCTTGAAAATACAAGAGAAAAATGAGGTGGTGGGCCAGGAAAGAAGATGCTAGGATAACGAGGATACAGTCTTACTAAGTGTAATTGTAAAAGATGGCCAAGTTTACAGTGACTGTATTATGAGTACTTTGAATATTAGGCTGAGAATTTAGATTTGGACAGCAATAGCTCAATGTGTGTATGTACATATTTTTTGAACTTTACTAGATGCTAGGAGGGTCTGGGACACCCGGCATTTAATCACTATGTTTTAAATTTTAACAGGAATGGGCGTGGTGCCTATAATACCAGCACTTGAAATGTGGAAGCAGGTTTTAGAAGGGCATATTACAAAAGGAAGAGAGGTGGACATCCGAGACCAGTTAGGTAGCTGGTGCTATAATTTGGAGAACATCTTAGTCAGGAACCTTTTCTTGAAGACTCAATTCCCAGTACTCTTCAGAGGAAAAAGCTAATGGTAGTAGCAGCAGCAATACCCAAGCAAACCAAATATAGAAATACAATAAAAAAAAATCAGTGAAAGACTGCTATATCACTGTTAATCATAGAAAAAGAAAGGGCAATGTGGGATAAGCTATGAAATTAAAACTATGAAGGTAGAGTTAATAAAACAATGAAAAGAGGAAGAGGTAAAGAAAAAACAGGAGATAAAAATTTAATTATAAAGTTTTAAAAAAAGGTAAATGTTATTAGATGGAAGGAAGATGAGGCTGGAGAGGAATGTTGGATCACTGTAGCATGCCCATGCTCTGGGCTTTAATCTCAAGGACTATTAAAACAGCAACAATACATAGTAAAACAGAAAAAGATTTGTTTTAAATTTTAAAATTACTGAAATTATATAAAGAAAAAAGGTAAAAGAAAGAATTAGAGAAGGATTCTTTGTATCTTCTATAAAAATTGCAGTCTGCTGGGTCTGGAGGAGAAACAGTTAGTGGTCATTCTTCTCTATCCTCACCACATTGCTTGGTGCTGTATGCAGGTCTTCAAGATCAGCCCCCATGGTTCATTGTTAGTGACAGGGTCTCAGTTTAGATGTTTTCCTTCTGTGCTGACTCCAATGAGCTTTGAAACCTATGGGATGATTCCCAAGTTGCTGTGCCTATGTGGGATAAACATCCAAACTGAGGGATATCTCTAAGTGCATGTGAGAATGAGGGAAATAGTACTGAGATCCACTTGGGAGAGCACTTAGTTATTCTATCAGTCACAATGTATATTGGTGACTTCTTAAACATGGATATCACTTGTTTCATCCTGGACCCTGTAACTATGAGTAAAATTAAAATAGAAAAAAGAATCTTGTTTTCAACCAAAGACTGTGTTATTGATACAGCTTTCCCATCCTTAAGACTTATAACATTTTTTAATTGTGATTCCCAAATTTGTGATTATGGACTTGAGTTTTTTTTTAAGCTCAGATCTCCCCCAACATTTTCCTATTTGATCATTTCAGTCCGTTACGTTCACTCCAGATGTAACACAATTTATTATTCCTTTGACTGACTGATTTTATTTTGCATCAGATTCTATAACCAGATTGTAAAACATACAAGAAGGTACTTGGAGAATTGTTGGCAGGAAATCTGTCCAAGCATTTGGGGAGGTTGAAACAAGAAAGAAAATTGCTCCAAATTCAAGGACAGTCTGAGCCATGGTGAGTCCAGCCCGACCAGGACTACATGGCAAGACGTGGTCTCAGTGACACTTCCCCAGTCCCCCAGTCAGAATGTTAGCATATATGGTTCAAGCATAGGACACATGGAGTATGAGAAGTGACCGTTGTGGAGAGAGGGGCTAGGTCATACAGAGTCTGCGTTCTAGGATTTTAGAACTTAATTCTGGATTATTGTTGAATTATCCAAAGCAGGCAGTACAAGATTGGTATTTAGAATGAATTCTCTGGAATTGATAAAGTACAGGAATTGGTAGGATGTTAAATTCATTTGAAATAAGGTTTGACCTTAGCCAGTAAGATGAATTTTATTTTGGAAATATTGAAGTTGGAACTTGTAAACATTGAAATGTCCTTGAGTAAGCTGTTAAATATGAGACTGATTTCCTAGAAGAGTGTTTTAGGTAGTAATAACAGTAAATTAATTTATTTGAGAATGAGAAGGGCTCATTATCAAAGAGACTACAGTGGAGAACATAGACTGGAAAGGGAATTCTGAGAAGCCACAGGAGGTAGGAAGAAGCCTCTAGAGATTACTTGTCACAGGTCAAAGGGAAAAGGCTTTGCCACGTGGCACTTGTATTCTCTTGGGCTTTGTTTAACTTGGGCTTAAATTGCTCTGATTAAAGAAATAATGTTTTAAAGTCTGGAGAATAGAAAAGCCTATCTAACATGACCTTGGTTGAAAGCAGAGTTTTCCTTCCATGGCTCTCATTTTATGCAAATAGTTACAGTACCTAAGACAGGAATTACTATTGAGTATCCATCATAATCAAATACATTGTTGTAAACTTTTCTCTAGAAGTGGTCTTCCTATTTGCCCCAAGTTCTTTACAATTAAGCCACTGTTTATTTGCGTTTATATCAGAATCACTAAGCAAGTTTAATTACAAATTCTTAGAATGTGCATTGGGGGAGCCTAGTTAGACCCACAGACCAAGGATCACTTCCACAGTTAACTAAATATTTACTGCCTCTTCATGTGTGCATTTTGGTGGTGGTGGTGGTGGTGGTGGTGGAGAAGATAGGAAATTTAGTTCAAGTGTTGAGTGTTACTTTATTTCCTCCCTTGAATAATCCTGTTTCCCATTTGTTGCCAGAGCAGCTTTAGAAATGATGGGTTCAGATCCTGAACTTCTGTCAGCTTGAGTAGATCCAAGCTTCCTTAGTCTCCCAGGTGATCATTCATTAACTTGGAGTTTGGGATTTAAGTAAGTGTGAAATAAAAGTAAATGTTGTGCTAACCCTACACTTTGGGAAGTTTATCTGTTGTAGTATCCACATCCAGCAGTATAAGTCCTTAGACTATTTTCTAGGGATACCTGTTTCCCTTGGTTTGTGCTATTTCTGTTTAAAACCTCACTTGCATGGTAGGCAAATCTTCAACAGTAGACTTCCAGTTCTTGTATATTGTTTTCTTTGTAAAACTTTTAATGGAAATGGATGTAATAAACACCTTGATTGTTGGATTAAAAATGAAATTCATGTCTACTATCTGTTGGTCCTTGATACTGGGGCTACATCTGTAAAGCAAGGTGTGATGGAATGAAATGAAATTAGATCTGGACAGTTATTTTAGCCGTGAGTTGGAAATATTAAAGAAGTGGCTAATTGCACTCACGGGTGAAGTTGGGATGATTTCTTGAAATTTACTCTATTAATAGAATTTTACTTACTGGTGTTTCTTTAACAGTTTGCCATTCTTTTGCACCCCCCTCCAACCCCCCTCATTGTAGGGATTGAACACAGGCTCTTGGGCATAATAAGTTTAACCCTCTTTTCTTTATTTTGGCTCAAGGAAATTAATATTCTTTTTTCCCCCAGAATATATTTTTAAACTTATATTAACTGAAATTTAGATAATTAGTCTCTTATTTTTGTTTTTAATTCTCACCCCCTTCTTACATATTGTTCCATATTAGTGTCTATGTGTACTATGCCTGTTAGCAGGACTGTAATAGTCAGGCAGGACAAAAACCAGGTAAAAATGCCCATTGTAGTACTCAGATTAGTTTTGTTTATTCTGTTTTGTTTTGTATATAGCATAGGCTGACCTGAAACTTAAGATCCTTCTGCCTCAGCTGCTCCAAGTGCAGAGATTACTGGCATTTGCTATCACGTTTCTTAGCCAGAATTCAGTTTATTACTTAAACATGCTATGTACTGACTGTAGTACAACTTTAAAAATACTTCAGTAATTAGTGAAAATATTTTTCATTGTCATATATCATATTTGAGTATCTGCATTTGTGAAAAGGTCTTCTTTATAAAAACTTTTTATTGATTCTTCGTGAATTTCACATCTTGCACTCCAATCCCAATCATCTCCCCATCCCTTTGTATCCCCCACCCTTACTTACAACTTCCCTCCAGAAAGAAAATTAAAAAGCAAAACAAAACATCTCATTGAAGCTGCAGTGTGTCACAGTGTGTCCCACAGTATACCCTTTTAGGTACATATTTTTACTAGCAAATGATCATTTCAATGAGTCATTGGTCTGTTTCAATGTCTCGCTCCTGCTACACTATCAATACTGGATCCTCATGAGATATCCAGTTATCATGAGATAACTCCTCTAGCATATCCTGTTGTTGCCCTGCGCAGCTTTGGATCTGCAGAACCAGCTATTACCATTCCTTGTTGCTTTTCTCTAACTTTTCAATATCACATGGTCTTCAGTACTGTAGTTTTAAAGATTTATTTATTTTATGTATATGAGTACAGTGTAGCTGTATAGATGGTTGTGAGCCATCATGTGGTTGCTGGGAATTAAACTCAGGACCTCTGGTCGCTCCAGCCCCACTCGCTCCATTCCGAAGATTTATTTATTATATGTAAGTACACTGTAGCTGTCTTCAGACGCACCAGAAGAGGGCGTCAGATCTCATTACAGATGATTGTGAGCCACCATGTGGTTGCTGGGATTTGAACTCAGGGCCTCTGGAAGAGCAGTCAGTGCTCTTAACCACTGAGCCATCTCTCCAGCCCCTCATTCTAATTCTTACGGTAGAAGTTTGTTTGAAATTTTTCATGTTTAGTTATAAATTGCTTTCTATAAACATTGTTAATTGTATCTTAAGCTTGTGCTATGTCTTATTTTTATTTAATCTAAAATATAATCTGAGTTACTTTGTGATGCCACTTTTGACTCTAGTTTTTTTGTTTGTTTTGTTTTTGATTTTCAAATATTCTTTTGTTTTTGATTTCTATTTCACTTACATTATGATTAGAGATATTCTTTGTATCACTGACATGGTTTGGAAAATGGTCTATGGGACAACTCACTCTGTAGACCAGGCTGGCCTCAAACTCAGAAATCTGCCTGCCTCTGCCTCCCAAGTGCTGGGATTAAAGGTGTGCATCACCATTGCCCAACTGTTGGATTCTTTCAAATGTCTTTTGGGTCAGATTAGTTGGTAGTGAAGTTCAAATCTTTGTTATCTTTTCTAATTTCCTGTCTACACTTTTATTATTGCAGATAAGATTGACATCTGCTTATAACCTTTAACTTGGCAATTTCATCTATCATTCTGTCTTTCTTTTAAAAAAATGTTACCTATTTGGAGACTTTTTATTAAGTGCATACATTTATATTTGTACCTTTCTGCTTAAATGATAGTAATAATATTATAAAGTATCTATATCTCCTTTAAAAAAAACTTTACATTTTCAGTGATTGTTTTTATGATGTGTTTGAATCTTAGTGTCTCTTCTAGGTGGAATATAATCAATGATTTGGTATTGCTTTGTGGGTGGTGCTTTTTGAGACCAGGCCTCACTAAGAGCTCACATTGGGCTGGAACCTAGTGGTCTTCCTGTTTTCAGCTTCCTCAGTACTTTGATTCCTGAGTATATTGGGTATTTCTCTCTAGAATACAGTCAAACAATGTCTTTAAAAAGACCTTGTGTGTGCATCTATGATATGTCTTTCAGTATGAATATGCTTGTCGTATAGTTTACCTGTGGAGGTGAAAGGACAGTTATGGGATCTATACTTTCCATCTATCATGAGATCTAGAGTTGAATCTCAGACAGTCTGGTTTGTGCCACAAGTGCTGTGTCATCACACTGGCCCTCATGTAATTAAACCCCCTTTAAAGGAGTGCTTAATCCATTTATTTAAAAAAAATTGTTTCATCTTTTAAGTATATGTGTATATATGTGTCTCTGTATGGGTATGTGTGTGAGTGATGGCATGTCCAAGGTATGGGTGGCTGTGAGCTACCAGGTATGGGTGCTGGGAAACAAACTTGGCTCCTCTGCAAGAGAAGTGTGACTTCTTAACCAGTGAACTATATCTTCAGACTTAATCCTTTCATCTTTTAATTCGTGTGTGATATTTTTTCCTATTTTATCATTTTTGATTTTCAAAAAATATTTTTGTACTTTTTGTTCCATGTAATAAGATGCTTTTACATTAGAGAGAGAATAAAAATAGGACGCATTATCTATACCTTTTCTTTATCTGCAATGGTCTTTGGCGGGTCTGCATTCTCTTCATGTGAATTCCAGCTACTACCTGGCTCCATCCTGAAGAATTTACTTTAGTATTTGACTGTATTTTACTTTTTGTCCTTGAGCCTATAAGGAACATTTTTCATTCAAATCAGGCCCATGGCCATCTCAGAATGCATTTAGGTCTTCCAAACTTTCCATAGTCCTTAACAATCTTAACACTTCAAAAAGTCAAAAGTTTCTTGAGACGCCAGGCACATTATCCCTTTAGATTTGAGCTTTGAGGAAATGGCTTTGCAGAACATTTATTCAGAGATGGCCTGTTTAGAGAAGTTGTAGAAAGATTGTCTCTCTTTTTCTCTGTGATTTCCTTAGTATTTTGGCTAATTTTATCCATGTAATTTCTTGAAGGTATAAATATTTACAGATTTGGGAGCTGTGGGGAATGGTTCAGGAGGTACAGTGTTTGCCTTGCAAATATGAAGATATAAATTCTATCTCTAGAACACATGTAAAAATGCTAGACATGGCAGAGACAGGAGAACTGTTAGGGCTTGCTGGCCAGCAAGTTTAGCCTTATTAATGAATTCTAAGCCAGTAAGAACCTGTCTCAAAGGAGATGGCATTCTTGATGGTTACAACTGAGGTTGTCTTCTGACCTCCATGTGCACATATGTGCACTTCCATATATGGGTGCATGTACACCAGTATGTACAGAAATACATTTATGCATTATTTATTAAAATAATTACAATTTTTAGCAAAGTTCAGTGAGGTTTATAGAGAAGGAATTGTAAACACTCACCATGTGCAACAACAATTGGGGGAACCACTGTTACAGAGTGAACAGTCTTCTGCTTGTATACATGGAATGGGGTTGCATGTACTGAAGAAATAAAACATCCTTTGATGTCTAATCTTTCTCTTAAGGAGAGGCTAAACATATATTAGTAGTAACCTGTTGGTAGTTTTGTCATTGACAAGGAAGTGTTACTTGATGTCCATTATCTTCACTAGTTTTTATCCGTACAAATGTTCAAGAGGCGTTGCTTTGCTTCTAAGGAAAAACTGGTCAGAAAAATTATTAATTCCTAGTTTGTACTACAAGTTCCTCGTATCTAAAGTGAAAGGGAGAAACATCCTTTCTAGTCTTACCAGATTCTGTTAACAGTACGTATCAAAGGTATTTATTTGAATCACCACCTACTTTGAGTGACTTGCAGAAGACCTTATCCTGGACTGCCCTAATGATCTGCAGTTGGTTTTATAATTACAGGAGCTCTTTTTATCCTTATTCATCAAATCAGTAAGCTTTACTGGCTTTAGAGTTTAACATACTGCTTTTTCGTTTTTGCTTTTTGACTAATCAGAGTTAGACTTGAAGCAGTGGGGGATTTGCTAATTCAGTTCTGAGCTTAAGCTTTATTATATCAGAAAGGGAGGTAGGTCATAATTTTGCCCAGCACCAAATACATAACAGAGAAATTTGAATTTAAGCACATAATTATGTCATAGTCTTTATACATGTGAATCAAAATATCATTTTCACCCATTGCATTCAGTACTTTAAAGACATGTCTATGGAATGTATTAAGAACATAGAGAAATAGAACCTATTGTTTTATTTCCCAGTAGTCTTATCTGAAATAATATTTCTTTGACACATGTTTATATGGTCTGTTTCCCTCTGCTGAAATTAACTTCTTGAAGGCTGGGGCTTCCATATACCATTATCATTTATAACGATGTTTTACATACAGTGACATTCAAATAAGGGTGGATGGACCTAGCACCTGCATTTTTTAAAAGTACTTTGGTCTCAAGGTTAGATGAGTTGTCTTCCCTCTGTGGCTTAAAAATGTGCCTAAGAAGCGCATGATAAATACTGTGTCTTTACTGAAAGACCGCTGTTAGATGTTGACTCACTTGTAATTGGTAGCCTGACTAGATTTCCTAGAAGGAAGATTTAGTCACTGTTTACTGAAATACTGCTTATATGTAGGAACCCCAACATAATTGTTCTCCATCATCTGATAATTAAGTTTAGGAGAGGTGGACAGATGGACTTAAAATGAGTTTATTAGAGAGAGAGAGAGAGAGTGTGTGTGTGTGTGTATGGATGTTTTACCTGCAGGTATGTAAGAGTACTACATGGCCTGGTGCTTTCAGAGGCCAGCAAAGGGTGTTAGATGCTTTAGAACAGTAGTTACAGACAGTTGTGAGGCACGATGTAAGTGTTGGGAACTGAACCTGGGTCTTCTGCAAGAGTTGTGAGCTACCTAGCCCCAGTTTATTTGCTTTCTTGTTAAAAAGATGAAGTCAAATCTTATAGACAGTTTACATCAAGAACACTTTGCAGTTTTTCTTTTCTTTTTTTCCCTCTTGCTCATTTTTGGCAATATGTGAGAGCATTCTTTGTTAAAAAACAGGAGAAGAAAAAGTGCTACTGTTATCTATTGGGTAGAGGCCAGAAATGTGGTTCAAATTTTGCAGTGAACGGGTCAGTTCCTTTTAATAAAGAACCATCTGGGGAGGGGGAAATGGTTCATGTAAAGTACTTGTACATAAACATGAGTTTAGCTCTCTAACACCTTATAAAAGCCAGACGTGGTGGTATGTGTCTATAACCCAGTGCTAAGGGTAAAGAACAACAATTCTCAGGGACTTGCTGGCCAACTAGTCTAGCCAAAATAGTGAGTTTGGTTTAGTGATAATTTTTTCTCAAAAAGTAAGGTAGAAGATTTTATAGAGTATTAGCTCTGCACTTAAGAACACTGCTCTTGCAGAGGACTGGAGTTCAGTTCCTAGCACATCTAGCAGCTCACAGCCGCTCATAACTCCAGCTCCAAGGGATCCAACACTATCATCTGGCCTTCAGGGGCACCTTTACACACATAGTAAATACAAATACACATATTCACACAAAATAATAATGAAGATCTTAAAGAATAACAACTAAGATTTCACATTAGAACAACTACAGTGATCCCACAAGTTTACATTATGGGCTCCTATCCAAAGGTGAAGAATAGGTTAAATAATATGAAACGCTGGGCAGAATTACAGGTGGAAAACATCACTTCAGACTTAGTTAGAAATGCTTATGTCAGACAATAAGGTGAACTTTCATTATAAAGTTACTAAGCACAATTGCCTGAATAATCTGTTTGGCTTCCACACAACCTTCCATATTTAGTGATGAGGCATCAAATACCCCAAATAGGAAATCCTTTTGTGCTTATTGTTGGAATTCACCTTGTAGGAATGCATGGCAACTTGGATAGATGTGTTTGTTGAAATGATCACAAAAAGCTCCAGAAAGGATGATTACTTTAGTTGGAATACATGAAACAATAGTGACTAGTTGGTGACATTGACAGACACGTGGTTCAGGGTGTCTTGAGGGAGAACTAGAGTTTTCCAGGAGGTCTGATGATTTCTTGTGGCCTCCATAGGTGGCCACACACATGTGCGCGTGTGCACATGCACACAAACATAGCATATGAACATATAGAAACACAAAAATCAATTTTTTAAAAAAATAAAATAAGGTGGAGGATGAATTAAGAAAGAGGTCACAGTATTAACCTTTGGCCTTCACACATGCCCACACAGATGAGTACAATAACACACACACACACACACACCCCACATGAGTGGGGGTGGGAAGAACCATATGATTTAAAGTTCAGTATTGCTGAGTTGAGAAACCTTTCTTTAAAACAATGTGCTTGTCAACACCGTCCGCATCTTGATTATGTGTGCATTCATGGATACATACAGATATACTAGTTTTTGGTCCTGAGTAGAATTATAATGTGATTTATTATATCAGAAGAGTGCACGTTTAACCCATCAGTAGATAAAGGTGCACAGGTATAGGTCCAGGAAACTTTCAGGCACAAGGTATCAGTTGTCCTCTTTCTATAGAGTTATGTAGTCAATGAATAGTTACTTCTCCCAACAGTGGTATAAGACAAAACTTGCCGGGGTTTACTAACCAGTAAACCCACCTGAACTTTGGTGTGCAGTGATTTTATTGGGTAATCTGTCATAGGTAGGATCAGCCATCTATGTGGCTGATCTTAATCTTCATCTTCTTCATAGGTAAATCAGATGCTGTGTGGCCTAAAGTTCTGAACATAAATCTTGTTGTTTAGACTCAGGCCTAGACAGGGGCCTCTAGTTTTTTCGGGTTTTTTTGTTTTTGTTTTTTGTTTTGTTTTGTTTTAGCAAGCAGGTTATTACAAGGGTTTAGATTTTACCTTTAAGATTAGTAAGAATTATTAGTAAGATTATTGGCTATAATAATAATAATTTTATTATTTACTTATAAATAATACATGTTATAATGTAACATGTGTGATATATTTAACATGATTATATAATATATAAAGTAATATATAAATAATAATTATTATAACTATCTGAATAATTTTCATAGGCTAGTTTAAGATTTATTAATGGATTTAAGATTACTTTGTACCCACTCATCTATTGCTTAAGGGACTTGTTTGCCCTTTGAAAGCAGTGGTTTCAAAAGCATGCTCCAAGGACCCCTAGTCCATTATACTCTGGAGTTTATTGAATTATACAAATCTTCTAATTATTGGTACTTTTCCTTATATACAATATCATCCCCCCAAATCCCAAAATACTTGCTAATGTCAATAACCAGAAAGTCTATAAATATAATAAAGTCTGTAAAGTTAGGCATAGGTGGCCAGTACTGATCTCTCCAATTATACTTTCTGTTTAAACGTTCTAATTTTTGATAGTAAAAAAGTACATTTCTTGAAGTGATAAATTTGCTTTTTTTCCTTTTCAATGGAATTTCTGAGTCTGAATAAATATGATTTTTCAGTTATTCTTTCAATTAAAAGACACTCTTTTTTTTTTAAGTCTAGTTAGGTAAGCAACTCACAAGGCACTTCTTCTTAAGTCCGCAAACATTTTACTTTCCATATACCCAAGAGTTAAATGTAATCAAACGTTACCATGTGAACATGTGTTACCATGTGGTACTTTGAATGAGAATGGCCTCCATAGGCTCATGTATTTGAATGCTTAGACAATAGGCAGTGGAACTGTTTGGGAAGGATTAGGAAGTATGGCCTTGCAGGAAGAAGTGTGTTGCTGGAGGGGGCAGGGTGTTGACTTGAGATTTCAAAGACCCACTTCAGGCCCTGCTATCTCTCCCTGCCTGCTGCTGTGGATCAGGATATAAAGTTCTCGACTCTAGTGCTTAGCCTGTCTGTTTCCCACCGTGCTGATCATGGACTAACTCTCTAAAACTGTAAGCAAGTCCCTAACTAAATGCTTTCCTTTATAAAAGTTACCTACTCATAGTGTCTTCACAGCAATAGAACAGTAACTAAAACACATCATCTTGATACCTAACAAGACACATGGTGACAACTTTCATACCACCAATACTAATTTCAACGAAGTACAGGAAGCATGTAAAAGAACTACCATCTGCTCTGCCCTTGACTGATACAAGAACACCACCATGAACAAGATGTCTCTTTGCCCATTGCCGGGGTTGGGGGGGTGGGGGGAGTGGGAGGTAGGAGGGATAGGGGGTGTATGTGGGAGTTCTCCTGTAGGTTTGAATGAGTTACTATTAGTTACTATTATTACTGTTGCTATTTTGTTTTGTTTTTATTTTGAGACAGGATTTCTCTTTGTATCCCTGGTTATCTTGTAACTTTCTCTGTGGACCAGACTGGCCTTAAACTCAAGAGATTCACCTGTCTCTGCCTTAAAGGTGTGCATCTTTCCTCCTGACTTCTTACATATTTCTTATCTTCATACAATTAATCAGGATTGCCTTGATTTACAATACTGCTGTTATTCCTTTGAAAAGAAAAGGGTAAGTTTGGTCTGGTTTTAAGTAAGACTTTAAGAAATATCTATAAAGCCATTGAAAAAGTATAGCTTATAAAGCTATGAAGAATTCTGTATTGGTCAGGGTTCTTTAGAGGAACAGAACTGCTAGAATGAACTTATCTAAATATTAAAAGAGGATTTGTCAAAGTGCTTACAGGCTGTAGTCTAGCTACTCTTCCCAATAGAAAAGTCAAAGAATTGAAGACCCAGAAATGAATCCACACTCCTATGGTCACTTGATCTTTGACAAAGGAGCTAAAACCATCCAGTGGAAAAAAGATAGCCTTTTCAACAAATGGTGCTGGCTCAGCTGGAGGTCAACATGCAGAAGAATGCAAATTGACCCATCCTTATCTCCTTGCACTAAGCTCAATTCTAAGTGGATCAAAGATCTCCACATAAAACCAGACACACTGAAACTAATAAAAGGGAAACTAGGGAAGAACCTTGAACATATGGGCACAGGGGAGAATTTCCTGAACAGAACTCCAATAGCTTATGCTCTAAGATCAAGAATAGACAAATGGGACCTCATTAAATTACAAAGTTTTTGCAAGGCAAAAGACACCGTCAAAAAGACAAAGCGGCAACCAACTAACTGGGAAATGATCTTTACCAACCTTACATCCGACAGAGGGCTAATATCCAATATATACAAAGAACTCAAGAAGTTAAACTCCAGAGAGGCAAGTAACCCTATTAAAAAATGGGGTACAGAGCTACACAAAGAGTTCTCACCTGAAGAATATCTAATGGCTGAGAAGCACCTAAAGAGATGTTCATCATCCTTAGTCATTAGGGAAATGCAAATCAAAACAACCCTGAGATTCCATCTCACACCAGTCAGGATGGCTAAGATCAAAAACACAGGAGACAGCAGTTGTTGGCGAGGATGTGGAGAAAGAGGAACACTCCTCCACTGCTGGTGGGATTGCAAGCTGGTACAACCACTCTGGAAAGCAGTCTGGCGGTTCCTCAGAAAACTGGGCATGACACTCCCGGAGGATCCGGCTATACTACTCCTGGGCATATACCCAGAGACTTTACCTGCATGCAATAAGGACACATGCTCCACTATGTTCATAGCAGCCTTATTTATAATAGCCAGAAGCTGGAAAGAACCCAGATGTCCTTCAACGGAGGAATGGATTCAGAAGATGTGGTATATCTACACAATGCAATACTACTCTTCAATTAAAAACAATTCACGAAATTCCTAGGCAAATGGTCAGATCTTGAAAATATCATCCTTAGTGAGATAACCCAATCACAAAAGAACACACATGGTATGCAGTCACTGATAAGGGGATATTGACCCAGAATCTCGGAATACCCTAGACACAATCCGCATATCAATAGATTTCTAAAAAGATGGTAGGAGAGACCCCTGGTCCTGGAAAGACTGTCTGTAGGGGAACACCAGGACAGAGTAACGAGAGGGGGTTGAATGGAGAAAAGAGAGAGGGAAGGGGGCTTATGGGACTTTCGGGGAGGGAGGAAACGGGAAAGGGGAAGTGATTTGGAATGTAAATTAAAAAATAAAATAAAAAAAAAACAATAAAAAAAAAATCTTGTGGTGTTATCTGGCCTGATAATAAATGATGGAATAAACAAATACCGTAAAAAAGGGATTCTGGAAGTAAACATATATCTATATGTTCATGTCATTTTCATGGTCAGACAAAATCATAGTACTCTTTGCTATAAATTGATAGAATGATTTTTCTTATAAGTGTGCCATTATAAGTTGATATGAAAAAATAAATGCAAGGTATCCACTCATGCTGTTAAAAAAAAAAAAAAAAAAAGAAAAGTCAAAGAATCTGGTAGTTCTATTCTTCAGTCCTCGAAGCTGAATATCTCAGCTGGACTCAGGTCTGGTTAGAGTCCCTAGGAAGTAGATTCTAATGCCAGTGAAGGAAGTTTCACTAATAGTAGTTTCTAATGCCAGTTTCAGTGGCAACAGAGAGTGAAGGCAAGCAAGCCAAAAGCTCAAGGCTGCTTCATGGTCTCTTAAGTGTGTTGTCACCAGAAGGTGTGGCCCAGATTTAGGGTAAATCTTCCCACCTCCTAAGCCAGTCAAGAAGACCCCAGGGGATGGGCTTACTGTGCTGAGCTCTGTGGCTCCTCTTTGTTCATCCTTTTCTCTTATGAAGTCTGCTCTTCTCTGTGCTGTCACAAACAGCCTTCGTTTTCTCTGTATGTTATTCCTGTGTTTGCTGCAAATGAGTTGCTTTAGTTTGTGTTTGTCTTTAAAATAGTCATTTTTTTTTAATCAATTTTGAGAGATAGCTTTTGGGCATAACAATCTTGGTCTACACTGCTTTGATTTGAGGTATTGAAATAAACCATTTCATGCTTTCTTGGCTTTTAGGGTTGCTTATGAGAGACTTAATACTATCCTGGTATGTTTCCCTTTATGAGTTGGCATTTTCCTTACAACTTTTTAATATTATTTTCTTTGTATATTTGACATTGTGACTGCTGTGTTGTTAAGAGGTTCTTTCATAGTCTTACTCTAAATATCATTTGTTTGGATGTCTATATTTTTCCTCTATATTTTGTTCAATTATTTTTTGCTACAGTTTTATTGACTACATATCTGTGTCTTTAGATTACCTTAGATTCTTCTATTCCACAGATTCTTAGATGATTATCATGTCACCATTATCCCAGGGTTCTTGAAAGTTGCAGTCATACTTTTTTTTCCTAATATGTGACTGAAAATATAGTTCTGACCTTGACCCTCATTCTTTAACTTTGTTCTGTCTGACCTTACCTCATCTGTTGATACTTTCCACTGGGTTTTTTTGTTTGTTTGTTTGTTTTAATACTTCCATTTCCAGCATTTCTGTAGTTCTTTTTAATTCAGTCTTTTCTGAAAATTTCTTTCATATTTTTCTCCACCAAATTACTGACTTGATTCATCTGCTTTGCTAACTCTTTTGCCTAGGCCCTGAAGTGATTTCTTCCTTTTCATCCATTTACTTCAGTCCTGGGAATGGTCATTGATCCTTTTGAAAATAGAAATTCCAATTCTTTTTCTGGCATTTGAAAGATGTCATCTTTAGTTTCCATTTGTACAGTAGATCATTTCATTTGTATGTTTGTGTTTATTGTGTTTTATATTTCTCTTGGTATAGCTGGATAGCTTTCATTTTTTTCCTTTTTCTCTTGTTTTATGTGAATTCTTGGTGAGTTGTCTTCTCTTAGATTTATGGTCACTGCTGTTATTTAATGGGGAAGCTAACTGCAGTAGCAGAATAACTTGACAGCATCCCCAGTGTGAACTTGCAGTAGGAGACAGTTGTGTACCCACTTACGTTATCTGTAAGATTCAGAGGTAACAGTACTAGAATACTGGTTAGGGGAAATGTAGTTTAAGTAGTGAAGTGTGAGAATGGAGTAGGGAAAAAAGTAATATGTGAATGAGAGAAGTATATGGCTTAGAGGTATGAGAAAATACTTTATATTATGTGTAGAGAAAGAAAAGGACATTTGGACTGAGGGGATGGCTCAGAGGGGATGGTACAGACGACTCACTGTGCCAAAATGAGAATGTGAGTTTGAATCCCTAGCGTTCGTATAAAAAAGGCAGGACCAACCTGAGCGTTGGAGGGAGGCATCAGGCGGATCCTTGAGGCTTGCTGGTCCACCGACCTAGATGAAATCTGAGCTTCAGTGGGAGACCCTATTTCAAAGGTAAAGCATGATGGAACAGGAGACCTGACACCTTTCTCAGCTTTCTGCATGTGCACATTCATCTTCCTGTCACAAACACAGTAAGATACCATACATATATTCACATACAGAAAAGAATTAGAAAGGACATCCATAAAGCCTATTTGAGCAAGATGCAAGCTAAAACACTTACTGAACAATTAAAGTCAGAAATACAAAGTTTAAAATTTAAAATAAAGTGAAACACTCTTCCTAGTTGTGATGATGTGGTATCTGCCTCTCCTTGGACTGTCTTTTGTATAATTATCTGTGAAATGGTCAAGAGTCTGATGGTGAGGGGACTTGCCCTGTGGGACGACCATGTCTAGAATTTCTAAGATCACCCTGACACCAATTACAACTTTGTCCCCGGTGTCTTTAGAATTGCGCTGTCCAGGTGTCTGCCCGTACTACTTTTGTCAGTGGAAATTTATCCCAGCCCTGTCCATCACACTGTACCAGTTCTCCAGGCTTCTTCCCTCATTCTTTAGTGATTCATTCATCCAGGCAGTGAGAAGGGTTTTGGCAGCTTCTCCAGCCTTTATCTTCACGGCCTCTGGAGAATCTCTCAGCTCCCATACCCTACTTCTGCCTCTGTCTTCAGGACCTGCTCTGTTTCAGCAGTCTTTCCCCACAGTAGATCTAGGCTCTGGTTACATCCACACAGACTGGACAGTCTTCCCAGCTCAGCATTTTTACATTGCAACCAAGTATACTGGCAGAGTGCCTCTGCCCCTGGCTTGGCTCCTGCTTTGTAGACAAATCCCACTTTGGCTTAATCCATTTATTTCTTCAGCTTTTTTTTTCCATCAATAAGAAATTTACTTATTTAAAAAAAATCCAAATGCTGTTATTGTCTAGAAAATTTTAACAGACTTATTTATAATTTATATAAGATTGAACTATTGAAATGTGTTCACTGAAACATTTTGCTTGCATTAATGCTTTATATAGATTTATATTAAAAAGTCACATGCAAATGAAAAATGGAGAAACTGACAGTACCTGATTCTGCCCCTTGTGTTTCTATTCGTAATCATATTCTTAGGTACCTTTTGACCCCAATGGGGGGGGGGGAGGAAATCTAACATTCAGAACTATTGATGATAACAGGAAGAGGAAAATATTGTGTGCCCCCCTTTTTTTTTGAGAATGAAATATTTTCCCTTAGTGGACTCTTAAAACGTATCCTTGTCGTATGCAGCATGCTAGCTAGAGGTCTTTTAGCATAGTTGTTACACATTTGGCATGAATAGCATCCAAGTTGGTATCTTCAAAAAGGCCAACCAGGTAGGTCTCAAAGCACCAATAGCTGCTCTCTGAAAGCACAGATCTGTTTTGAAGTCCTGAGCAATTTCTGGCACCATACGCTGGAAGGAGAGCTTGCAAATCGGAAGTTCAGTTCTGATAGCGTTTGATTTTTACAGAGTGCTACAGTACCAGGCCTGTAAAGATGAGGTTTCTTCACCCCTCCAATAGAGGGTGCACTTGTTCGAGCGGCTTTTGTAGCCAGTTGTTTCCTGGGTGCTTAAAGGTGCTAGAGGTTCCGATAGTCCTTAGGGTCTTTTAAATGAAGTGTTATCCTGCAGGTAGGGATTTTACTGGTTGGTTGTGGGTTTTTGTTTGTTTCTTTATTTTGTTTTGAGACAGGGTCTCTCTGTGTGGCCCTGGTTGTCCTGGAACTCACTTTGTAGACCAGGCTGGCCTCAAATTCCACGATCTGCCTGCCTCACCCTCCTGAGTGCTGAGATCAAATCAGGTGCCACCACCACCCAGGTGGGAATTTGACTTACATTATTGTCTCTCTTGCTTCTTTCTCTCATTTTACTGCTTGAGCACAGTGTTAATTATATGTGTAGAAAGTGGACATCCGCACAAGCTCCTGATTTGAGAAGACATGCTTTAAGTCTTCCCCATTTGCACCAACACTCATGCTTGAGTGTACATGTGTACACTCGCACACAAGTGTGTGTGCCAAATTTAAAAAATGCATATCTTTTGAAACCCACTAATAAATCAATACTCAGTGACCATAGAGTAGAAAATAAGAAAAATATAGCCAGGCATGGTAGTGCTTTGAACGCCTTTAGTCCCAGCACTTGAGAGGCAGGGGGCAAGAGGATCTCTTGAGTTCGAGGCCAGCCTGGTGTATAGAGCTAGTTCCAGGACAATCAGGGCTACACAGAGAAACCCTATTCAAAAAAAAAAAAGTAAAGTGTCTTATAAAGCTAAAAATCATTTAGAGTAAATGTAGAAAATTTTCATGAATGAGACTAGAGAAAAGGAGAAATACAGAAGCTAGAAAGGAGGTTAATAAAATGGGTTAAAAAAAAACCCTGAAAATATTATGAAGGATAAATGGAGAACAGCATATCTTGAAATTAAGAAAGTGCTAGATAAATGTAAGAAAGATTCATAAAAACAAAGGTTTAAAAAATGATATCCAAAATACTAGTAGAATATAGTAAACTTTAAAAGAATAGACATGGTAAAAGCAAAGATGAATGCTAGTGTAGCCTCTTTCCGGGTCCTCTCGAGTGGACTCCGCAGGCAGGTGCCGGGGCGGGCGGGCGGGCGGGCGGGTACCGAGGGAGTCCTGTGCTTGTTCCCCTCTGCCTCTGCCCGGCGGGAACTGGTCCAGGTGAAGCTGGGCGGCTCTCTTCTCTGAGTCGCTCTTCTGTCTTTCTCTATATTCCAGCCATCTTATTTTTCCCTTCATGAATTTCTGGCTCATTCTCTCTCTCCCTCATTTCTCTTTATAACCTTTATTACCTTTAACTGAGTCACGTGAAAGCAGCTTCTCATCCACCACCGATCTATAAGTCTTGACTTTTTCAAAATTTTTTAAAGGCTTTTTTTGTCTTTTTATGCCCTAAAAGTATTAATATATAAACTTATCTTCAGATTGTGTGGAAAGGTGTATATGAAACATGTATTTCATGTTTAGATGATAATTTTATCCTTTAGCCTGTTACTATATAAATATTACAAAACGTGAAATTTTCAAATCTCCTAACACTTCCAGTCCTAAGTATTTTGAATGAGGAGCATTCAGTCTGTACCACATTTTCTCCATCTATCCATTTATAGTTGCTGAGGTTGATATCATATCTTGACTTTGTGAGTAGTGCTAAACATAGTGCAGATATTAACATACTATATTCTCATACATACTCATTATACTGTTTTGTATATGTACCTTATATAACTGCTGGGTCATATAACAGTTCTGTTTTAATTTCAAATATCTTCTAATCTTTGAAATTTTACTTGCATGTGTGAGAGAGGGGTCAAGTGTTGGGGGTTTTCCTCTGTTACACTCCCATCTTATTTTTTGAGACAGTCTTTCACTGAACCTGGTACTGAACTGTATTAGTCTTATCAATTTGGTAAAACTTGCTGGCCAGCAAACACCAGGAATCCTCCTGTCTTCCCAGTGATAGAATTAATAGCAGGACATGAACCATTCTGTCTGGCATTTTGCATGGTTGCTAGGATTTTGAACTCATACCCTCAAGGTTGCCTCGCAGGTAAGTTCTGGTATTTTTAATTGTTTTGGGTAAGTTTGATACTGTTTTGTTTTGTTTTGTTTTAAGTCTCGAAAAATCAAAAAAAAAAAAAAAAAAAAAAAAAAAAAAAAAAAAGAATAGTTCTACTAGTATACATTCCTACAAGCAGTATGTAGAGGTTCTCTTATCTGCACATTCTCGCCACCACTTATTTTCTTCTCTTTGGTGGTAGTGGTTATTTTTATACGAATGAGTGATAGGTACAATAGTTAGTGGTTTAATTTGCCTGATTTTGTGTGTGTGTGTGTGTGTGTTTTGTTTTTTTGGGTTTTTTTGTTTGTTTGTTTGTTTGTTTTTTTGAGACAGGGTTTCTCTGTATAGCCCTGGCTGTCCTGGAACTCACTTTGTAGACCAGGCTGGGTTTGAACTCAGAAATCCGCCTTTCTCTGCCTCCCAAGTGCTGGGATTAAAGGCGTGCGCCACCACTGCCCGGCCAATTTGCCTGATTTTTAAAAACAACTTATATATGCAATGGTGTTTTGCCTGCATGGATGTCTGTGTGAGGGTGTCAGATCTTGGAGTTTACAGACAGCTGTGAGCTTCTGCCATGTGGTTGCTGGGAATTGAACCCAGGTCCTCTGTCAGTGCTCTTAACCGCTGAGCCATTTCTCCAGCCCTCATTTGCGAGCTCTTACTTTGAGCATCTTTACATGTAACTGTCATTTGTATGTCTTCATTTCATGAATGTTTGTATACTCATTTCTTTTTGCTTACCTTATTGGTTTCTTTATTTTGAGACAGCCTCTCACCCAAACTAGCTTAGAAATCATTTATCTGAAAGAGTCCTCTTGTCTTTGCCATGTTAATATAGGAGAGTTTTTAAAAAGGAAACGATTTATAGGTATGTATTGTTTGCATAACTGACGGACAATCTTTCTAGTCCTAATTTATATTCCATATAATAGTCGATCTCCTTTCCACTCTTATAGCCTTCTTTCAAACTGTTGTCACTTCTTACTTGGATTATACAATACAATAATTTTCTGATCGTTGTACTTCTATTAGCTATGTGTCCTGCTTTGCAACAAAGTATGTGACAAAAACACTTAAAAGAGTGGTTAATTTAGCTTAGAGCTCCAGGGAATATAGTCTATCACAGGGGTTCTCAACCTTCCTAGTGCTGTAACCTTTAATACAGTGGCTCTGTTTGTGTTGCTAGCATGATTGTAATTTTGCTGTTTCGAATCATAGTGTAAATATCTGATATACAAGGTCCCTGATATGCAACCCTGCGAAAGGATCAGTCAACATGACCCCTTCACCTCACCCCCGCCCCTACCCCACCAAAAGGGTTAAGACCCACAGGTCAAGAAACACTGTCCTGTCGAGGAAAGCAAGACGACCTGAACAGGATGTGCTTGCTGGTCACACTGTGTTCACAGTCAAGAAATATAGACGGAGATACATGCTGATGTTTCTCTTCCTTTATCCTTTGCACCCAAGTGTAAGACCCTAGCCCATGGGGATGCTTGCCACTCACGGTTTGGGAGGGCAAACAAGCCCACTCAAGATTAACCGTGGCAGTAGTCTTTTCCAATCATACCCTACTGTTTATTTTTTGTGTCAAACCAGTCAGAATGTACTTGGAAATGCTTTCTTTCAAGTTGAAAATTTAAAATAAAATATATTCAGTGGAAACTTAAGTTCTTATTGCTTGGAATAAACAGGTTGAGTAGTTTGCCTTTTTTTTTTCCTTAAAGAGTAAAATCATTCCATATAAAAATAGAGCTGTACCCTTATTTTTCCTTAAGTAGCCACCTTGAAAGTACCATATAGGACTGGAGAGACAGCTTAGCATTTAAAAGCACTGGCTGCTCTTTCAGAGGATCCAGTTCAATTCCCAGTACGCAAATGGAAGCTCCCAACTGTCTGTGTAACTCCAGTTCAGGGAACCTAACAACCTCACCCAGACATGCATGTTAACAGAATACCAGTGTATATAAAATAAATAAGTCATTAAAAAAAAGAAAGTAGCTTATATTATTTTTCCACAAATGCTATATTTATATAGCAATATAACAGTGTAACAAACAATATATACTTTTATTTACCAAAAGGTAAGCTATCTGTTCTAATACTTCTAAAATTTACCTGTTATTGTTTGCTACAGTTGATGTTATTATCATCCAGATAAACCAGTTTATTGCTTTGTTCATTTATGTACATGTAATTACATAATGTTCAATGTTGAGCAAATTGTGCTATGATAGGAATTTTGGTATATCATTTTATCTTCAGCATTTCCGAGATTGATAGGAGGAAGCAGAATTACTAGGATCTCTCTCTCTCTCCCCTCTCTTATCTGCAAACACATATATAAAAAGATATGTATATGTTGTACTATATTTTTTTTCAAAGGGGTTGTAGCAATTATATTGCTGTAGGTAATTGTTAATTCCTTTTTACTTCCAAATTTGTTAATAGTTATTTTAAATTTACAATATGATATGTGTATATCAAGTGCTATGCAATTTGTACTTTCCACATTCCTAGTGAGACTATGTTTTGATTTTTTATTTTATTTTATTTTATTTTTTTGATTGCTTTTGATTTTTTGAGGCAGGATTTCTCTGGCCTCCCTGGAACTTGCTCTGTAGACCAGGCTGGCTTCAAACCCAAGAGACCTGTCTACCTCTGCCTCCTGAGTGCTAGGATTAAAGGCAGGGGCCACTACTGCCAGGCTCATTTTGGATATATTTTTATCTTCAGTGAATTGCCTTTTTTCTTACAATGTAGATGTCGTAGTTACTTTCTTATTGTAATAAAAACAACGGGACCAAGAGAACTTATACAAGTGGTTTCAGGGAGTTACTGTCCATGGTGACAGAACCAAGGCACGGCAGCAGGAACAGCTAAGAACCTCATTTTGAGGCTCTAAGTTGGAGACAGAGAGAGCTAAATGGGAATGTTGTGAACTTTTGAAACACCAATGCCCATCTACAGCAACGTACTTGCTCTAACAAAGGCACACCACCTGACCTTTCCCAAATGGTTCCACCAACTGGAGACAGGTATTCAACTATGGGAGCCTATGGGAGCCATTCTTATTTAAATCCCCTCAGTAATCACTAATATATGTCTTTATATTTGTATCTGTGTCTATTGGCTGTGGATCTGGTTGGCTTTGTCATATCACAGCAAGTGGTTTGTTTTCTTATTTTGTTTAGGAATTTTTTGTTCAATAAATTTAATTGTAATGTAATCATATCGTTTTGCTCTCCGTTCTTGTGTAAGAAACATGCCAAGGCCCCAAGAATACTTTTTTTTCCTGAAAGTCTCCCCAGGATTCTTAGAATCCTGGAATTAGTTTTTTATAAGTTGTCTTAAATCCAGCCCATTCACTATATGCTTTTGTCTTCTATGTAAATTTAAAAAATTATAGTGTCATGAAAATTTTTTTGAATCCCATTGAGATCATGGATTTGATTTGGAAAACTGGTAATACATTCCTGGAAAAAGAACACTTATGCTCCTAAGTGTTGTTTATAATGGCAAAGACAGTCTCTTCTGAGTTGTTTGAGCGTTTTAATCATGAAAGCATACTGGATTTTATAAAATTCTTTTTTCTTTGTATCAGCTAAGATGTCAGTTTCACCCTCATTTTGTTAACATAGTGTGGCATTTAAAAAATGTTAAACTGCTAGGCATAGTGGTGCACGCCTTTGATCTCAGTACTCAGGAGGCAGAGATAGGCAGATCTCTCTGAGTTCCAGGACAGTGTGGTCTACAAAGTGAAACCCAGAACAACCAGGGCTACACAGAGAAACTGTCTGTCTCAAAAAACAAACAAAAATGTCCTTAGTTCTAGGGCGTTTAGTAGATTTGGTGTGATTTTCTACAGAGAAAAGTTTGTTCTCTGCTAGTGAAGGCAGTTCCCTGCTCTCCTTTTCGTTTGTTTTGTTTGTTTGTTTTGGTTTTTTTGGTTTTTCGAGGCAGGGTTTCTCTGTGTAGCCCTGGCTGTCCTGGAACTCACTCTGTAGACCAGGCTGGCCTCGAACTCAGAAATCCTCCTGCCTCTGCCTCCCAAGTGCTGGGATTAAAGGCGTGCGCCACCACTGCCCGGCTCTGCTCTCCTTTTCCAGGCTGTGTGTATGTCTTCATTTCTTTTCACAGTAATGCTATGCCTTTTGTTGACTAGGAGCAGTAATAAAAAACATCCTGTCCTGTCTGCTGTCTTAGAAATTAGTATTTCCCCCGGCACTTTTATATTTCCTTAAATAATATGTAATTCTCAGCACAGTAAAATTAAATAGGAGTCCATTTTTCCTGCTATATTAATTGACTGGGATATCTTGTAATTCCGGATATGCTAAAATGTATGTATGTCCTTTCCTTTGCAGATGTGTACCTATGTAAACATCTATGAAAGAACTTTCTGCTTTATAGTTTTGTTTACTCTTCATTTCTCTTTCTTCTTAACAGAAGAGATGAACATTTAGGGAAATAGAAATGTTGCCTCTGGGGACATTTTATGACGCTTGGTATTAGGTTGGACTGTATGAAATTGCTCACTAATTTATAGGCTGTAAATCTTGCAGAAACAAGAATAGTCAAAAAAAATAGGGAAGCTTTTGACAGTTCTTATGACAGCATATTATATAGTATGTAGTATGAAGTGTTCATTTGTGAGAATAAGTCCATCACTGGTTTATTTTAAGCAGAGCACAGAACTGATACACTGATGTGAATGAGATATGATCCCTGCTCTTGAAGAAGTTGGTCTCTGAAGACTGGGCCTTTAGAATCTTCTTATGTGTTTAACTCCATGGTTTATCTATCAATATAGCCACACATTTAATCTCAGGTTGAATCCATGATAGCCAGTGCTCTTGTAAGGCATTCTGGCAATAATTTTGAGGGCAGATTACTAAGAAATGAAACATACTTTGCTACATGATAATTTTGGGTGAGAAGTTGTTCTATATACATCATTATTTTATCTATATGTGGGTGTTTTGCCGGAATGTGTGTATGTATCTACATCACATGATGCTTGTCTATACCTTAAAAAGGCCAGAAGATGGTATCAGGACTCTTGGAACTGAAGTTACAGAAAATTGAGATCCACCATGTGGGTCCTGGGAATCAAACCAGGTCCCCTGGAGGAGCAGTTGATGCTCTTAACTGCTGAGTCATTTCTACAGCCCCTGAAGTAATTTTTTTTTTTTTTAGGTGTTGGTAACTTAAATATTTTCGGCTCATGAAATTAAGCAGAATAGTTAATAAAGAGTAGCAGATGCTTTCTCTTTCAAAATAAATATTTCAACAAAAGAGAGGGACAAATAATAAAGCAAGCAAAACAGGAGGGCTATGGTAATCCTAACTTGGCTTTTTGTATAATATTTTTTCATTGTAAATAAAATTACAGGTAGAAGAAAGCTATAGTCTTCGGTTTTTTGTTTCTGGTTTTTGGCTCTACAGTCCTTTACTCTCTGTTTTTCACTATACTGTTCTGTATAACAAAACTTAGGTAAAAGAAATAACATGAGAGACTTTGTAAAAGATTCATAACCCCCTCCAAACCTTGTTCATGATGTAATTTTAGCATATAAGTAATTATGAACAAGCAATAAGTTGAATAAGTATTTGTGCAGATAGATTGTTAGAAAGTTTGATTTGTGTATTTTTATTTTGCTATATGTTATTTCATAAGCATCATAAGAGTCACTGCATTGTGTCTGTCAGTGCTGTAGTAGAAGACTATTTTTAATCAGATTGAGCTTGACTGAAAATGTTAAAATCATTACTATGGAAGTTGAGTGTGTTGGCTGGCACATGCCAGTAATCTTAAGAAAGGGACCGAGGGAGAAGGGTGAGAAGAGTTCAAGACTGGACTGGTCTTGTTTATCTACATAACCAACAACCCAAACCTCTAAAGTTGTCCTGAGTAGTGTTGAGTGAGCCTGTGATCCCACTGCTCAAGAAGCCAAGACAGAAGGGGTGTTGAGTTTGAGGCCTGTTTGAACAACATAATCAGACTCTGTTTTTTGTTTGGTTGGTTTTTTGTGTTTCTTTTTTAAGATGAAGAACTATGAAGTTCCTCAATTATTTGAAACTTCTGTTTAAAATACAAGATTGGAAAAATATTTTTGTATTGGTAAAATAAGTATTGAAGAGTTTTTCTTTTGTATTTGCTGCCACCAAGTGGCAAATTCATGACATTACCAAGTTTGTTACATGTCTAGATAGTGTATTCGCTTTTAAATAGAGATTCACTGTATAGTTCAAGGTATACTTGCAACGTAGCTTGGACTGACTTTGAACTCACAGCGCCTTGACTGGTAGGATTTATAGGTGTGTGCCATCATAACCATCCACTCTGATACTTTGAACTAGCTTGATTTGTTCCTACTTTACAAGCCATATCTTACCTTCTTATTCCAGAGCTATATAAAATCATTTCAGTGTTCCTGGTATTTTGCAGAGGCCTCTTAGGACATTAGCAGCTAGTGTTAACAAAGATAGTTGAAAAATGAATTTTCTAATGTAGTATGAAAATATGGTTAATGCATGTTATTTCACAGGTTTAATTCTGACATGTATTCTTTAATGATAGTGTACATGAGAATTACATTTTCATAATTTTTTAGAACTGATTTTACTTATTTTGAAGATAAGCCACTTTGCTAAATTAATTATGGGGTGATTTATTTTTATTCTAGAAAACTGTTATATAAGAATATATAACATTCTTAGAAAAAAAAAAAGAAACTCAAATGTTTACTATTAGGAAGTGGATTGCTTACCACATTGATATACTTTTGTGTAGAATTTGATGTAATCATTCAAAGTGTTAGAGAGGACTTCATGGAGCCATAGATAAGTCCCTCTCTTCAGAAGCATACTTACTTTTCTGACCATGCAGCTGTCCTTAAAGCCATATTAAAACCCATTCTTAATAAACTCCCATTTTGTTTTGAGGGGAAGAAACAAATTAACAAAATACATAATTGAAAGTGTGTAGAAACATATACAGAGAAAATACCTAGCAGTATTTAAGTTTTCAGTGATAGTAAGTTCTTAAATTTATATATTTGAAATTAATGTTTCACTAATATATAAACAACATTTTATCCATCACTGATAGCCTCTTAGGACAAACAATGTATAAACAAATTGGCAAAGTGATTGGATACGTTATCAGAAAATGTATACAAGATTTTTGCTTGTGTGTGTATTTAAGATTTAAGGTAATTTGTTGCAACCAGTTCTGAAATATGAATGCCACATATTTTGGGTTTCTTCAAGAATCCACTAAGAATCAGGTTTTATATAAAAACAGTCTCTAAAAATATTTCCCTTAGAAATATGTGTATATATGTGTGTTTTTATAGTGTGTGTGTGTGTGTAAATATGGCATGTATACATCTGTAATTCTTGTAGTTGGAAATTGGAGGCAGGAGGATTGAGGATTTGAGGCCAGCCTGGACTACATAGAAAAACTTTGTCTCAAAAATGAATAACAGGAATAAAAATATATAAAAATTAGTTTTCTTGATAAAAGGATAAAAATTAATTCTGAATCAGTAAAAGAAAAAGTAAATTTTATATCATTTAATAACTCAGTGTTTTCTTAAAGTATATAGCTCCTTCATATTCTTGGTTTGATTTCTGTTTTCTGTCACAGGCTTGTAGAACTCAAATAATAGAACTACAGCTTCCATAGGAGTATGGAAAACAGTGTGGGAATTCCTGTTAGGGTAGGCTGTGTTCAGTAGTCTGGTGTAGTAATCCTGTCAACCCTTGTAATTGGCGATTTTGTTGCTACTTACACCTTCTTATTACTTATCCTTACACATAATTACATATGAATTAATAATTAATGTCAGCCCCATTTGGAGACAGTTCATGTAGTGAGCCCTGTATTGGTTGAAGACTTCAGTATATAGCAACTTAATAATTCTGGCGGATTTTCAGTGGGAAGGGGCCTATAAATCTTACTTAATGCTCTCAAAAAAGCTCAGAGAAGAAAATACTAAGTAGTTGACGATAATGAGCAGTACTGCAGAATTTATTTTGTCTTGTAAAACCAATAAATATTTTCATCCCATTGCCCAGCTGTTTATTACTTTTCTCATTCTCTTACATATTAAATGTAGCACATACTTTAATCATTATTGACCATAGTAAACACAAAGAGACTTCAGTTATGTGAGTGTCTCCTGTGGTTTTAGTGAAAGTATCTTAGAATCTCTCTCGGACTCCAGAGGAGAAGTGTTAGACTCTGGGCATTAGAAAGGTAGTAAGTTTGATAATTGTGCTGCTGTTTATTGGACTTCGCATTTGAAATGGAAACATACAAAAGACTTTGTAGTCATCAAAGGAAGAAGCTTGGTTCAATAAGATTGCTTTGTAGGTACCAGGCAGCAGTTTGCTTGCTGTCTTTTTGTTAGATGTCTTGTGTTCTCTAAACAGTAACGCTGTATGATAGTACGTAGACTCAATACAAAATCGCTTCAAAACAGAAAAATACCCTTATTGGAGTTTTATTTAATATGCCATTACTTTTATTTAACTTTTTTTTCTTTTTAAAGAAGAAAGCTGGTAAGTTAGGAATGGGAAGCTATTATTACCTATCTGTTTTCTCATAGGATATACATTATTTGATATATTAAACTGGAGTGAATATGATCACAGTCAAGATTCATGTATGTGATACATAACTGATGGTGAATCTTTACTTGGCTCCCTTTTAAGAAATCTAGATAACCTTGCATATAACCTCTATTTTTGTTTTGTTTTGTTTCTGCGGCACCACAGATGCACGCCAGGGAGGTGCCCTCAAAGGGCTTCCTTCCCACTCCCACTTCCCAGTCCTTTCCTTCACACCTCATCACTCTCCTCACCCCTTACCACCACCACCCCTTTGAGACAGGGTGTCATTGGATAGCCCTGGCGATCCTTGAACTCACTGAATTCTGCCTGCCTCTGCTCTGGTGGGCCACCATACTCAACTATTCTCTCCTCACTTTTAAAGCATGTTGAGTGGCTAATTTGTTGTTACCCGGATGGTTGTTGATAAATAGGTTTTCCCTGGCTGGGCAGTGGTGGCGCATGCCTTTAATCCCAGCACTTGGGAGACAGAGGCAGGTGGATTTCTGAGTTCGAGGCCAGCCTGGTCTACAGAGTGAGTTCCAGGACAGCCAGGGCTATACAGAGAAACCCTGTCTCCAAAAAACAAACAAACAAGCAAAAAACCCCTAGGTTTTCACTGGAAATTTTATGCCGTGTCTACTTTTTGTTATTCATAAACCACTTTATAACTCTTAATTCTTTACTCAGCCCAGCCTTTGAGAAATGGATGGGCAAAACAGAAAAGCAAGCAAAAATTCCTATGTAAAACACAAAGATGAACCTGTCAGACTTTATCTAGTAAATGATTTAATTAAAAATTGCACCAAATAGCAGATTACTAATAACACACACACAACACGCACACACTTTTTCTCTGTTGATAAATAAGTCTTCAAGATTACTCTGAATTTCCAACTTGCTCTTTTACTATTATCCTTGCAAAAGTTGTAGTTCTTGCCTTTTGCCACTGGGTGGTGCATTTGCGTTGTTATTACAAGCCTTTTCTAAATTTTTATAAGGGAACTGTTTGAAAATCCATAGTAAAATTAAGGTGGCAGGATAGTTTGTCATATAGTTTAAGTGAGTTTAAACAAATTCCCCAAAAAATCTTGTGACACACTACACAGTTGAAAAGAGAGAGAGAGTGAGAGTGTGTTTTTTGATAATGTCTCATTATGTAATTCTAGGTTGGTAATGAGCTCTTGGCAAAACACATTTCCCCAGCAGCCCAAAGTTTAGGATTATGGACATGTGCCAACACACCTGATTTACATTTTTTACCCTCTCAAGAATAGATCCTTGTATATGAGTGGAATGTTCAAGACCTATGCCTTACTGTATTTTCTAATATAATTTTTCAGTTATCACCTTTACAACATTTTAGATGTTTTCAAGCTGAGAATGGTGGCATATGCTTTTAATCCCAGAATTCAGGAGGCAGAAGCAAGAGGATCTTTGGGAATTTGAGGATCTTTGGTTCACATAGTGAGTTCCAGGACATCTAGAGCTACATAGAGAGACCACATCTCAATAAAACAAACAAAAAAAAAAAAAAGAAAGAAAGAAAGAAAAAAAAGATGTTTTGATACTATAGGTGATAGCTTCATCAAACTAAAGACCTTAAACATTCTAGGCAAACTGTCTACCCTCAAGCACCCAGATGATATTGTTTAATATGACATTCAAGTTTAATGACATTCAAGAAAGAAATTCACAACTTCTTAAATTATAATAGTTTAAATACAGGAAGCTCTGTTTTTAAAAGCTGTCCTTAATGATCATTTTGTCTTTTTCTCCTGACCCATAGCCATTTATACCTTTATGACAAAAACTTTTTAATAAATACTATTTATAACATTCTGCTTTTAAAGGTACCAAATGGTTTATTGGCATTTCTTATTTGAATGAGTTGAGTAGTTTGGTGTCAAGAATAAGGTTGTAGTTCAGAGAAGAAAGCAAGCATAAAAGACTACCTATCTTGGAGTCTGCTCAGATTATCTGAATGTGTGTGTTTGTGTCACATATGAATGCAGGCGCTCTCAGAGGTCTCAGATCCTCCAGAGCTGGAGACAAGCATCCATGAGCCTCCTGTGATTGGTGTTGGGAGCAGAACTTGAGTCTTCTGCAAGAACAGTTTGCCTCTGGGTCAGGTTTCTAGCACTATTTAATAGCTTTTAAGGAATAAACTTAGAGGGTTTTATAACCCAGTGAATGTAGAAGAGTGGTTCTCAGCCTTCCTAATGCTGCCTTTAGTACAGTTCCTCATGTTGTGGTGTCCTCCATCCATAAAATTATTTCATTGCTACTTCATAACTATCATTTTCCTAGTGTTATGAATTATAATGTAAATATCTGGTATGCAGGATATCTTACATGCAGCCCCTACAAAGGGGTCGATACCCACAAGTTGAGAATCACTTGTGTAGAACGTCACAGTAGCATAGATAAAGGGCTTTGGCTTGTAGGGTTACTTTTTAGCAGTGAGTCTTAATATAGGCAGTCTTTAAGTTTTGGTAATGGGAGCTTTGTGAGTTAACCTTTCTGGGCCTTACTTTTCTTAGTTATAGGATGATATTTCAATTCAGAAAAGTGAGAGTCATGGCTCAGAAGTAAATATGTGAGCTGCAAAGGTGAGAATAAATAAGCCCTAATCCTTCTATGGCTTAATTGGTCTGTTGTTGCTTTTTAAAAACATCAAAAGCCAAAATAAGAACACCACCACCCCCACCACCACCCCCACCACCTTCTCCTGGGCTTAGGAGCCTAGGTCAGTGTTAGAACACTTACCTAACATGTGGAAGACCTGAGTTCAATCCCCAACACTCAAACTTTCTGTAGTAACTTTCTGTAGTATCTTACACATTCTCTCTCTGCCTCTGTGTGTGTGTGTGTGTGTGTGTGTCTGTCTGTCTGTCTGTCTGTCTGTCTCTCTCTCTCTCTCTCTCTCTCTTTTTCTGTGTGTGTCTTTATTCCATGTAACATTTATAAATATTGTGTTTTTAGAAATCCCTACAAAGGAGCAGATATATAGCTCAGTGGATAGAGTACTTCCTTAGCCTTTGTAAAGCTGTTGGAGTTCAGTGTCCAGCACTGCAGAGGCAGAGAGGATTTTAAATATCAGATATATGTGCATTAGTGGCATATGTTATTTTTAAGTCATTGTTTTATTCTGCATGAAGTTGGTTTCCATATTCTAACTGCTGTTCCGTAAGATCTTCCTATGCATGCTTTATAAGCTTCATATTACTGAATTATGTCAAATCAACATTTTAGCAAGTAGAAATGCTAGCCAAAAAGTTTAAAAGGTGTATTCATTGTTAGATAGCTGTGGGTAGGTTTTTGTTTGTTTGTTTTTTCCTCTAGAAAAACTGTTCTAAGTCACCATCTTTCACTGTTTTACGGTTTCTGGCATAGAATTCTGCAGTAACTTACTGCTGGTTAGTTATCTCTGCTATAGTGACAGCTTGATTTTAGGTTACCTTTTATTTTATGTCTACAGTAAGTTTTTTTATGTATAAACTTGATTTTCACTTTTCAACTTGGTTTTAAATGTGTGCTTCATCATTTTTGCAGATTAAAATGTTTTTGCTATGACACTCATGGCCCTTTATGTCTTAACTTCTATCTAATTTTCTACCTCATTTTATATAGTACTACTGTTTATTCTATGGATGAAGAGATCACCAGGAAGCATTCTAGCCGAGGGGACAAAGGCAGAGCTTTATAGAATGTCATGGCGTATTTTAAGTGCAACAAGTGGCATATATGAAACTTAGGGTAGTAATGGAAGTTGTTTTGATTTTGTGTGTGTGTGTGTGTGTGTGTGTGTGTGTGTGTGTGTGTGTGTGTGTGTGTTACACCTCATAGAGGTCAAAGAAAACTTGTGGGTGTTGGTCCTCTCCTCCCATCACATGGGTTCTGGGGATCAAGCTTAGGTTGCCAGCTTGCTATCAAGTGTCTTTACCCACTGAGCCCTCTGACTGGCTCTGAGACAAATACCCAGATGAACTGAGTAGTGATATCTGACAGGTACAACAACAAGAAGAAACAGAAAGGTCACTCAATTAGATGGCATATGCTATAGGGAAGTATATTGGTAACATTTGCAGACTGAAGGGGAGGACTAAAAGAATGCTGTCTTTGCCAGTCTTTCTCTCAACACAAAAACAGGTATTCTGGAGATAACACTGAATGGGAACAAAGCAATAGCCAACAACAGAGAAGACCTCTAGAGAAGCATGAGCTTAGGAAAACAGTGAGTTTTCTGTTTTAACGACAGAAGGTAAAATGCCCTTTTTAGGGTAGTATAGACGGAAGAGTTATGTATAAGAACTTATGATCTTATTCAGAATCTAAATGAATGCTTTGAAAAGTCTTCCTTTATTTCTTTTCATTAGAGTATAAACAAAACATTTTAAATAAGGCTACATAGCAAGTAGAGTCTTTTAGAATATACCTAGTATGCCAAAAGTAAAGGAAAGGAAATGAAAAGTAAGTTTATCTCTTTATGTCTCAAGAAGTAGATTGAAAGTAAGCCAAGTTATTTGAAGCCAGTTTGAATTAGAGGGTCTTTTATTTCCTTAATGTATTCTCAAATCTCACCTTTGATACTAGTTGTTTGTTTTGTTTTGTTTTGCTGTCTTGTTATGTAGCCCAGGCTGGCCTTGAGTTCATTTTCTTCCTGCTTCCACCTCAAGTGGGATCATAGACATGTACCACAATACCCAGCTGAGTGTGAGGTTAATTTTTTTTTAATATTATTTACTTAATGTATGTGAGTACATTGTTGCTGTCTTCAGACACACCAGGAGAGGGCATCGGATTCCATTACAGATGGTTGTGAGCCACCATGTGGTTGCTGGGAATTGAAGGACCTCTGGAAGAGCAGTTAATCGCTGAGCCATCTCTCCAGCCCCCATGAGGTTATTCTAAACAGGCTAAATTCTGCCCGTTAAAAAAGACTAAATAACACTGAAAAGGTGGCTCATTGGTGAAGAGACTTGGCACTCTTACAGCAGATCTGGGTTAAGTTCCTATCACCCACATGGCAACTCACAGCTGCCTATAACTCCATTTCCAGGGGACCCCATGTCCTTTTTCTGAGCAACAGGCACCCACATGGTATACACATACATGCAGGACTCATGAATACACATTAAGTTCTTTAAAAAGGATTATTTACAGTTCATGCTGATTTTTATAATTTAAACATACCTGGGTAAATGTAGTATTACGTTACTGTACTTCAGAAGTTGAGAACAGTTTGCAATTTAAAAACAAGTTGCTATGGTTACCCAGTGTTTACTTTTTAAAGCAATAATTACACAAAATCCCCGAAGAATTTCCTCTGGTACAGAAAGATCTGCAGCTTATGTGTATGCTAGTTATTCCACACACAGTTTAAAACTGTATATATTACTTCCGTTCTAAAGTATCATTTGGAAAATACTAAGAAAATGATTCATGTCTTTTTGAGCTGTAACAGGGTGGAGATATACTGAGCATACTATTTTAAAATTCAAGCAGTGACTCAGTTTAGAACATTTTTCTTATTCTTTAGTTCCCTTTATCAAATAATGTGTATTTCTACATAACAAATTTATAGTTAAAAGAAGGAGATTATTTTTCTGGTGTGTTTGTGGTGCGAATTTTTTTAAATACATTTTTATGACTTTAATAAGCTTATAAAAAGCCATGCTTATATCTGTTAATTCCGTTAGTTATAGCTTGTTCCAAACTTCTTAAAAACAAAGGAGATATAGAGTCTATGACTAGTCCATTCTTAGCCACAACCATTCTGCAATTTTTACTGTTTTGTTGACATATTCATAATATCCAGCATCTCAGGCGTACCTAAAAGCTTTTTAGTCATTGTAAGGTTAATTGCTATATTTTAATGACCCTCTTATTTATAATAGAATATTATTTGTTCTTTAATATTAGAACTATTTTAAACTGAAAATACTTTATATTTGAAATAGAAGCTGGATTAAATAATAAAGGGTCTTATCAACAGTAGCAGTAATTGAAATACTGTGTTTTAAAATGTTGAGTGCTTTAATTTCACTGCTGTGACCCTAGGAAGTTGCTCACTTTTTCTTTTCTGCTTTCCTCTCAGTCAGACTTAGTATGGACTCTAGGATAACTCCAGTCATAAGATACTCAGCATACTTCACAACATCATTATCAAAATGGCTGTTGTCCAATAGGAGGGGGCATTTCCCTCTATCTCTCCCTTTTTAGGTTAAAAAGAGAGAGAGACTTTCCTAGAAGCACTACCACTGACTCTCCTTGGCATGTGACAGAGCAAGCTGGCTCAGAGTATGTCATTTCCCAAATGAGTCACTTACTAGGTAGAATAGAATTACCATGATCACCTTACACTATTCAAGATTTCTCCAAGTCATGTGGAATATAGAAGTAGCATCCAAACAAAACTGAAGGTAGTCTGTAAGAAGGGAGGGGTCAGTGATGGTTAGCTAAGTAGGCAACAAGTAGCAAGCTACATATTACTTAGAAAAGTTAAGCCATGTCCTTTTCTTCCAGGGTTAATTTTCCCACCGATTTAAATGATTCACAACACACCAATAATGGAAAATACTATGAGGGTTCTAGAGTTCTGTCTCCTTTTAAAGCTGGAGAAAAACAGACTGAAACAAAGCACTGTATAAATGCCACTGACAAGAAAAATATCCCTTAATTTTTTTGGTCACATACAATGAAAATTTTATTTTCAAATGTTTCCTATTAATCTACACTATGAAAACCATCCTCCTTTCTGCATCCTTGTGATCATAATCAATTGTTTAATACCCCTTTTAACTGTTGAATGGGGCACCTGAGCTCATTCTGTAGCTTGGTTATTGTTAGTACTGTGATAGTGATGATATGTAGTGTCTCTGTTACATGCTGACTTTGACTCCTTTGGGTATATACTGCTGAGTGATATATAGATGTTTATACGGTTCTATTTTTAATTTTCTGAGGAACCTCTGTTGAGTTCCATAGTGGCTGGATTAATTTACATTACTATCAGCAGTATATAATAAGGGTGCTGTGTCCTCATACCCCTAACATTTGTTGTGTTTGTAGGTTATAGCTTTGGTTTTGGACAAGGTATAGCTCTGTACTCCAGGCTGATTTCCCCAAGTCCTGGATTAGAGAAGTGTACCTTCCCTCCCCTCTGGATCTACTCCATTTCTGTTTCTCATTAGAAAAGAGTAGTCTTCTAAGAGATAACAACCAAGCATGACAAAATAAAATAAACTATGATGAAGCAAAAACTACCATATCAGAGTTGGACACGGCAACCCAACAGGAAGAAGAGTCTTGTGCCCAAGGGCGGGTGCAGGAGTCAGTGTTCTCACAGTCAGGAGTCCCATGAAAATAATAAGCCAATAGCTATAATTTGTGCACAGAGGACCTGGTGCAGACCCTTGTATGCCCTGTGCTTGCTGCTTCAGTTCAGTCTCTGTGAGCTCTTATGTGCCTTGCTTAGTTAATTAGTGGGCCTTGTTCTTCTGGTGTCCTCCATCCCCTCTGACTTTTATAATCTTTCTGCTTCCTCTTCAGAAGGATTCTCTGAGCTCTGAGTAGAAGGATGTGGTAAAGACCTTCCATTTAGACTCTCTCTACATCTTGTTCTGGACGTTTAAATTTTTAAATTTTACCAGTTTTGCTTATTTTTTTAAAATGTGATTGACTATATAAGAACATTTAAATTACTCATGTAGATATCTTTGTATTTCTATTAGATCTGACCTAATAAATAGCTTACTCATGAATGAGTAGCTTATTCATGCAATACAAGTGATGTTTTTAAATTTTTAAACTTTTTCCCCAGATGTAAGAATGAATTCTGATACCAACTAGTTGTTATTGGTTTCCTTGAGAGAGGAAAAATTTCATTAAGATCAAACAAACAAAATATCAGTGAGCATGCATTACCCCTCCCCTCTTTTTTTTTTTTTTTTTTTTTGAAGAGGCTGGGCAATTGGAAGGTATCATACATACCAGTTAAAGAATTTGTTGTATGCTGTTCACTTTCTCAAGAATGTGTGCTCTTTATTTCATATTTAAGCCTCTAGTATATGTTGCCTTTCCGTATCTTGTGTTCTTGAACTGCTTATTCTTACTTATGATATAGCACCCTGTTTATTTTATATAACATTTTAGAAGATGAAGATTTTATACACACATATTTTCTAAGTATTTGATATATTTCACAGAGGAAATAAGACACTATTTTTCTGTCAGTGCTATGGTATTTTTTTGGTTCATGTGAATATTCTTCAAGATGGTTTTATGTATATTTTTAGATGACTACAGTATATTAGACTTTCAGTAGAATTGTCTAGGTCTTGCCATCCTTTATGAAATTTTCTAAACTTTCTAGATTTGTATAGTACTGATGTGTCAATACTTCAGCCATCCTTTATGAAATTTTCTAAATTTTCTAGATTTGTATAGTACTGATGTGTCAATATTCATTTTCCAATCATAGGTGTAGATGCTGAGATGGGTGCTTTAAGTTAAGCTTTAAATTTTTATAGAATAAATGTTATGTAAAGAATGATTGGGAAAATGTAAGTATAGAAGTTGGGCTCAGACCAAAAAAAAAAAAAAGTTGTGATGTCTTTAGTCAAAGTAGATGGATTTACACACTAGATACTTTGGAACAAGTTAGAATTACTCCTATGAAAAGAGATTCTATTTTGGAGAAAAACCCTGAATAATTTCATTTTTGTTTCAAGTTTTAGGATGATATATTCAATATAACTCTATGAAGATGGATAACATCATTTATATATGTTATAATATTTGAATATTTGTCTTAAAAACGTTTTATATATTTTAAAATAACCAGTAGAAACAGACATGGTGACATCTAGAGTCCCATCTACTAGGGAGGTTGAAGCAGGAGGATCTGTTCACTGCAGAAGTTCTAGGCCAGCCTGAGCAACATAGCAAGAGCCTGTGTTATTTCTTCCTTAGATGAATGTTTTATAATTTTTCAGTAGTTTTTCTTTATAATTTCTGGCATTCTTACCTATATTAAGTGGTTTTTTCTTATTTTTTATTAAGTTTTTTTTCCTTTGTGATTTAATACACAAATTAGCATAAAAATAACATTGAAATGCTCATTCAAAAATAACTTATTCACATTGGTGAACTTGGTGGTGAATGCTTTTAATCTCAAGCACTCAGATGACAGGTGAATCTCCGAGTTCCCAGGGCAGCCTGGTCTACAAATCAAGTTTCAGGGCAGCCAGGAATTCATAGAGAAACCCTATCTCCAAAAACAAAACAACAGAAAAAACTTATTCACAAATAGATAATACTCTCTTGCTACCTAAACTTTCAGCACTCGTTATTAGGTTTTCTTTAATGATCATTTTTACAACATAGAATTTAAGTTAAAAATCTTACTGGTGATAGAAATATATGCTTTTGGCATTAAGCATTTTAGTCATTTAGATGACGAGGCAAAATACTTAATTTCTGGATTCTTTTTTCCATTATAAAACAAGACTGTAGGAGATTTAAAGTGAGGATGTATAGCTGCCCGGATATCTTAAATACTCAAAAATTTCACTTGCAAGAATACAAGATGATCAAGGTGAGGCAGAATATTTCTTTGTAATTGGGAAATATTCATTTGTTTGTTTGTTTTAAATGTATTCACTTTACATCCTGCTCACTACCCACTCCCGGTCAACACTTTCCACAATCCTTCCCCCATTCCCCTCTTTCCTTCTGGGGGGGGGGTTGGGGGTGGGAGAGGCTCTGGGTATCCCCCCTACCCTGGCAAATATTCTTAGTCTGGGCAAAGTGAGAAAGGTAGCGAAAGACAACTCCAAAGTGATCTGGGTGGTTTTGTTTGCAATATTAGGATTAAACCCATGGCCTGGTGCACGCCAGACAAGTGCTGCAGCTCCAGCCCCCAAATGGCTGGTTTTCACACTTAATTGTAGCATTTAGAAATTCATTTTATCAAGAAGGAGGAGTTATTTGTTTGTTTTCTTTGTAAGCTTCTGTGCTTTTTTTGACATGTTGGTAATTCAGGACAAGAATTTTAAACAGTTGTTTTATGCAGCTGCTTAATGGGATTTTTAAAGCTTTAGAATATATTCATATATAAAGGTAATGTTTAATTTCTGCAGTAAAAATTCAAATGATTCATAAAATTTTAACACTAAGATTTCTTTTTTTGATAAAATTTAAATTTTTTCTTTAAGAAAGTATGAGTCAATAAATGATTGATTTCTTTAATTTAGAAGACATAACAAACCTTACATTTGTTTTCTTTAAGCCTCTTCATTCTAGAAAATAATACACATCCAAAGGAGGAGAGGGAGGAGGGGTGGATAGAAGAGAAAGAAAGGTCTTGTCAGAAACAAGAGTAGCCCACCTTAACGTAGGATCCCGGTTTTTAGTCTTAGAGAATATTCCCTGTTCTCTTGAGATCTCTTTTATGAGTTCACTACAGGCACTCTTACTGCAGCTGCTGTCATGGAGCTAAACATTTGCTATACTGTCGCATACAAAAGCAGTTAAGCTGTTTGGAATTGTTTACTTGCTAAAACCAGTGTTAGTCAGCAGAGGCAGTACACCAGCTTTCCTTGTGGCTTTTAGTGGAAAATGTTAAAAGCGCACTTATTTTTCAGTTATAGAATTTTTTCAGCTTGATCTGGATTAGTCACAGAACTGGCATGAACCTTCTAATTGTGAAGGCTGTCCAAATGTACTATTTTTTTCTCCTGCTAGAGGAAGTTACATCCTGAGCAGTCGCTGAGCTCTCTGGTAAGTGTAACATGTGAGCATTACTAGGCATTTCATCCTGCGGGTCTGCAGTCTTTGCTCTCCAGGCTGTTGCTTGGTTGAAATGCTTCTGCAGGACCGATCCTGAGGTCGTGTAACTATTTCCCAAGGACCTGCTCATTTGTGGATATCAGCAGCGTTTTGCAAGATCATCTGAGGAACAGGAAAGCATTTGAAATCAACTGAAGGATAACTGTAGCGGTTTTCACCAGGGAAGGAAACTATTGGCACAGAGGCAGATGACTGAATAAAGTAGTTGACTCCGAGAAGATGCACAGTCTGCTGTTTTTTCCTCTGAATGAAGACTATTTAATGGAAGCTGTATTCATGTAGAGATCAAAGGAAATACTACTGTGATAAACTACTTTCTTCTCTTCTTTTAAAATGAAAACCCTGAAGCAGTAATTGGAGCTCAAAGGTCTTCAGATTCTTTTGCTGTCTGCTTGTTCTATTAAGATTCTCCACTGACACCATTTCTGCCTGGTGCCCTGTGCCTTTGCGGGGCTGCTAGAAACAACTGCCTGATGGAGAAAGAGTGCAAGCTTTGCCTTGCCTGTTACTGATGGGAGAAAGCTGGCTCTGTCTCGCCTGTTATTGGGAAGTCTGGATTAATCAGCTTGTATTCTCTCTCGTACCAGGGGTCCTATTGTCTCTTGAGATCTGACTCATCACATGTTACTGTGCTGTAGCTTTGCTGTTAATGCAGATTGCTGGTTTGTTCTCCTGCTGTCTTCTCCTTCTCCTTCTTTCCTAAACACAGAAAGAGCTGTCAACGCCCGAGCTTCGTTTTCAGGATTTAGGCTAAATTTTATGTATTTTTGTTTGTTTGTTCCCTGTATAATATCTGTATTAAGTTAGTGAAGCTGAAGAAATGAAGACCAATTAGAAGTGGAAACAGAATAGTGAGATTCTGGTTTTAATTTTCAGCTACAGACCGCCCAGCCTTCTGGTAACTATATGACCTTGCAGTGGGGATATCTGCGGCCACCTCTGTCACAGCAGTTGTTTCTCATTTCATTCTTTATGGTGTGGTGATGTGTCTCCCAAAACAGTGATTGTTTTGTACAAGTACATTTCAGAGCTCAATGTAACTTATTTGGTGGAAGAAAAATATTTTTAAAAGAACAGTCCTAGACTGAGTTTTAATTATTGACACATTGATGTGAACCTTTTTATAGATTGTAGTAACCTGCAGAAAGAAGTAGGTTTTTATTTTTAGGAAGTTAGGTTTCATAATTTTAAACTTAAGTTTCTCTAATATTGCTAACTGTAAACCCAGCTGCACTGTTCAGAGAATGTTTATAAGTAGTATACAGAAGAGGAGGGAAAACTATTGTGCTCTTCCCACTGTGACTTTTATCACATAGCTTGGAGTTTAATGTTTTAAAAGAGCGAATGAGTCGAGTGTGTATTGTTGTTTTGGAGGAGGTAGAAGATGATTCTCCTGTATTCATTTCTAAGTTGCCCCAGGAAAGTAAATTTCTACAATCTCCACCTTCTGGAAATGTGTTGGTAAGCTATGAGAGTTTCTGTTGTTTATCTTTTATAGAACTAATCATGTAACTGTAACTTTGAAAGCACACACTGAGGTACTGTTTACTAGTTTCATTAGTGTCGCTGGTTTCATACTCCAGGCAGTATGTGGATCTGTATGATGCAGTATTATTTGTGTGTAAAATTAGCACATTTCTGAGTTTTTCTTTTTCAAATGCTTAGGTTCCACTTTAAATTTTATTATCTGTTCATCTTCTTATGGGGTCTTGAAAATAAATTAAGAAATAGTGAAATAGTTATGAAATAAATATGCTCTTGTTTTCATTTGGTTTTAGAACTAATCTGACAAGAATCAGGGACTCTGCATATTTTTCAAAAAGTTGACTACTACCAGCAACATCAAAGATAGCCTTTTGTGTAAAGAATGTTACCTATTTGCATATAAGACTTTATATTAAGAATCATGCAATATCCTTAATCTTATTTTTAACACTGTTAGTGGTATAACATGATACCTTCAGAAGCTATGCAGTTGATGAGGACTTTGTGTTTAGACATACATATGTTTGTCTTCTCATGTTATTTAGATGTATACTATTTTTTGGTCTTTGAATAGTAGCTATTTTTTTTATCAGTTTCCAGCTTTCCTCTCTGGAATTTCTATCATTATATACATAGAATAAAAATCATGTGCATGTGATTATCATGACCTGAATGGACCTTTTTAAAATCTCCTTCTTTCATAGCTCTCACTGGGCTAGGAATTGCTTATTTGATTGGTTTTATTCCATAAATAGATTTGAATTATCAGACTTATATTCATATGTCTTTTCATCATTTAGAAACAAAATGCTTTTACTTAAGAAATAAAATGAGTACTTAGTTTAGGTCAAATTACATTTGAATAGATTTATTAGGTAGGTTTTTTTATTATTCCCACCCAGAATGAGCCCTATACTTTGATATGATTAGGCTGTATGAAATATATAATTCATGTTCCCTACCCCTCAAAAATATTATGGCTGTAGGGAAGAAAAAAAACATTAGATTTGGAAATCATGCAGAAATATCTTTAAATATATACTTAATGATATGATTGATGTTTTGTTTCTTTTCTTTTATTTATTTATTTATTTTTATTTTTAGCCATCACTGGTGCAAGCTATATTTAATGGTGATCCAGATGAAGTTCGAGCACTAATATTTAAGAAAGAAGATGTTAACTTTCAGGTAAAGCAATTGATTCACTTACACCAACCTTTTTAACCTACTTTTAAAAAACAAAAAACCTTTCCTAGTATTGTGATTTTGATTGGTAGCTTTTTATGTTTTGGTTTAAAAGCATATTTTTTGTTTAAACATATGCTTTTGTTTTGTTGCTGGTTTCGTTTAAAAGCATAATACTGCAACAGTTGTTTTTAGAAAAGGCAGGAGACTCTTGCTCAAGACCAAAGAGGGTGCTCTGTGTGTGTGTGTGTGTGTGTGTGTGTGTGTGTGTGTGTGTGTGCGTGCGTGCGCGTGCAATGTATATGTCATTCATATATATATATATCATACACACACATATAAAACTCTGAAAACCACAACTCTTGGAGGCAGGTTGAAAGGTTTGTGTTCTCTGAACTTTTTGCTTTGAAATTTTCAGACATAGGAATGTTAAAAAATACTCTAAAGACCATTGTATTCTTGCATTAGTTCAGCATTGATAGTATTTTGTTATTTACTCTCATTTGGGGGGGGGGAGGCGTGAGTGCACATATACATGTTTTTCTTTTGCTAAACCACATTTCATAATTTTTTTTAGGTATGAGGGTTCTTTTAAAACTTGACAGAAAAGATTTCTATAATGTTAAAATGTACCTAACTTGATTATGAGAGCAGATATGATTTCTGTACATAACTGTGGTGAGAGTTTTACAGAGTTGGCATTGGTGTGTATCTACTATACAGAATGATGGGCTTCATTAATGACATTTTGTTCAAGTGAATCATGGATCTCCATTACTCTTTCCTATCCTTCCCATCTCTTCCTCCTCTCAAATAGTCTTTCCGTTTTTGTGTGTCATGTTTCTGTGATTCTATATAGGTAGGTATAGGTAGACACAAAGACTCTTGATTTCTGATCAGACTCAATTGCAAGGACTAATTGAAAACGTTTTGTACTTAAGAATATAGTAGATATAATATTCAAGGCCAACATGCTGGAAAGTATAGAAGAGGTTACATTTTGTGTGTGTGTGTGTGTGTGTGTGTGTAAAGATAATTCTCTCTCGCTCGCTCTCTCCTCTGTATAGGATTGTTTGTTCTGAAATAGGGTCTTGTTTTATAGCCAAAGCTGATCTTTTTTAACTTACTAACTTGCTTAAAGAATATAATAAATTAAACAAATTAATAAAATTAAACAAAATAATTTCATTAATTTTTATAAGTATTTTCTGGAAACATGTTTCTCTGAGCTAAGGATGGATGAAAAGTCTCATGACTCTTAAAGCTGCTATAACAACACCTAGATGGTCTAGAATTTTTTTCGTAATTATAAGAAAGCATATATTACAAGCACATCTTGAACACTGGTATTTGTTTTTTACTTTCATTGACTAAGTGTGACCACTTAATGTTGATAGACACTTAAAAGTTTACATTTTTAAAAAATTCTGGTTATCTGAATAGGTTTGCATTGTTGACTAAAATGGTTGATTTCTAAGAAAATGGAGTATTGACCTAGAGACTACTATCAGAACTTTTTTTTCCTGAACCTTTTCTAAGTAAATGACTTCTTGGTTTATATTTAGTTGGAGAAGCATGCACCTAATTCAGGATGTATTTATCTTAAATGAAGTGCATGATTTCACTTTGCCTAATTAGGCTGTCTTAGCAAGTCTACTTTTCCTAGCACAGAAAATAGTTGTAGGGTGTAGATGTGCGAACAGAAGGGAGATGGATGTACGCTATTTTGTTTGTTTTTTAATGATTGCCATGGCTAATTTCTTCATCTTTACAAAGCTTGTGGCTGCCATTGCTTCTCTACTTTATTTAATCATGATACCTTAAACAGAAAAAATAGTTGAGTCTAGTCTTGTTTTAGGACATTACTAGCACCATAAGAAATATCAGTGGACCTTCTTTGAGGGAAACTATAACAGATTTCTAATAATAACAAGGGTAAGTGTTGAAGAATAATACTCCTTAAAATTCAGATTTCATGTTTTTAAAAGTTATTTTGTGGATGTGTATATGTGATATATGTACATGTGTCTCTGCTTGTGGAGGTGAGATACAGACATTGGATGTCTCCTCAAGCTGGTCTTTGCCCCCCCCCCCCTTTTTTTGAGGTGGGGTCATTCACTGAATCTATATTTTTGCCTGTCTCTACCCAGACCTGACTGGGATTGCAGATGCTTGCCTCCATCCCTAGTTTTTGTATAGCTGCTGGGGATCTGAACTCAAATAAGGCATTTTACTGACTGAGCATCTCCCCAGCCCAACTTTACAGTTTAAGATGGGTGTAAGTTCGGATTTGTTTCTACTTACAATTTTATAAATTTCTCTTTATCAGAGCCTGAAATTCAAAATTTTATGGACAGTAAACAGTATCTTTCTTTCTAAACTAGTTTATTTTAAATAAGAGCTAGAATTTAAGAAGCATATATTCATATCATTTCCATAAGGATATAACTAAAGCAGTTTGAAGGTGTTTGGCTGAGTGTGTGGAAGCTTATTGCATGTATGATTTGTTGATGGTCATAGTGTTGGGGGTCAAACTCACGGCCTTAAACATATGTTAAATAATTTGCTCCAGAGCAATATGTTTAGTCTTAATGACAAAGCAGAATTTAGGATCCAAGCCTTGATCTGACAGCATGAGATGAGTAATAAACCGCACATGCTTAAAATGGATAAAGCAGGAAGAATTTTCTCTAGGTTTCCTTTCAAATCAGGGAAGATACCTTTTCTAGATTACCAACAGAACTGCCCCTGAGGTCTAAGTGGTTTACATGCCTGATCTATCAACAGTCAAAATAGAAAAATGATTATTTATTTATTTAATTTATTTGCTTATTATGGTGGTTTGTTGCCTGCTTTTGTGGGGAAAGAATAGGAACTTGTTTTCATTGCTATGTCTGGAATGGATCAGAATTTTCAAAGGAAGGAAAGAAGGAAGATGAAAAGGAAGGAAAAATAATTGCTTATATCTGTAACTTGGGTTCAGGCTTGGGAGCAGGCACCTTGACCCTCATGAAAACTATCTTATCTATCTAATCCTACTAGACTGACTGACTGACTGACTGCCTTATCATCTCTTAAACCTTATTCCCATTGACTGTCCCATTGGCAACACCTACAGTTTAGAGAGATCACACTCAAATCATTTGGCCCTTGGTGCTCATGTCAGGAACCTCAACTTCTAGAAGAGCCATTTACTGAAAGTTCTTACTATCGAAGCTTTTCTGACAAGCTGAGTTTTGATTTTTATATTACAGAGAGGAAACTTAAGATTACAAGATTATCAAACACAGGATCATAAAAGTAACTTGGGAACTTATGGAAACCCAGGGCAGGGGTGAGGGATGAGACAGAATAGATGCTGGGCACTGCCATTCTGTATGGACACTTAATGGGCCAGATATGTAGTTTTTGATAACATGGGGCTTGTATTTCAGATCATTCTGCCAGACTACTGGTCCATATAAGCCATCCTTAGTAGCTAATATGTTCAAAACTTTGTAAATCCAAATACTTTTACTTTGAGTCAGGACTGAAAGGGGGGACTTGCCTCATCCCTCTCAAATGACGCATTCACAAAGAAAATATTTTATTCTCATTATGTAATTGAGATTCTTTACTATGAAATGAATGGTTGTAGATTAATTATTGAGCAAATATGGAGCTTATATAAAATTGCTAGATAGAAGTCTTGAAGTACATTTTTATGCCTTATAATTGTTGAATTCATTTGAGTTATACATTTTAAAATGATACTTTTTTCTGTTGTTTTTTTTTTTTCCTGGTTTTGTTGTTCTTGTCTTGGCACTCACTCATATGCCAAGGTTATAGGCACAGACAGACCCCTGGACTTTCACAGGTTGTTGGTTTGAACTCCTGCTTGTAGAGCAACCATTCCTATATAGCGAACCATTCCCCAGCTTTGGTTGGTTTTATAGAGAATAAAGGATTAGAATGTATCTCACCAAAGTTATTTCAAAGATGCTTTCCTGTACCAGTCAAAAATAGTAAAGGACCTGGGCGGTTATGACGCACTCATGCCTTAGTCTCCATACTCAGAAGGTAGAGGCAGGTGGATCTTTGTGAGTTTGAGGCCAACTTTGTCTGCAGAGTGAGTTCTAGGACAGCCAAGGCTGTTACACAGAGAAATCCTGTTTCAAAAAACAAACAACAACAACAATAACAAAAAGTAAACGAACTGTTTCAGGATATGTCATATATGGTTTTTTCAAAAAAATCAAGTACAAAATGTAATAGAGCAAGTATTTTCCATGGATTCATTCAGAGAAGGATAGTAGTTTTGTTTATATAGAAACTGGGTTGCTTTTTTGCCTCTCCAGGATGACTGTATATGAATCTTCAGTAATTCTTCTAGTCTTAGTGTCCATATAGAATCAAGTTGGTATTTAGGTATATAAAGAGTGAATTTTGATTTTTCTGGGAACTGTTTTGAACTCAAAAGATACTCTTTCCCAAAGGAATAAAACTTGCCAGTAGGCATGTTTGTTTTTTGAAAGCAGGTTTTAGTGCTAATGATTGAACATAAAATCTTACATGAGAGGCAAGAGTTCTATCCCTAGCACTTTTAATTTACCTTCTTAATTTAGAAAAATGTAATGCATATGGGTATTTTGCCTGCATGAATGTCTGTGAACCATGCCCGTGCTTGGCAACCAGAGGCAGAGGGTGTTAGATCCCCTGGGACTGAAGTTACAGTTAAGAGCACTATGTTGATACTAAGACCCAAACCCTGTTCCTTTGGAAAAGAGGCAAGTGCTCTTAACCACTGAGCCATCTTTTTGACCCTCTGTCTTAAAACTTTGAAACATGTGGGGTGATAGTGTAACACATCTTTACTTTCAGTACTCGGAAGGCAGAGGCAGGCAGATCTCAGAGAGTTCAAGGTCAGTATGGTCTACAGAGGGAGTTGCAGGACAGCTAGGGCCACACAGAGAGACTCTGTCTTGAAAAACAAACTTTAAAACATGTTCTCACCAAGCTTCCCAGACAAGCCTTGAACTTTGAGTATTCTTGCCCCTCAGCCTTCTGACTATCTGGGATTTTGTAGGTCTTGCTTTAGCTAGTGTTCTTAACTTGGATATCCCATTTCAAAGCCTATACGTTTTGTCAATACTGATACATCCCCCTTCCCCTTAGTTTAAATGGACCTTAGTTGATAGTTTGTAAAAAATGATTATTGTTGTCCAGTTTTTCTCCTCTTTTGTTATTCTGAATATCAACCCCTCAAAATTACCCTTTGTGTCTACATAATGATCTACATTTCACTTTTGGGACTAGGGAAATGACTCAATTTATTACTCTTGCAGAAGACCCAAGTTTGTTTCCTAGCACCTATATCAGGTGACTTGCACTGTCTCTAACTCCAGCTCCTGTACATGTGTGTATACATGGGCACAGATATATACATATACATACAATTAAACCTTATTTTAAAAATCTTGGTCTTTGTTTTTTATCTCTGATCATTATAATTTAGTCTCTCAATTAATTTATTTTTATTTATTTATTTATTTATTTATTTATTTTTATTTTCCGAGACAGGGTTTCTCTGTGTAGCCCTGGTTGTCCTGGAACTCGCTCTGTAGACCAGGCTGGCCTCAAACTCAGAAATCCGCCTGCCTCTGCCTCCCAAGTGCTAGGATTAAAGGCGTGCGCCACCACCACCCGGCCTCTCAAATTTTTTAACCCAGTAGATTATATAATATACAATGTAATATTACTTGTGTCTGAGTTCTCCTCTTCCTCCTCCTCTTCTTCCTCTTCCTCCTCATCATTCTTCTCACTCCCTCCCCTCTTCAAAAGTGAGTTCTAGGGTAGGTTTATTTTTGTGTGTTAGGAACAATTGAACTATTTTAAACATGTCTCTGATATACATGGTGTACTTAAGCTTGTGTTTCTAAGGAGTGTGTGTGTGTGTCCTATAGCACTGTGTGTGTACATAGCACTTTATAATATGTATTATTAGTTCACATCCTCAGGAGTGCTGTATCAGAATTCTTGTTGGTGTACATCTTTGGATCATATTCTTAGTTTTTTGTTGTTTTTTTTTTTTTAAGTAGAATCTGATATTATAAAGTATTTGACTTTCTCCCCGTTTCTTAGAACATAGCACTTAAAACCCTTGAAACTTTAAGTCTTAGAGTGTCTTTTGTATGTTAGTCAGATGACTGAGTATCTAAGGGCCCCTAAAATAGCTTCAGGATAGTAGTTGATCGCCTGAAAGTCCAAGGCATTATTAATGGCCTTTCATATTCACATTCTAGCTCCTAGAGAGTGAAGAAGACTGAGATTAGTGTGGTTACCAATGTTCAGTAATTTAAAGAATTTTACCTAACATAATAAACATACACAAAACTAAAAGGACTACTTCCGAGAGGCCTCTAAAGCAGTGCATATGGGAATGGCCTATACATAGGAAGACAGGAGGAGGCCATGGAAGCGCAGAACAGACAGTGTGGAACTTGGGACTAGTCTCTGAATTTAGGGCAGTTTTAAGGAAGTGAGCCCTTTACTGTGTCATTTAATACTACTTCCCAGGTAGGGGCTGTTAGGACTGAATTTGAATTATTGGTCATCCAAACAAGTTCACAGCAGGAGTGATTGCTTGTTTCCTGGTGGTAATAGGAAACCTAAATGTGACACATTGGTCACAGACATCAGACAAGCGATCTATGTTTGTGTCTTCTTATCCTTAAGACAACCCAACTTTTTTTTTTTTAAGGCAAAGGATGAAAACACAAACCTCCAAAGAAAGTGTACAATGGTTAATAAGCACATGAAGACTCGCTGAACTTGATTAGCCATCGGGGAAATTCTAATCAAAGCCATAATTGAGATGTTAACTTATTACACATGGGGATGGAGTTGTGGGTGTTTGTTTGTTTGCTTGGTTGGTCTGATTTCCTTTTTGGTTTTTTTATTTTAGGCAAGGTCTCATCCTGCCACCCTGGTTTGCCTAGAAATCGATATAGTAGACTAGGAACACTTGAACTCGTAGAGATCTATTTTCCTCCTGAGTGTTGGGATTAAAGACATGTACCACAATGTGGTGGAGATAATTCACAGTGACAGGGAGTAACAAATGATGTCAAGAATTTCTAGATATGTGAGCCCTCATACACTCTGCTAAGAATTCACTATAGAAGACAGAATAGTGCTTCCTCAAGTCTAAATATAGAGTTGCTGTAGTACCCAATTCTTTCATTCCAAAGGATGTACCCATAAAGGGAAAAAACAAGTCCACATAAAGGTTTTCTATTTAGAAATGAATGTTCATGGCAGTATTCATATTCCTGGTAATAGACAAAACAATGTAAGCAATTCAACTTTCTATCAACTAATGAGTGAATAAAAAGTGTGGTATATCCCTACAGTGGAATATTATTCATCAATAAAGTCAAATACTAATAATGCTATGATATAAACAAGCCCCGAAGATATGTAAGAAAAGCAGACAAACCCATAGAGATGGAGTATTTATTTATCTATTTATTTTGGTAGGACTAGGGAAAATGGAAGTGGGGAAGATGGTTTAAGACAGTGGTTCTCTTCTCAACCTTCCTAATGCTGCAACTCTTTAACAGTTCCTCGTATGTGACTCCCAACCTTAAAATTACTTCATTTATACTTCATAACTGTAATTTTGCTACTGTTATGAATCATAATATAAATATCTGATCTGCAGGATGTATGGTAGATGACCCCTGTGAAACATTGTGACTCACAGGTTGAGAACCACTGGTTTAAGAGAAAGAAGCTTCTTTGTGACGTGATAAGGTGTTCTGAGATTGATTGTGAAGATACGCGTATAACTGAGAGTGCTATACAGCACTGAATTATATATTCAGTATGTTTGTACATACCATTTCAATAAAGCTGTTTTAAAAAGAAAAATGTTACCAAACTTTTTAATCCAGAAATTAATGGAAAAGAAAGGGCCATCTCAACAAACAAATGTATGCTGTCTGTTATAGCATTTATTTCCTTTTTAAAAATTGTGTGTATGCACATGTTTATGGAGAACAAAGCAATTTTAGGAAACATCCTTAGGAATGTCATCCTCAGCTGGAGAGTTGGCTCAGTGGGTAAGAGCACCTGACTGGTCTTCCAAAGGTCCTGAGTTCAAATCCCAGCACCCACATCTGTAAAGTCATCTGACGCCCTCTTCTGGTATGTCTGAAGACAGCTACAGTGTCTTTGGGGAAAAAAAAAAAAGGAATGTCATCCTCCTTTGAGACACGTCCTTTCATTATCCAGGGAATCCCTAATTAGGCTAGACTGGCTGGCCAATAATTTGCAGGGATCCTTCTGTCTCCACCTTCGCAACACTGGGATTGTTCCCACACTACCATACGGGGTCAGACTTACTCATGCTTACAAGGTAAGCATTTTACCAACTGAGATATGTTCCCAGCCCTATTTGAGATCTGTTCCTAGTCCTATTTATATCTTTTGGGGAATCATTTTCAGTTCCAGGAAATGAAAGGTAGTACCCAACTATAATAGCTCTTATTGCAAGAGTTCTGTAACAGATATTTCTTTATGATCCTAAAACCTGAAGTGTAAAGAATATGGAGTTTTACCAAGCTTGGTGGCACATGCCTATAATCCTAGCACTCGGGAGTCAGAGGTAAGATCATTGTGAGTTCAAGACCAGACTGGACTACTTAGGAAGTTCCATGTCAGCCTGGGTTACAAACCAAGATTCTGTCTTTAATAAATAAAGAAAAAAAGGAAATCTTTAAATTTATGACAAATTTGGGTGAATAAACCCTCACAGATTAAAACATAGTACCTCAGTCTAGTGTCTTGACTTACACCTGTAACTACAACACTCAAGAGGGGAGGGCCAGGAGGATTGTACACAAGTTTGAAAACAGCCTGGACTACAGACTGAAACAATGTCTCAAAACCAAAATTTACAGGAAAAATGGCTTTTCATTGACTGCTGGGTTACACATGGAAGAGTCCTTCTAACATTTTTGAAAATTAATGTTACATAATGAAGTTAAGTGAATCAGTTAATTGTACAAGCATGCCTCATTTTATTGAACTTTACAAATACAGTGCTTTTTTCACATTAAAATAATATAAGAACTCTAAATTAAGCAAGCTAGTCTACAGTGTTTTCAGTAGCTCAAACGATCATCGGCATCCTTAAGTCATAAAGTGTTTTTAATTGGAGTTATATCTTTTTTTAGAAATGAAGCTTCTGCACACTTAATAGGCGACTGTAAAGTATTAACATTCTGTTACTGTTTCCTTTTTTTTTTTTTTTAAGACAGAGTCTCTCTGTATAGCCCTTGATGCCCTGGAACACACTTTTAGACCAGGTTGGTTTTAAACTCACAGAGACCCCCTTGCCTCTGTCTCCTGAGAACTAAGGTTAAAAGGGGTATGCCAAATTATATAATAATGTGTTGTGTTTTGTCTATGATAATGCTGCGCTGCTTTGAATGGGTTTCTTTTGACCTGCACAGAGAGCCAGCCTTTTCAATCCCTTGCCATCTTTTTGAGTTTTCTCTGATTTGCAGCAGCTTTTCATAATCTGAATGAGGCCCCATTGAGATACATACTATAAATTATATTCTTGTACTCCAGGTTGCTTTAATTCTTTGTGGAATCATTGAACATGAGTATTAATCTTAACTTAGTACAGGTTTTTATTTATTTGATGTCTTGTTAAAGAAGTCAGCCCACCCCCACACCCCCAAACACCCCTAATGTATATGAAGGCCAGAAAACAGTCTTGTTTGAAATAGAATTGCATTGTTCTAGAGCTCACCAGTTAGGCTAGTGTGCTTGGCTAGTGAGTCCCAGGAATCTCTGTCTTTGCTTCTGAATGCTGAGATTACAAATGCTTGGCTCTGTGCCCCAATCTTTTAATAATATGTAGTGTTGAGAGGGGAGCAGTATACACGTGGAAATTGCTTGTCTGGCATGTGGAAACCAGGGGGACCTTAAGTGTGAGCCCATGAGAACTTTGCACCTTTTCTTTGAGACAGGATCTCTCATTGACAGGGTAAACAATTCCCCAGAATCCCTTTTGTCTGCATCTCTCAACACTCGGATGATAAGCACATGCCAAAACTCCTTTTTTTTAGTGTGTGGCTGGGTATGCATGTTAGTGCAAGTGCTTTCCTGCACATGGGGGCTATCATTCCTCAGGAACTTCCACCTTTTGTTTGAGACAGCATCTCTCATTGACCTGAATCTTTTCTTCTAAGCCAGGCTACTTATTCTAGGATCTAGGGATCTGCCTATCTCTGCCTTCCATCTCACCTTCACTGCAATTACAGGCATTTTACTGTGCTCCTGTGAGTTCTGGGGACTGAACTCATATCCTCACTTTTGCACAGTAAGCAGTTTATCACATGAACAGTCTTCCGAACCCAAGAAATGTTTCCTAACTTGAGTCAAAGATAATATTTCATATTCATGAGGACTTGTAAAATTTTGTTCTTTACATTTAAAAGCTTTACAACATAATTAAGGTTAAATTTTGCATATAAAAATACAGAGTAGCTAGGATTGTCTTTGAGAGGGATTGATATGTGTTAAGTGTTTGTGTGTGTATACACGTTTATGTAAGACATCATTTTTATCTCAAGTTTTTGGCTTTATTAGAAAGGTCTTAAATGTTATTTAATAAAACAGTTTCTTCGTCTTTTCCTCTATATTTTGTTTTGGATAGTTTGTGTGAGACAGAGTCATGTAGTGAGAATGGCTTTTCCTGATGCTTCTGCATCTCTGTATCCTAAGTGCCAGGGCACGCATGAACCAACAACTTCACTTCTTTTTCTTCTGGAACATCTATTACGCAATGTTATTCTCCTGTGACAACGCACGCGCGCGCGCGCACACACACACACACACAGTCTGTTTTCTTCTTGCTAACCTAAATCACCAACTGAACTAATTTAAAAGACCTGTCCATATTCAGAAATTCTGCTTGACATATCTATTTTTAAGACTCTTAAATTTTAAATTTTTCATTCATTGAAGGTTTCAATTGTAAGTTTTTTGTTTGGGGATTTTGCTGTTTGGTTTTTTTGTTTGTTTTATTTTGTTTTGTTTATGATCTCTATTGATTTTTTTATTCAGGTCATGAATTGCCTTTCTGATTTCATTAAATTATCTGTCAGGGTTTTTTTTTTTGTTTTTTCTTGACTCATGTCATGCTTCAGTAAGGTCATTATTCAGAGTCCTTTCTCTGCAGTTTGTAAATGTACTTTTATTTGAGATCGGGTAGGAGGAAAGGATTGTGTTCCTTGACAGGTGTCATCTTTGCTTTTACATGTTTCTATTGTCCATATATTGATATCTGTATCTAATACAGTAATCTAGCTTGTTTTATGTTTTTCCCCCTTATGTAAAGAGAATTTTTTTTTTACTAGCCTTTCTGTTGAGTATGGTGTGTAAACTTTGATTCTGGGTTAACCCTGTATGACTTCTGCAGTTTTCTTTAACTGTAGTTCTTGTTGGATATGTCTGTACTGATGTCAATGATCTAGGCCGCACACATATGTCAATATGGTAGTGCTACAGCTTTTCCTCCACTTGAAAAGGCCATGCTTGCTTCTTTTGGCTTTCACTATGTAAACTATGTATTCCCTAGGCACAGTCACTGAGTTTGGAAGCAAGGGTTTCAGCTTTTCTGCTGGACATAAATCCATGCATCAGATACAGACACCCTGGAATGACAACTGTCTCTCAAGAATGGAGATACACATAGCTACTAGCTCTCAAGGGAGGGTGTGCTCTAGCAATGGATTCAATTTCAAGATGGCTTCAAGCTATAATGGATTAGATCATGGTTGTGAATATATATCATGGGTTCCTACTCTGGTAATAAAGTTACGTAAACTCCAAGCAACTTTCTAAATTACAAAGAGCCTATGAGGGCCACAAGAATCTTCTGTGTAGTTACCTACAGGGCAATAGAGACTATTGATATCTTGTTCTTCATTTCTTCTTAAGAAATCCATCTCAGACAATCATGATGGATTAAGCATCTCAGGGAGGAGGCAGCATGCTTCACTCTTCTGTGGAGTTATTTGGGACTTGGTGCTCCACAGCAGTCCCACACCATTGCAGTCAGATTCATTACTTACTCTTCGGTGTAGTCTGTTTCTCTTGGAAGAAGGGGAAGGGGCGGGGCCGACAGTAGTGAGCAGCAGACAGCTCTAGTCAGTCTCTCTGCTGACCTCTTTATTTTTATTTTTTAAAACAAGTACATGATAAAAACTCCTTCTCCAACCATCATCCCTCCCCTCCCTCCCTCCCTCCTTCTCTCTCTCTCTCTCCCTCCCTCTCTCTCTCTCTCTCTCTCTCTCCCTCTCTCCCTCTCTCCCTCTCTCCCTCTCTCCCTCTCTCTCCCCCCCGTGTGTGTGTGTGTGTGTGTGTGTGTGTGTGTGTGTGTGTGTGTGTACACGTGTACATGCAATAGCTCATATGTGTAGGTCAGGGAACAACTTGTTAAGAGTCTGTTTTCTTCTGGGTTCCAGGGATTGAACTCAGGTCATCAGGCTTGTTGGCAAGTAGTTTTACTTTATTATGGTCCCTGCTTCTTAATTTAAATTATAAGTACAGCATTTCATTGTGTAGATGTCCAACTGGTAATCTCACATATGTTGAAAGTCTGATGATTACTAAGCATTTCAATGTACCAATATATTCACTAGGCCTTTTTTTTAAAAAAAATTAAGCTCAAGGTTCTTCGTTAATAATGCATAACTCAGTAATAGGAATATTTTTCTTGGACTATACCCACAATATATTATCTGTACCTTCCATTTTGAGTTTCTTTAAGTGGTATGAGAAATTAAACCCTTAATTGACAATGTTAAGCCAGGCCTGGTGGCACGAGTCTATAGTCTCCTCACCGTGAACACAGAGGTAGGATAACCTTGAGTTTTGGGCCTACATGGATTATGTAAGAGCTCTAGATCAGCCTGTGGTACATAGGGAGACTCTCTAGGACAAAACTAGCTTAGAGTAAAACTCTGGTTCTTTATAAAAGCAGGCAGCATTAGTGTCTTCATTTCTTATCCTTTTCCAATTTTCTAGCACTTTCCTTTATTGAATTTTAAAAATAATATGTAACCTGTTGATCGTGGAAATACTTGGTTCTTCATTCCTGATTTAGCTGTTTAAATGCTATTTAAATAAGCTACAAATACATAAATTACTAATACATTTTACCCTTGACAAACATCGACCCCATTGTATGATCAAGAGCATGTGGATTTATTAGTGGAAGACTGAGTCAAAGTACCTTGTGTAAAAACTAGTTATTCATAATATCCAGGAAGCCAAGAATATTGGTTAATCATGTAAGTTAAATAAAGGTTGATTAAGAGCGTCTTGTGTTCTATTATTTAGGTAACCATTTAGGGGACATCTAATTGTTTTCAGCACTTGCTTCCTACAATGATTGAATAAACAGGTTGGAATTCATTTTTTAAAATGTAAGTTTTAAAGCCATATTTTACTAAAGGGACTTTTTAGCTCTTTTATTGCCTAATTTTCAGTGTTGAATTGTAGTAGAATGAAATAAGATCTGTATGTTTTCTTTCATCATTATTAATTCCATTTTATTTTGATTTGCATAGAGGAATGTTACGTTCCTATGAGTCATAAAATAGCTTCTTAGTATTGCAAGCATTGAGTCACAGAATTCCAGGCATCTCTCAGACACAGATGACTCACATTCTGTCTCATCATGCTTTCTGTCATGTTTATGCGTTGCATTAGAGATGTTTGTCTGTTTGACTAGGTCTAATCACATTTTAACATTAGCAACATTTGTTTATTTAATGGGTAGCACCAAAAAAACCTAGGCAACGAGTTCTTTTTAAAATACACTTCTAAATTAGTCTTCAGCTTTCAGTAAATTTTTATCTTTCAGTTTGTTAGATATTCTGTGTGACCTTTTTAACAACTGTTCGGTGCATGATTTCTCTCAATGTATCTCATTTCCTGAGGTGAATTTTAAAATAAAAAGTGTGATGCAGTAGATTCTAACTCTGGTCATACAGAGGAAAAACTGTTAGCTCACTAACTTATTTAACATTAATAGCACTAAACTAATTTCCTGTACAGTATTTTTATATAGTATTGCTAAGCCTCTCCATTCTAATCCCCAGTCTCAACTGTTCTTTTCTTAGAGTAATTTAGAGAGTCCCAAACTAGAGAATTTTACAATCTTGAGCTGAGGAGATAGCTCATTGGGTAAAGTGCTTGTTAGACAAACATGAGGAACAAGGTTTGATATCTGACCCCACATAAAAGCTGGATGTGGGGGTGCATGAACACCAACACTAGGAAGGCAGAGAGTTACCTGGGGATCATCGGACAACCCGCCTGCCCTAGTCAGCAAGTCCTGGCTCCCAGAACAAAGCTCCCTGAACAAAGCAGACAGTTCTTGATGAATGATCCTGAGGTTGACATCTGGCCTCCACATGCACACAGACAGCCATGTATCCACATATACAACATCCCTCCCCCGGGGAAAAAAGAAAAAAAACATGAAGACTGGAGTAATATGCTTCTGTATACAAGCTTTTTCTCCTGAATAGTCTACAAGTCGGTGTTCCAAGATTGTGGCTTGGTTCTTGAGATCATTCACAATCATATTCACAGTCTGCTCTGACAGTGGCCTATATCCACATGTTCACAGCTGGCTCAGCTTCAGATCTGCCGTTCAGCCTAGAGGAAGATACTCCAGCTATTATCTAGTTTTTGTTTTGTTTTCATTTCATTTTGTTTTTTAAGACTCTACTATGTAGCCCAGAGTGGAGTTGACCTCTGCCTCAGCCTCCCCAGATGCTGCTGCTGTGCATGCACAATCATCCGACTGACAGGTGCCTTTTAAAGGGAAGGCGCTTCCAAAGGCCTGTCTTGTTTTGACTTCACTCTTCTACTATTGGTCCACACTAAGTATCAGTATAAGTAACTTCAGGTAATTTAGAGATAGAACCCCTCACCATGTGGGTAATTGCCAAGCTACAGCTTGCTTTCTATAGACAGCAAGAAAAACAGAGTAAAAAAAAAAAACTTAATCTATTATAAAAGCCTTCATGAACTAAGTATAAATTTCAAATTATCCCTAAATAATTTTTTAAATAAAACCTTGTCAGTAATAGTCAATTGTAAGTTTGTGGTATATTAGTTAAAAATCTGTTAGTGTGACATTACTTTGTACCTTGCTTCATCAATTGGAGTACACTTGATGAGGAGAAAAACAATCACAAAGCTGTGCATTAACGGAGCTCCCCTTTCTGGAGGAAGATTTGGAAAAAGATGTAGTTTTCTTCTTTAAAACGGACATACACGTATTCTGGGTATGAAAGTAAAAACTAATAAATGTTAAGACTAACCAAGTATTATGTTAAGGGATAATTTTAAATTCACAAAGTCATTTCTTTTCTATGCTCTCTATGAGTACTCCTATGGAAACATTTTGACTAGTGAACTATCTGATTATTTGAATTTTGTATTTAGTGTGTTAAGCTGACAATTCTAAACTATTTTAAAATTGTAGAAGTGTATTTGTGCAAAAAAGTATCATATAAAAGATCTTTACAGTCAGGTGGTGGTGGCTCACGCCTTTAATCCCAGCACTTGGGAGGCAGAGGCAGGTGGATTTCTGAGTTCGAGGACAGCCAGGGCTACACAGAGAAAAGCCCTCTCTTGAAAACAAAACAAAACAAAAATATCTTTACTTAAGCTTTAATCCCAGCACTTGGGAAGCAGAGGCAAGTGGATTTCTCTGGTCTACACAGTGAGACCCTGTCTTGAAAAACAGTGCTTGCGTGCATGTGTGTGTTTGAGTGTGCTCAGGTGTGTGTGTATATCCAATTGCAGTATATGAATCAGTAAAGTCTTAAACTATTTCCTTGTCTATTTTTCAATTTTTATTTATTCTTTATGGACTTTATACAGGTTGAATATCCCTTATCTAAAATTCTTGGGACCAAAGTGTGTGAGAGTTCAGATTTTTAAAAATATTTGGGGGATATTCATCCATCCATCCAACATAGTTTTGAGAGTGAGATTCAAGAATCAAAACATGCAATTTACTGTCTCATATAGGCCTTATACACATCAGCTGAGGATAATTCAGCATAATATCTTTAAGAAATTTACATGTGAAACAAAATTTCTTCAAAATTAATTTTTCATATATGGTGACTTATCACCTCTTGAAACCTTTTGGAATTTGTTTCATTTCAGACGTTTTAAAAATAGGACTGGACAGTTTGGCTCAAGCCACGGTTTATAGCCAAGTACATTTGTAAAGGCTTTTACTTGTCTTAGCTGTGAAACACCCAAGATTTTGTTGGTGAGACCTGCAGAGTAGAGCTGTGGAAATATTAATTTGTTAGTTAATAATGTTAGCTTTCATTCATACTATCTTTTTTTTATTATTATTATTATTTTTAAAGTGCTCTTTTATCTGTTCACAGGACAATGAGAAGAGAACTCCTTTGCATGCTGCTGCCTATCTTGGTGATGCAGAAATCATTGAGCTGCTTATTTTATCTGGTATGGCAACTCCTGAGATGCGTTCATGGTGTTCAGTTTTGTCATAGTGAGAATTTGTCAAGCTGGAATGCCTATGGAATTCATAACCTGTGTCTTAATATTGGTTTCATAAGTAAACCAGTTTATTTACTCTACAAATTTTGATCATATAACCTGTTTTGGGTGTTTAAAGTACTTTAAGAAGGAATTTCTAATTTGATAAATAAAGTCATTTTATAGTTTGTTTTAAAGTAATAATTGCTACTATGGAAAAATAAAAAGCATAAATAAGGAAGAATAGGAAAGAGACAAATGTTATAATACATTTCTGTTTTCTAATTCTAATGGGCCTCATTGAATACAGAGTTTTAAGGAGGCAGTTACATCTCTCCAAAGGTGACTTCTCCAAAGGAAGAGGGCAATAGTAGCCCAGCAACTAGATGGTAAAAAATAAGTCCTATTGTGTACAGAAATTTAAGTCAGTACCAACAGAACTTCTTTAAATGTCTTTTTTTTTTTAAGAGTTTAGGATATGATTCAGTTGGTAAAGTGCTTATTGTGCAAGCATGCAACTTAGGTTTAGATCCCTAGCACCCTCGTAAGAATCCAGGGGCAGCAGTACAAACCTGTAATCCTAGTACTAGGGAATTAGAGATAGGTGGATATCTGGAGTTTGCTAGAAAGCCAGTCTGCTTAGCAAAAGCAGTGAATTCTAGGTTCAGTGAGAGACCCTGTCTCAAAAAATAGGTGGAAATGACTAAGGAAGACAGCCAACATTGACTTCTGGCTTCCACATACACATCTATACCATAGGCACCCATATCTGAACACACACACCTAAAAGAAAATAGCTTTTATTTCAATTTTTTAAGGTCTTTAAAATACTTATTAAGAAATTATGCTTTATGGACTGAGTATGTAACTCAGTTGGTCTAACATATAGGAAGCCTTGGGTTTAATACCCAGCTCCCAGCACTGCATAAACTGGATGTAATGGTACACATATTGCTGTAATCCCAGCTCTCGAGAGAGCAGCAGGAGAATCAGGAGTTCAAGGTAATTCTCAGCTATAATATGTAATACGTGATGATGGACAGCAACAGTAACCCTATATAAGCATGGTGGCAGGAAGTTGCAGCCTGAGGCTGTCTTGTGATGGCCACACACGCATCATAGCAGATGCATATGTGTACTCTAACACAAGGCTACATACACACATCATATAGGCATATACACAGCATACACAAAAAGATAAAATAAGAAAATGGCTGTGTTAGAAACAGTACAGTTTTGTTTATTTTAATGTCTAGGACTTTTGATAACTACTGCTAAGGATTTTTTTAAGAATACTATTTGTTCTTATTTTAATATATATGCTATTTTATATGATCTTGTATGAAGGGATTCATTTTGCCATTTAATTAAATTTTTTATGTCTAGAATAATTTTAAACGTGAAAGTTCAAACTTTGTAATAACTAACTACAGTGCAAGTGAGTTCCTTCAGACCAAATGTACTTTGTTTTTATAGCAGCACAGTCTCCTTTATTGAATCTACTGTTAGAACTTCCTCAAGTCCATAGGCTTTCTTTCAGTGATCTGTTGGTTGTAGGCTGTTAACCCTCCATCACCAGTGTCAAAACTAAACCAGGTTGCCTACTTGATCTCTTCTTTAGCAGTGTTCTTTTGTGGAGAGATGACCCAGACAGCTCTAGATCATCTGAAAGACTGTTTGGAATTTTAGAACACTCACAGCCAAGAGAAAGGAACACATTGACACTAGGACAAAATCATTCTTTTAGAGAACTCAGTTGCCTTCCCTGTATCTGCAGCAGCTTCCCTTAAGTCAGTGCCCGTGTTCATTGGGTACATACTTTCTATAATAGGTAGACATTTTTTATATTTGGGTTTATAGTAATCTGTTAATATTTATTTCTGTGATAAAATGCCATAATCTGTTAACTTGGAAAAGGTAGGATTTATTTGGGGGGAGGAGGCTTATGGTTCCTGTAGGGTCCATAATTATGGAAACATTATGAGAGCAAGAGTCAGACTGAGAGCTGGAATATGACTACTCACAACTAAAACCACAAACAGGAAGTAGAGACGGAGCACTGGAAACCGCACAAGTTTCCCCCCCCCCCCCATGACTGTTAAAACCTCAAAGTGAGCCCCTATTGTCACACCTCCTAAGCCTTTCTCAAACTAGGGAACCAAGTACTCCAATGTTGGAGACCTATGGGGGTCATCTCATTTGAACTGCCACATTCTACTTATTGGCCCACGTAAGTTCCTGATCGTCTGAGAATGCAAATAAATACATTTAGTATAACTTCAAAGCCCTCCATAGTGTTTTGCAGACTGTGGGCGAACACTGTAGACTTTTATAGATACTCACCCTGCTTTAAAGTATTAAGTCTCTTCTGAGATTCAAGACACTCTCTGCTGTAACCCCCTATAAAATCAAAAATCAAATTATTTACTTGCATCATAATTGACACAAGATACACATTCCTAAAGGGAGGGATAGAGGAATAGTGGGGAAACATTAGACCAAAGCAAGACCAGAACCCAGCAGGGCAAATTGCAGATTCTGTAGCTTCTTGTCTGATATCAAAGTGATTAGATGGAACTGCTGTTCCAGCTTTTCTACCTGAGAGATTACACCACCAGCAGCAGCTGCCACCACTGCCACCTGGTTCTACTATCAGGGTGTGGAACTCTTTACATCTTGCGGTCTCCAACATAACCCAGATTTCACTTTCCACAGTTTCAGACAGAGACCCCTTTGCCGCATAACTAGCCTCAGTGGCTCTTAAGTTGGAGAGGAAGCTTGTCTTCTGTACATCCTTCATGACTCTAAAGCCAGCACCATGTGGACGTCACTGCCACCTAGAGCTGCAAGCATGGGATGAATGATGCCCTCTGTAACCACATTACCAGTAGCTATTGTTTTTGATGCTTTTTCACAAGTTGAAAGCTTAGTTGGGTGGGGTCTTGCCGTAAGGCCTCTCATTAATAGTGTGAGTCTTAACAATTACAGCCTCTTGCAGCATAATCCATGTCATGATGTATAAAACTGTACATTTTGTATTTCTTCCTCCTGCATTTGCTCCTTTGCATTATAAATCTGCATATGACTGATGCTAATAACTATAAAGCAGAACCAATATTAGGCCATCTTTCAATTTTCTTTCCTTTTTTTTTTTTTTTTTTTTTTGATTTTTCGAGACAGGGTTTCTCTGTATAGCTTCTCTGTAGACCAGGCTGGCCTCGAACTCAGAAATCCGCCTGCCTCTGCCTCCCAAGTGCTGGGATTAAAGGCGTGCGCCACCACCGCCCGGCTCAATTTTCACCAAAGAAATCAGTTCATTACTTTTAAATTTAACCTAAGGCAAGTTCTTAGAACAAGAGCAAAAAAAAAAAAAAAGGCAGCCACATTCTTTGCCAAAAATAACAGGAATGGTCACTAGCCCAGTTGCTAATATTGTTCTCTTTGAAATCTCTTGAGCTGGGCCTCTGCTTTTCATATAGCCCAGAGCATACTGTCTTCCAGACTTCTACAAAGATGGTGCCCATTAAGCTTCACTTAAGTGTTCAAGCACTTTTCTAGTTCAAAGTTCCAAATTCCTCCACATTCCTCCAAAAAGCAGCATGGTCAAGTCTGTCATAGCAGTATCCTACTCCCTGGTATGAATTTCTATATTAGTTATTTTTCTATTGCTATCATAAAACACCTTGACCAAGACAACTTAAAGAAAGAAGGGTGTATTTTAGACTTAATTCCAGATGGTTAGGGTTTGCAATGATGGGGACAACCTGACAGCAGGTAGCAGATGTGACAGCTGGAAGCTGAGCATTGAGGGCTCACATTTCAAACCACAACCAGGAAGCAGAATGAACTAGGAATGGCATGTAGCCTTTGAAACCTCAAAGCCTGCCCCCAGTAACATGCTTCATCCAGCAAGGCAACATCTAAACCTCTAAAAGGGCTACCAGCTAGGGACCCAAGTATTCAAATGCCTAAGGCTTAGGGGAGCATCTCATTTACTCACAGCTAGTAGTAGTAACTATCTCCTCATTCAAGGTGTTATATCTTCATATTATTTTATTTTTGATGACTTGTTTTAAGATTAAATGTTTTAAAATTTGTAGTTAAATTCATTAGAACATCAATATTTCTATATGATGCAGCCCCAAGATTTGTAAGTAAGTAGAAGTATTTTTGACCTGGTACATATAACCGAGCTTTCTTAGATCCACTGGAATTAATAATTGTTTTAGAAGGAGTAAATAACAAGTACTTATAGTATCTCTTTAATACTATACTAAAATTAGCCTTTTCTTTTATACTCTTCTGCCCTCAGCTCTAAACAAAACAAGAATGCTAAGGCAGCATTGTTTACCACTGAAGCTTGTACTATCGTAGCAGAAAGCCAGAGCCTTGAGTTAGACTCAAGACATGCTTTTCAGATCACATTAACTCTGTCCTCATCTGAACCTCTCTTTGTATCTGCCCTTCTTCATTACCACTCTTACCTCACATTGAGTAACATTTGCATACATACTATTTTTTATTCTAGAATGTTTCTCTAAATGAGACCAAATTTTCTCATCAATTAAAAAGAGGTATTTTGTTTATAAGGTATTAATTTAATGCTTCCATTCAAATCATATGTTAGCAGACTGCTGGACATTACCTTTTCAGCACATGGAAAGCATTATTCAAAACTTCATTTCATTGACCTCTTACAGAAAGTAATTCTTAATACAGAATTGGGATCTGATATTTCTTCTTTTGGAATTAGATCTAAAATGTGCACATCTCTTTTTTCATCTAACTCTTTTCTTTTTTTTTTTTTTTTTTTTTCTTTTGGTTTTTCGAGACAGGGTTTCTCTGTGTAGCCCTGGCTGTCCTGGAACTCACTCTGTAGACCAGGCTGGCCTCGAACTCAGAAATCCTCCTGCCTCTGCCTCCCAAGTGCTGGGATTAAAGGCGTGCGCCACCACCGCCCGGCTAAATGTGCACATCTCAAAAGCTTGTAGCATAAGTATATTAGCTAGGGCTGTCCTTAGAGAGGGGCGGGGCGGGGCAGGGCAAGGTGTGCCATCAAGCAGGTAGCTTAAATGACAACAGTTTATTTCTCACAGTTCTAATCAGAAGCCTGAGGTGAAGGCATGGATAGGATTACTTCATCTTAAAAGAAGAGGCTCTGTTGTGTCTTTTCCCCTGACTTGTGAATGTTGTAGACAGAGGCCTTCTCTCTCTGCTTTCACTCCATCTGTGTCAGTGTCTATATTTCTTGTTCTTTTACAAATATCTTTATTAGTTTTTTGAGAACTGTGTATTGAGGACTAGAGAAATGGCCCAGTGGGTAAAATAGTCGTCAATGCCATCTTCCTTAAACTACTTTCTTCTTTGCCTTCAGATTGCTTGCAATGATTTCTCCTGCAAAAATATACCAGTAACCTAGCCAGAACAGTGGAGATGGGCTTGCTAGCATATAGTATCTGTTTGAGTGACAGGGATGTAGTGAAGAGATTAATCTTTCCCAGTGACTTAGCATCTTTATAGCTCATAGACTTTATCTGTTGTCATGTGTAGAACAAGTGATGATACTGAGAAGCTGTTACAGGTTTGTTTCTCCCTTTCCCTCCCCCTCCCCCTCCCCCTCTTTCCCTCCCCTCCCCCTCCCTCTCCCTCTCTCTCCAAAGATAGTTTATGTTTTAAGGGCATACAGTGTTCTTCTTCCCCCACCCCTTTTTATTTTCCTTCTTTCTCAACCTCTCTGGCTAGTATTTTATATTCTTAACTAGCTGTTGAACCACTTACCTTTACTCTGGCTGTATCTTGCATTATTAGAATGGCTTTGCTGTCTAATACATATATTAATGTATGGCTAATTTTAGGAGAGTTCTTTATAGAATAGGAACCAGAAATATATTGCCTTCAGAGAGTTTACCAAAAGAGACTCTATGAATCTCAAACAGTAAAAATGTGCTGCTGTACTTGGAGCTCTTATTATTTTTGTTACTGTTGTTCATTTCCTTTGATAGGAACACAGTCAGCTACTGTTCTTGAAAATGTACATCATCACTATGTCATACTTGTTAATGCAAATCATATACAATTTAATGCACGTGTGTAAAAGAGAGACCTTTTTCATTGGTGCCTGCAGGTTTTTTCATAAATTGACCTTTACGTTATGAGAAATTAAAACACTTGATTAGTGCTTTTAAAGGAAGCACAGGACATAACAAAAGATAGCTGTCTTCTAAAACAAAAAAAGAAATAATGACCAGAAGTTTAAAACGCTATCATTAAACAAGCCCTTTATTTTTAGTATTGTTTGTTACCAGTAGCAGTGTGATACCCTCAGTTAACTTTTAATGGATTCTTTATTGTAGTCATTTGTTTCAATAAATTAACTTGGCTTATTAAATATGAAAAAGAAAAAAGACTGTCAGAACACAAAACAGAATGAATCGGGAGTTTTCTTTTGAATTTTCATCCCCTTAGTGTACCATTAAATTAGATTGTTTTCAGGTAGTTATAGATCTGATAACCCATATCTAAAAGAAATACTTAAAAACTACCCAATTCCTGGTTCATTTTTTATTGTTTGTACTGGGACCCAAATTCTTGGAATTTTTTCATGACCATCTTTTAATTTTTTTCTTTGTGTTTTATTTTTTGAGTAGTATCTATCATATATAGAAAATTGTAGAAACTACAGTACTAGAGAATAACAATGAAATAGCTATACACACATGTGCGCGCACACACACACACACACACACACACACCAGCTTTCTATCTGCCTGCCCAGTATTAAGTGTATCCAGAAACCAACCAACCACACAGGTCCCTACTCTTTTAATATCTTGTCATCCCTCTATGGTTCCATTATTCGTACTAATCAAATATGAGTATAGACTTACCTCTTCTTATTTCTAATTAAAGGTAAAACATTATTTATAGTTTTTGCTTTTTACTTTTATCTTTTTTACATTTTATTTCTCAAAGCTATATCAGCGCATGGAGAGCCACCTTTTTTAGTTTTTGGTTGTTTTGTGTGTGTGTGTGTGACAGTCACAGCTCTGTTCTTGTCATTACTTCAAAGCTAGCTTCTTAAAGGTATTTATGAGACTTCAGTTTTTGCCTTTGTTGGCCCAGGTACTATCCCTTCTAATTGTCTGAGTCTGTACCTTCAGGCCTGTATTTCTCCTATGTATAGATCTATATGTGGGCATGAGTACTTATGTAGAAAAAGCTGTAGGAATTCTCGAGAACCATGGAATTCCTAAGCAGGCAGATGACAACTTGAACCTTTAAAAAAAAGTGAACATCTCAGATATTTCAACCTAGACTGAAAACAGTCTGACTTCACTATGGCCAGGTTGTCTGCCTTAGTATTCTAGGCCTGCAGGAGCCTGGCAGCTAGTTGCCTAAATATTTACTACACAAATACACTGCTGTCTGAGGTCTGCCTTATTGGTAAGCACATGTGTGGCATGGGCAGAGTCTTGAGTTAGATCCCTAGCACTGCAGAGGATTTTTTTTAAATATATACACTACTCTCTTTAACCAGTTCTTTATTTTTTGGCTTCACTCCTTTCTGTCTCAGAATTCTTGAAAACTCTCCCATTGGCTCTTGGTTCTGTTGTCTTTGTCACTGTTGATGCCTGCAGAGAATTCAACTACTCTCACACTTTTAATTGCTGCATTTGTTTTCTTCATGTTTTATAGTTTTTGTGTTAGCACTTCTAAATCTACCATCAACATATGTGCTATATGTACTGGGTTTATTACATGATAATTTTTATACCAAGGTATTATAAAGTCTGTTTTATAGATGAAAGCACTTAAATTCAGAGGGTTACAACACTATTTAGAAGGTTTCTCCTGTAGCTGTAAGTATTAGAGCTATAACATAAAGTCACTGCACTCGATTATCTATCCCCTGAACCCTCACATTTAAAAACACAGGAACAGTGTAAGCATTAGGAAGTATGAATTTTAGTAATACTTGACTCTAGTTTGTACACATAAGTATAAAACTACAGAAATTCATTAAGGATTATTCAACATACTTTTTTTTTTTGTTATCATCTAGGAAATGAGGAATTGGGGTTTGGGGCATAAATCTCCAGTGATGTGCAGGCCAAAACCTGATGGCCAGTTGACAGCCAAAGCTGTTTCTTCTCTGCTCACAGCACACTCATACTATGAGCCTCTTCTATTGGGTTCATCTTTTTTAACCTTAAATGTAATATTGGTGCTTTTGTCCGTTGACTTAATTTTTAAATTACATATATTTGATTTTTAAAAGATCCTTCTTTAAACTGTAGTTATAACCAAGAAAGTCTTGTAAATTGGTTTATTTTCCTACATCTGTAAACATTGGATTCATTTTTGTAAAACCTTATAGTATCAATGTGTTTTTAGTTATACCCATACAGTTATTTTTATATTACTTTATGACATTATGCATTTATTAGTAAAGAAATTCAGTGAAGATTTTATGTTAATATAATTCATCTTGGAATAATATTTTGTTTGTTTCTTTTAAGTATTTGAGATTAACACTTTAAAATGGGATTTGATTTTATCTTGAATATGCTCTGTATAAAGGTGACTTTTCTAGCCTAACTATAAAATGCTGTTTATTTTCTTTTTAATACAAAGAACTGGTTCCTTTTGGATAATTATATCAACTTAAAAGAATAATTTTGTTTTATAACTTAAGGGTAATATTTTAGAAGAAAATAACAAGTAATTTCTTAATTGTTATCCCCTTGGACTACATAACTTTAGGTTTATTAAAAAATACTTCATGTAAAATATTTCAATTATTTTTTTCTTCTTGTTGCAGGAGCTAGAGTTAATGCCAAAGACAGCAAATGGTTGACACCTTTACACAGAGCAGTTGCATCTTGTAGTGAGGTATGGCATTTTTCTTAGTGAATGTATATAAAGAAGCACTAAGTAGGTCTGCATGTGTCCAACTTAAAACTGCATTTTTTAAAAAAAAAAAACAACTGCATTTTTTAACAGAAGAAAAAAAACCTACTACAATACCTAGACCAGTCATTTTACTTCAGAATTTGTACAAACTAAACTAATTGTTGCATTTCTACTTTTGTGTGTCAGATTAAGAGAGTCTGAAGTAAATGAGTAAACAGCCTTATTTCTGCCCCTCCTTCACAAGAAAGTGTTTTCTAACACTAATCCTCTTTGGGTCTTTTCTTTACTGGTTCATAATGCCCTATCCCAAGGCTCTGCTTATCACAATGTCATCAGTATTGTAGAATGATTAATTTCAACCTTGAAGTTGAATTTTAGGAATATTACTTTTAAGTGCATTTTTATGAATGATATATGTGTGTCCTCAAGTGCTAGGATTACAAGCAGCTACTACACCTACCTGGCTTTTCTTAACAAGGGTTCTGAGGATCCAAACCTGGGTCCACACACTGGTACTTTATCAAACACTGTGCCATTTCTCCAGCCCTTGATGCCCATTGCAGCAGACTCAAAAGTATTACCTTAAAGAATGTGAGCTTTTTCACATGGAAAAAGACTTTTCCTGATTATAGTCCTATATGTTGTATGTGCATTAAGATAACTGCATTTGTCCTGATTGGGTTTGGGTTGGTTGATTGGTTGGTTTGTTCAAATTAGCACAAGCTAGTCATCTAAGAAGAGTGTTTTGTTTTGTTTTTTGGAGACAGGCTCTTACTTCCATGATAGATGAATATGAGCCACCCTGTGGTTGCTGGGATTTAAACTCCGTGATGTAAACTAACATCAAATTCCTAATCCTCCTGCCTCATCTCATCCTCCCAAGAGCCAGGATGATGGATGGTGTATACCACCATACCCAGCTTGGTCTGTTTTGTTTGTTTTTTGTTTTTGTTTTTAATGTGTATGGGTGTTTTGCCTGCATGTATGTCTGTGTACCATATACATGCCGAGTGCCCATGGATACCAAAAAGGAGTGCCAGATCTTCTGGAGTTATAAATGTTTGTAAGCTGCTGTGGGTCTTGTGAATTGATCCCAGGGCCTTTGCAAGAGCAGCCAGCACTCTAAATTTCTCAGCCTTCTGCCTAGCCCCAGATGAGAGAATCTTCATTGAGAAAATGGTATGGTTAAGATTTTGGCCTGTAGGCAAGTCTGTGGGGTGTCATCTTGTTTATTGACTGATGTGGGAGGGCCCCTGAGTTATATAAGAAAGCACACTGAGCAGCTGGGACAAGCCAGGAACAGCTCTTCTGCGTGGCATTTGTTTCAGTTCTTGCCTCTAGCTTCCAGCCTTGAGTTTCTGCCCTGACTTCTTTCACAATAATCTATAAAATGAAATAAATCCTTTCCTCACTAAGTTGCTTTTAGTCATGGTGCTTTATCACAGCAGTAGAAACCCTAAGACAACTTTCTTGATTAGGTCTGTTTATTTTCTCTAACTGTAATGGAATTGTGGGGTCATAGGCCTCTGTGTGTCTTTGGTTTACTCCCTGTCTTCTCAGATGTTAGTAGATTCCTGAACATATCTTAAGTCTCTTTACCAACCCTATTAAATACTAGTGTTGTTTCCTATATTTCAAACAGCTCTACATTGGTCTTTATTTCACAGACTAGCCATCCGTGTGTATGTCATAAACTGTAGTCTTTCATTTAGAAATCCTTGAAACCTTGTAACTTAATAGCTATTCACACTTTAACGTTATCTCTGTGCATTAGTTATCTTACAGCAATCTTGAAAAGACTGGTAGTCGGTTAGTATCCTCTTTCTCCTAGAGAAGAGCACCAAGGAGCAGTTTTGCAAGACTTGAACTTTATGTCCTACAAGTGATAGGGGTTGAGTTATTTATATATGCCCAGGAGTAAAAGCAGAGTCATATAGTAGTTCTATTTTTATTTTTTTTAAGAACTCTCCAAAATAATTTCTGTAAGGGAAATATTAATTTTTATCTCCACCAGTTGTGAATGTGTTCCTCTTTTTTCACATTCTCCCTAATATTTGTTGACTGTGACAAGCAGAGCCAGTGAGCTATGAGCTTCATTGGCATCTGCAGGGAGGTCCTTCAGCTGTGTTAGATCTAGAGGATGCCACTATTGGAAGTTCCAGAAGGTCCTTATGAGCATCAGCCAGCCTCCAGCTCACACAGGCAGGCCTGTATGAACTCGGCAACTGTGCAGGTAATTTGTTCTAAGAGAACCAGAGTTACACAGTAGCTGAGCTCAATGTGTCTTTGTAGATGGGGATCAGCACAGTGACTTGAAATGCCCAGAGCAGTAAGACCTGGGGGCCACGTCCAAAGTTCCAGTTTCTGTATGGTTCTATAAGACATTAGCTTTGTACTGTCAGGGCTCACAGCTTAGGATTGGTTCATTAACATATCAGAGAGCCTTATAGCTGGCTGCTTAACACCTCTTGGAAACATTACATTTTTCAATGTTACACAGAATGGTTTTACACAAAATGGTTTTAGTTATGTTCTATCGTGTCAGTCAGATTTCTTTTCTTTTCTTCCATTTGAATTATTTAATTTAATGTGTCTTGAGTGTTTTGCCCACAGAGCCAGACTAGAGAGAGCCCTTAGTCCCCTGAAACTGGAGTTAGAAATGATTGTAACCTGTCATGTGGGTGCTCAGAAGTAAACCCAGGTCTCTTCTGATTCATCTCTCCATAGCCCTGTTCTTAGATTTCTTGATGTTAGGGCATTCTGAATTGGGTAAGAGTAGTTTTAATTTGTATTTCCCTGATGGTTAGAAATATTGAACACTTTAAATTCTGGTACTGACCATTTGCGTTTCTCTTTTTATTTTTTTAAAGATTGATTTATCCATGTATTTTATATATATGAGTGCTATATCTTCATGCACACCTGAAGATGCAATATGATCCCATGATAGATGAATATGAGCCACCCTGTAGTTGGTGGGATTTAAACTCAGGACCTCTGGAAGAGCAGTCGAGTGCTTTTAAGCCATTTCTCCAGCCCTTCTTTTTGAAAACTGTTCAATGCCTGTTTGTTGATTGGCAGTTTTGTTTCCTTGGTATCTAATATCTTCAGTTCTTTGTAAATTCTGTGGATATTAGCCCCTTGTGTAAAGTATACCTGAAAAGATTTTCCCCTATTCTGTGGGATGTTTCCCCTGCTGATAGTTAAGTTTTCATATAATCTAATCCATTGATACCTGAGGCTAGTTCCTGTGCTGATGTTGTTCTAATCAGAAAGGTCTCTCTGAACCTAGTATATTGCCTGTTTTATTTCAGTGCTTCGGGTTTTAAATTAAGGAATTTCATCCATTTTGAACTTTTTTTTTTTACAAGGTGAAAATTATAATCTGAGTTTATTCTTCTGCAGATAAGATATCTCATTTATGAGAGCACCATTTGTTGAATAGACTATCTTTTTTCAACTGTGTGCTATTTGTTTCCATTGTCAAAATTAAGTGGGCATAGCTTTGTTGTTTCATTTCTGGGTCCTCCCTTCTATTGGTCTTTGAGTTTTTAGTCAGTGCCAGTCTGTCTATCACTGTAGTTCAGTTTGGGTCACACTCTCAGTGAGTTCTTACTCCAGGATTACTTGACTAGTTGGGCTCTTTGGTGGTTCTATACGATTCTGTTTCTTTAATATATTCAGTATAATATATTTAATGATTTGTTTATGTAATCTGTGAAACATGACATCAGATTGTTGATAGATAATTGTAGTATATCTGTACATTTTGATAATACAGCCATTCCCATAGTATTCATACCTTCTGTAAGTTTCTCTTTCAGTGTCTTGAATTTTTTATTGTTTAGAGGACTTTTAATTCTTTGATTAGGTATATTTCTAAATACTTAATTTTTAAATTTTATTTTGAATGGAATATTTTTATAATGTATTTCTCTAAGAATACATAGTTAGAGTGTATGAAGACTACTGGAGTATTTTTGTAGGTTGGTTTTTGTATTCTGCAATTTTTCTGTGTTTATTAGATCTCAAGAGTTTTCTAGTAAACTATAGGTTTTTAAAGTCAGGGATCATTGCATCTATAATTTAAAAATAGTTTGACTTCTTCCTTCTTATTTTTATTCATCTCCTTTGTGTTTTTCTTTTGCTGTAGCTAAAACTGTATCAAATAAGAGAGGGGTGAATAGGAATTCTTAAGTCTTGTTCCTGGTTTTAGAGGAAATGGTCTCAGTTTGTCTCTATTTAATATAATGTAATTTATAGTTTTATTATATGTGCTTTATTATTTTGATGTATAGTCCATCTACTTCTAATATCCCCACAACTTTATTATGAAGGTCGGATATATTTTGTCAAATGCCTTTTTAATATTAATCAAAATGATTATGTGATTTCTATCCTTAAGTTCATTTATATGCCATATTATATTAATTTATATATGTGGACCAGTGTTACCTTTCCACAATGAAGCACACTTGATCATAACTTATAATCTTCTTGATGTGTGCCTGAATTCCATTTGCAAGTATTTTGCTGGGAATTTTTGCATCTGTTCATTAAAGAAACTGGTCAGTAGCTTTCTTCTTGTTGTTCTTGTGTCTTTACCTGGTTTGGGAACCAGAATAATACTGAACTCATAGAACAAATTTGGTAGTGCTCCTTCTTTTTCTGATTTGTGGAACAAGTCTAGAACTATTGGTATAAGATCTTTCTTGAAAGTTTGGTAGAATTCAGCAGTTAAGCCATCCTGGGCTTTTCTTTTCTTTTCACTGTGTCTTCCAAGATCTCATTACTTATAATGGATTGGTTTACATTATTGATATTTTCTAAGTTTAATTTTTTTAAGTGATAATACATTTAGAAATTTTACTATTTCTTCTGGCTTATCTAACTTTTAAGACTATTCTTTTTCATAACAGTCCCTAGTCATGTTCTAGTAGTTTGCTGGAGTTTATTGTAATGACACCTTTTGCATCTTGAATTTTGCTAGTTTCTGTCTTCTCCCTTTTTCTTTTTGTTAGATCAGCTAAGGATTTGTCTGTCTTACTAACTTTTTCAAAGAACCAATTTTTCGGTTGATTTTGTGTTTGGTTATTTAGTATTCATTTCATTCATGTATTCCCTAATCTGTATTGTTTCTTACTTACCATCTGCAGAGATATTCGCACTCCCGTGTTTATTGCTGCTTTGTTTACTCTAGCAAGGAAATAAAACCAATCTAGTTGCTCATTAGTAGAGGAATAGTTGAATAAAGTGTGGTACAGATTAGATATTATTGAGCTTTAAAGAAAAGAGAAATCAAAAGTTTGCAAGAAAATTGATGGACTTAGAATATATAATATTAATTGAGGTCAGATAGTTTCAAAAAGAAAATACTACATGTTTTTTCTTCATGGATTCTTCTGGCCTGTAATTTATGTATTATATAGATTCATATATAGTGCATATAAGCTGATAAATGTATATGTGTACATGTCTAAAGGAGAACAAGAAAAGGTAAATACTAGGCGATGAGGATGGGTGGAGTGCAGATGGAGGTCATAAGTTATAAACGGAAATGAAGCTCATTGTTTTTCTAGTTTTAACTCTCATGGATTTGGAGAAGGTGGCAGATAAATGCATAAAATTATTGAAGGTAAGATTCTGTGTTAAGTTCCACAGCTTCAGGATAACTTCTGTAACTATAGACGTTCATTGTGGTTTATAGACTTTGGGGTTGGTGATTTCTTTGTGTGATGGTGTTTATTCGCAAGTTCTCCACAATAAAGTTTTAGTTAAAGTTTTAGTATTGACATTCTGTTTCTAGTTCTCTTGCTTTTTATTTTTATATGTGGTTCTGTACTTACCAAATGTGATTATCACTGTGAGGAGAAAATTTTGCTGTTTAGTTATGATTATATTGCTTAATGCTGATGGCATGCTAAATTCCTAGGAATCCTAACAAACATCTACACTATAAAAGTGGTAGTGTGAGATTGTTTTCATGTACTTCTAGGAGATGAATTTCTTGGAACAATAATTATTAAGTTGCCTCAATACTAACATTCATATTAGATAGCATTACAATAAAAGACCTTTTATATACTAATTTAATTAACCAGACTTAGTGATTCTTTTCCACTTGATAAAATGTAACACATAAATCTTTGAAACATGAGAAATATCTTTGTAAAATTTTGCATATTTAATATCAAAATAATAAATCTTATTAAAGCTCTTTAATGTATATGTTAATTATATTTTACTAATAAGTGTAAGCTGTTAACTCCTAAAAACATGCATTTCTTTAGGTTTTTATTGTCTGTACATTTTCATAGAGAGTGCTGTGCTTTTAGTAAGAAAGAGAATGTTTTATCAAGATTATGTCTTTTTATGGCTCTAAGTACTATCTTTAAGTTCTTAAGTTTTCAATATTTATAGTGAGCTCATTCGTAACTTTTATTTTCTCCATATGTGCACATCTTTATGTAAACTACTCAACGTATTCAATCCTCTCGTTTTTATATTAGGAAGCAGTTCAGATACTTTTGAAGCATTCTGCTGATGTTAATGCTCGAGATAAAAATTGGCAGACCCCTTTACACGTAGCTGCTGCTAATAAAGCTGTAAAGTGTGCTGAGTCTTTGGTACCGCTTCTGAGTAATGTGAACGTGTCGGACCGAGCAGGAAGAACCGCATTACATCACGCGGCTTTCAGTGGTCATGGTGAGGTACGTGCATCCAGTTAGAGATTGATTGTCTGTCTTCTAGCCTCTAGTTTGCCTTCCTTTAATTCGTTCAGTTCCTAGGAAAAGAAAAAAGAAAAAAAAATCCTGATATTGACCTTAGCAATCCTGCTAGATCTTCTCCAGTGATGTAAGTGGTCCCAAATTAAATAATACTTACTACATACACTAGAATTTCATGGTGACCAGGAATGAGAGGACTGTCAACTGGCCATTCTTTCATTGTCAAGAAAGTGCAGGGAGACAGCAGTATCGTTGTTCTTTCAGAAGGAAGGTTAATAACAAAGAAAGGTGATGTTTGACAACTATGCTTTCTTCTAGTTTATTATTAAGGTAATACCTTAGTGATGGAACTATCAAAACATGAAAATTAGCCATCACAATGCTGGGGAGATGACTCAGTCCATAAAGTACCTTCTGTGTAAGCACACGGACCTGAGTTCAGATCTCCAGGACCCACATAGAAAGCTAGGGATGCTGGTGTGCACCCGTAGTGCCAGCATAGGGGGCAGAGACAGCCAGAGCTCTCCAAGTTGTTGATCAGCCTGCCTAACCAAAGTGGTGAACTCCAAGTGAGAGACCCTGTCTCAAAATAAGGTGGAAAACAACCGATATAGACACACACACCCTGCCCTACACATACACACACAAACACACACAAAGTTTACACGACACACAAAACATCAAGCATTGGCAAGCCTAGTTGAACCAGAGTTAGAAGACCCTTTATCCAGTCCCTCACTCCCGCCATCTGCCTGCCTTCTTTTCTTTATTTCTTTTTGTGCTGTTGTTCTGCTCTTCACTTGCCTTCCTTAATTTAAGCTGAAATATTGCTATGTTCCAAACTCTTAAACTCCAGGCTGTCCTCCTTCCTCAGCCTATTCTAAGCAGTTAGAACAACAGTGTGCCCAGATCCTAGTCCTTCCTTTTGAAGACACAGAATCAGTTTCTGCATGGTGTTCTCAGGGTTGTGCAGCTGGAACCTAGGGGCTTCATTGTCTTTTCACTGCAGTGCTCTGAGTCCTTGCATCAACTGTAGCGTACAACACAAAATGGAAAAACAATTATAAATATGATAATGTTAGTATTGGCTCATTATGAGATAAGTAGACTTTGTAATAATTTGTTTTAAACACGGTAAATCTACCATAGACGATTAAATTAAATTTCAGACATTACTCGTGTGGTTACGTTACATTCTAATAACATTTTAGGTGTAAATAACAATACAACTTCTATTTAAGTATTCAAACTTCAGACTTTTAAGATTTGTACTTACTTAAATGTTCTTAAAATACTGTGTAGTTACAAAATGGCATCTTAAAAGAGCCTGATTTTCAGTAACACAGTGAACCCCTCCCACGTTATCATACTATATTAAATGTCCTTCAACTAAAGCCATTCAGTGTAAGAAACATTAAGTTAAATAATCATAAGGCATATTTAGGAATAATTCTACTTATGAATCTCAATGAAACTGTTTACTTTTATTCCAGATGGTCAAACTACTCTTGTCCAGAGGTGCCAATATTAATGCTTTTGACAAGAAAGATAGGCGCGCAATCCATTGGGCAGCATATATGGGTATGTGCTTTTTACATTTGCTTTTGACAGTATAGTTAGGGGAAATAATGCAGTTATACAGTATCTGAGAGTGCAACCCAAGCAGAACAGGTAGAGGAGATGTGTTGCAGCATGCACTAGATCTAGTTTATAAAACTGAGAGAAGAAGGGGCCTCACAGATGGTGGCCTGGGATGTTGAACTCATTCTCCGATCCAACCTTCTTTTACTGGATTATTAAAGGATAAGTTGTGAAGATGCATTGAGAAGATGCATCTTATTAAACTGGAGATAAAGTTGAAGTGCTACTGTCTTTGCTTTGTATGCACAAGGCCTTGAGTTCAATCTCTATCACTGAAAAAAAAATAAAAACTAAACCCTATTATTATGAGCAGAGAGAGGGAGAGAGAGAATGTGTGTTCATGTGTTCACACATGCACATACATGTTCATGTGTGTCAGGTCAGCTTCCAGTATCATTCCTCAGGAATTATCCACCTTATTTTCTGAGTCATGGCCTCTGACTAGGACCTACGGTTATATTAGACAGACTAGCCAAAGAGACCTAGAGACCTGCTTGTTCCCAGCTCCCCAGCAATGGGATTAAAAGTGTGCACTTCCACCCCTAAGGGTACCATTTTAGTCACATACCCTATTTTGATGGCCAAAAACCTGAAAATGTGATGTTTAATGCCAAAAATAAGTGCCTCTTATATAAGGAAAAATAAATAACCAGGAGTACTGTTTTCATCCTAAAGTCTTTTACTCTGTGTGGATTTTTATATCCTTAAGTCTTTGAAGACTTTTCTGAATAGTCTGTTGTAGGTTATTCATTGGGACAGTTTAGAAACAGTGTATGTGATTTTAAACAACACATTCTGTGTTAAAAAAGGTATGCACAGTAAGTGGAGTATAGTTGGCCTTTCACTTGGAAGGAATTAGGTTTGACATAACAGACTATTTTCATCAAATGAAGACCAGAATAATATTGCTTGAAGTTGAACTTCTGAAATAGTTAAGTATGTGGATCTCAGTCTGGGCCTTAGCATGGCTTGGTTGTCCTTGGTACTGTTGATTATAATTAAAAGGGTATTCTTTGTTTTGAAGATAGCAGTACATTCTTGATCTACCTTGTGTTGTTATAACAGAATACACAGGTTAGGTAATTTATTCTGAGCAGAAGTTCATTTCTTTCAAATTTTGGAGTTTTGGAAGACCAAGTGAGGGTTCTGTCATCTGGTCAGTACCTTCCTTCCTGCTGCGTCATGTCATGACCTGACAGAACAGGTCATCACAAGGTGAAACAGATGTTAAATGGCCTTGAGATAGAGGAACAAAATCTAGTCAAGGTTAACATTAGAAATAAATTGTATTGTTCTTAGTTATTCTCTCTACCACTATTTTCCAAAAATATTCTGAATTCTTAGATTTTTTTTCAATTGTCTTGAATTACAACATGAATATTAATCATTATGCATTAGAAAATTAATGTGCTATTTTATATTTCTTAAAAGGTATTTAGGATATATTTAATAATTTCTATGTGCTGATAGTTTTTTTTGCTTGTTTCTTTGGTGTTTGTTTGTTCATATATTTTCAGGTCACATTGAAGTAGTGAAATTACTTGTATCTCATGGAGCTGAAGTGACGTGTAAGGATAAGAAGTCTTACACACCTCTCCATGCAGCAGCCTCTAGTGGAATGATCAGTGTAGTCAAGTACCTTCTAGATCTTGGAGTTGATGTAGGTATTTAGATTGAGCAGCATAAATTCATGTATTCTGTGTTTTGTTATTCTGTTGTCAGAATATAACAGTAATATATTTGTCCTTTTACCAAATCTTTCTAACTCTTTTCACTAGCTAGTATACTGATATGATCAGTATATGTGTCTAAGTGAGGATTACTATCCTGTGATGAAACACCATGACCAAAAGCAACTTGGGGAGAAACAAGTTTATTTGGCTTATGCTTCCATATCGCTTCCATCATCAAAGGAAGTCAGAAGTCGATCCTAGAGGCAGGAGCTGGTGCAGAAGCTATGGAGGAGTACTGCTTACTGGCTTGCTCCTCATAGCTTGCTCATCTCACTTTCTCTTGAACCCCAGATGACCATCCCAGGAATGACATCCCTCACAATGGGCTGGGCCCTGTACATCAATCATCGGTTAAGAAAATGAACTATAGATTTGACCATAGCCCAGTTTTATGGAGGCAGTTTCTCAATTGAGGTTCCCTCCTCTAAGATGACTCTTGATTGTGTCAGGGTGACATAAAACTAGTCAGTATAATAGGTACTTAGACAAACTATGTAAAGAGTTAAAACCTATTCCAAAGATGAGTGATTTGCCCAAAGTTTCTCTTTTCAGTTCCTGTAGCTCTGTTTCTTCCAGTTCTCTGGGTGCTAACAGATCAGACACATGTTGACTAGGTAGCTGTGTTATTATCAATTTTCTCAGCCAGTAAGTCTAACTTTATTTTAAATGACTATAGCATTATGGGATACTGGCAAAAGCAAGGAAGAGAGGAAGACAACATATATATATAAAATATATAATATTATATATAGTTTTATATATGTATGTATATATAGTATATGTGTGTATTATAAATACTATATAGTCACTATATAGTACTACCATTCTTTTTGGCTAGGAAAGGATGCTAATCTCTTGCTATATATTTGATCCCTGAATAAAAATCCATCTAGCTTTTATGTATCATACTTTAAAAAAACATGTCCTTTACTCCCACTTGTAATAGATTTACTCTTTTGGTTTTGGGGACAGTCTCATTGTATAGCCCAAGTTGACCTCAAATTTGGAATTCTCCTGTCTCAATCTGCAAGTGCTTACGTAGTAGTGTATGCCACTGTCACTGCTCTAACGTTATTTACTCTTATTGTAGGAGCATGTGAGTTAAGTTTACTGGTTTTTCAAAGCAGTAGATGTGGAAAAAAAGAACAAAGAGAGGGAGACAAAGTTTTAATTGCAAAAGCTGTTAAAAAGTATGTGTTTCTAGTTTGACAAGATACGACAGGACTGTGAGAAACACTTTTCTAAAAACAAGGAATACATGGAAAATGTGGGAAATAGCATTTGCAAAACACCCAAACATATTGTTGAGTGGGACCCTGAGAAGTACAAGATGGTTACAAGTTTCAGTTTGTTAACAGTTCTCGTAGCTCTCTTTCAACCAATTAGCATAATGGCCTTAAAGGATCTCTGAACTAGATGAACAAGCTATCCTTGCCTCCACTCATCATTTGTAGTGAATTCTCTCTTAGCTCAAAGACTTTTGAAAATACATTGTTTTTGTATTCTTAAAATAACTCTTGTGGAGGAATTTAATATTGTATGTGTGAAGCACATTCTCTAAATGTATGTAGCCCATTTAAAATGAAATTGCTTATTGTTAGGTCTATTATTGTAAAACAACTTTAGGATTATAAACCTCATGTTTGTATTTATCCCTTTTTCTATAACTAATAATTTAAAATAGTAATAAAATTACTTCACATTCACATTTTTTCCTATAGATGAATGAACCAAATGCTTATGGAAACACACCTCTTCATGTGGCCTGCTATAATGGACAAGATGTTGTTGTAAATGAGCTCATAGACTGTGGTGCTAATGTGAATCAGAAGAATGAAAAAGGATTCACTCCTTTGCACTTTGCTGCTGCATCAACACATGGAGCACTGTGTTTAGAACTTCTGGTTGGCAATGGGGCTGATGTCAATATGAAGGTATGAAACAATTGGAATCCATGCTTTAAGTATGTAGTTAACTGTCTAAAACAACATTCATAACATACCGTCCAGAATTATAAAGGATCCACTAGTAAACTAAGAACGTGGATAAGAGTCATGCAGTGGTGGTGCATGCCTGTAATCCCAGCACTTGGGAGGCAAAGGCAGGCAGATTTCTGAGTTCAAGGACAGCTAGGGCTACACAGAGAAACCCTGTCTCAAGAAAAACCAAAAAAGAACATGGATAAAGCCAGATGTGGTGGTGCATACCTTTAATCCCAGCACACTGGAGGCAGAGGCAGACAGATCTCTCAGTTTGAGGCCAGCAGAACTACACAGCGAGACACTGTCTCTACTGTCAACCCCACCACTCCTCCCAAAAGGAACATGGATTAATTTTTAAAATCTTATGCTGAATCAGAGAAAGAATTTTATACATTTTTCCCTCTATGTAAGATTCTAGAACAGATGGAATTCTGTTTATTTGGAGTTCCAGAATTTATAGTTGGGGGAAAATAACAGATCAGTTGTTGCCCATGGGTCGGAAGGAGAGGTCACCTGGGCACGGAGCATGAGGAGACCTTACAGGGTAACAAGGCTGCTTTGTGCTTTGGCAGGGATTTGTGTACTGTAGAGAAGCACTCATGAAAACCCACCATGTGTGCTTTTAACATTAGTGCCCTTCATTATCTGTAAACTTTGTTTTAGAAAGGAGACTCCAGATATTGAATAGTGATACATCCTGATTGTCACACAATGATGACACATAACTACCTCTAAAGCATCAAATAATTCTATTGATAATGCGATAGAAAACTGGAATAAAGTGTTAGTGCTAGACTCCAGATGGTGTATGTGTATAGATACTCATGCTGCAAGACTTTTTTTGAAATTGTTCTTTTCTGAAATTTCTGTTTCAAGATTTTTCATGGTGTTAGAATAGAAACATTGGTGTCTTTTACATATAAAGATTATCACTTGGCTTTTTGTTCATAATTGCTTTCAGGAGTAACGTAAGCATTTTAGAAATATGTTAAAATTCAGGAGTCCAAATAAATTTATCTTCACTGTGTAAATCTGTGAGAAATACAGGTAACCAAGATTTCAAGCATTATTATTTTATAGTACGTAGTCATTTTTGATTGTTAAAAGGTATTTTCACTGTTCCTGGGTTTATTCATCAGTTTGTTATTTAAGCACTTGACATAACCCATCTTGTATTATGAAGAAAACCACAGTCAATCAAATTTTTAGGGTTAGTAAAAATTCATCAGCTTACAAATACTGTTTATAGAGAATTTCAACCCACTTTGTACATGGTTATAGATGAACACTGCCTTGCCTAACAAACAGCGATATGCTGACCTCCTGAAGAAGTGAAGCAGCATTAGGTCTACCAGGAGGACTTAGTTCATTTATCCTACCCTTCACCCCCCTCAACTGAGGGGCAGATTTATTTCCATCATTTTCAAGGAAGAAAGACCAGAAAGTATCATTAAGAGTCTCTATGATGCTTTAGGTTAAGCTGTCTTTTTAAGTTATTTTAAATTTTAAATTATCTTATTACTTTACATTTATGTTATTTTGCTTGTTTATTCCTGGTGCCCATGGAGGCCAGAGTGGGGAGTCAAATGCCCTGGAACTGGAATTACACTTGTGAGTCACCATATGGGTGCTGGGAGTTAAACTGGGGTTACAGGTGCTCTTAGCTGCTGAGCCATCTCTCTAGCCCCTAAACTGTCATTTTAAAGAATTTGTTTAGTGGTTGTAGAAATAATCAGTAAAGTGGCTTGCCCAGCAGGCCTGATGACCTTAGGCCAATAATAAACACTGTCTTAAAAAAACAAAGTGAGTGGCTTCTGAGGAACAGTACCTGATGTTCTCTGGCCTCCACATGTATACACACTCACATTTGCACACTCGAACACATACAGAAATATGCACTTATAGATAAGCAGTTTTGCACATACTTGTAATTCTAACCTTGGAAGCTAAGGCAGGAGGAGGAGGATTTTTGAGGCTACCCTAAGGTATAATAGCAATACCATATCTCAATTAGAAACAAAATATACATGTATGTGTATGTATATGTGTGCATGTATATATGTATGCTTTCAATCCTCAAGACATGTAGTAACATTTTTTTTAATTGATGGCAGGTTTCAGGTTTTGTTTTGTTTGAGACAAGGTCTCACTGTATAGCATGTCTGGCCTAGAATTGGCTAGAATTGGCTGTGCAGACCAGTCTGTCCTGGCGCTCTTTAGAACCTCCTGCATCTGTCTGGAGTTTAAAGGCAGGCACCACCACACCCAGGTGATCGTTTTCCCCAGCCCAGAAAAATAAAAAATTTTGTGCGGTAAGGAGAATTACTTTTTTCCCCTAAAGATTTAAAAAAAAAATTATCTTAATGGACTTCAAAAACAAAGAGTAAATCTAGTTTTTTTTAAAGTTTCTATGATACTTGTTTATGATAAAATGTCTAAAATTAATTTATTGCCTATATTTCATGGAAATAATGAAGGCTTACTTATTCTTTTAGTTTTTCAGCTATATGCTGCTATATTCAAAGGATAAAATTAGATTTTTAAAGATATCAGTTTATACACTAACTTGATAATAAGTCGTTTGGTCATTTCAGTGTCTCTGTTGAAAACTCTCTTACCTATGATTGTTTTTGTTTATCTTTTCTTAGGAAATTTAAATTGGTACTCTGTTTTCTAAAAGGTTAAACTTATAAAATGCTCGAAATAGGGGACATAATGTCCTTAATGGTTTATAAAATTCAGTACTGACTTTTGTATATCACATGAGGACTTTTTGTTAGTTGACAGAGGGTATGTCTTAGTGATTAAGCAGATTTGAAAGCAGTGGCCTCCAATACATACCATAAAACTTGCCTAATGGTTTGTAATAGACCTTTCGGTTCAGTTGTCTGAATTGTATTGGGGCTAAATTCCATTGAAGCATGTTTCTTGTGTTGATGGCTTCTGAAATGCCATCTAGCTCTGAAATTGTACAAAGATTATTGATAGCTCTAGGTTTTCAACCAATAAGAATTTTCAGTACCCCCCCATCCCCCCTCACCCCCCAAGCTTGCAAGTCTTTTACTTTACACAAGCTACAGTTACCTGAAAGGAAGGAACCTCACTTAAGAAAATGCCTCCATAAGATCCTGCTGTAAGGCATTTATTGTCTTGATTTCTTTCTTTGTTTGGTTTCTTGGTTGGGTGTGTGTGTGTGCGCGCATGCGTGCGTGCCATGTGTGGGTGCGTGCGCACGTATTTTGTTTGTTTTATTTTGGTTTTTCAAGACAAGGTTTTTCTGAGTAGCTCTGGTTGTCCTGGAACTCATTCTGTAGACGAAGCTGGCCTCAAACTCTCAGAGATCCGCCTGCCTCAGCCTCCCGAGTACTGGGATTAAACACACAACAGTCTTTTATTTTCTTAATTAGTGATTGATGAGGTAGGGCCCAGCCTATGTGGGTAGTTTCATCTCAGAGATCCTGGGTTCTCTGAGAAAGCAGGCTGAGCAAGCTGTAGAGAGAAAACAAGTAAGTAGCACTCCACCATTGCCTCTGCATCAGCTCCTGCCTCCAGGGTCCTGCCTTGAGATCCTGTCCTGACTTCCTTCAGTGATGGACAGTGATATGGAAGTGTAAGCCAGATAAACTCTTTCCTCCCGAAGCTGTTTTTGTCTTGGTGTATCACCACAGTAATAGTAGCCCTGACTAAGACAGTTTCCCTCGCTGTTTTTGAAGACAGTCTTTCATGTAGCCCAGACTGGCTTTTTAACTTGCTATAAACTGAGGTTGGCCCTCTACATCGTAAGTGCTGGGATTATCTAAAGGTGAGTATAGCCACTCTGCCTGGCTGTCTTTATTTTGAGACAGTTTACCGATTACCCCAGCCTGGCCTCAGGTTCATTGGTCTTCCTGCTTCATCTTCTTGAGTGCTGAGATTGTGAACAAGACCAGCTGTTCTGTTCTTTAGAACAACTTTTTCTTCCACATCAGTCTACTTAGCCACAATGGCCAGTAGCCAATATTCCATAACCTCCCTGATGTTGCAAAAGTTTTATGCAAAGAAATTCAAATCATTTAATTCCCACTTGTAAAATGTTTATGAAAATCGTTTAATCTCTCCCATTCCATAAAACTTTTGTCCACACAAAGGCCTTGCTACTTTTCTGGAACCTTCTAACCTCAGTTCCTTCATTTCTATGCAGCAATTCTTTTAAAACTAGACACCCCCCCTCCCCAAAAAACTGTCACATGCCTTTAATTCCAGCACTCAGGAGGCAGAGGCAGTCAAATCTCTGCATGTTTGTGGACAGCCAGGGCTACACAAAGAAACACTGTCTAGAAAAAGAAAAACAAAGAAATTTTTTTATGCTGGGTAGTGGTAGCACACTCCCAGCACTTGGAAGACAGAGGCAGGTGGATCTCCGAGATTTTTGAGGTCAGCCTGGTCTACATAGTGGGTTCCAGGACAGCCAGCACTAGATGTTGAGATCCTGTCTCAAGAGAATGAATGAATGAACAATAAAATTTTTTTAACCAAACAAAATATATCACACTGAAGTTGTAGCATGAAACTACTATAAAATATATGACTTTTGTTGTTGCTGGGTTTTGATAACATTTCCTAGACTATTGGTGATCTCTTTACTAGCTGGCAAGATGGCTTAGCAGATCAGGCTTAAGCCTCACAACTTAAGTTTGATCCCTGGAGCCCACAGGTTGTCTTCTGGCCTCCACACGTGCACCATGACATTAGCATGTGTGCAAAACATAAATAATACATAAATAGATGTAAAAAATTAACTTTTACCTTGACTCTAATATGATTTTAGATGGTTAAAGACAATCATTTTTGTCCAATTTAAAGAGAAATAAATGTCCTCTTCTACTAGTGTTAGGGCATATTTTTCAATTGGTAATCTTAATTTCTTCTTCATTTATATATATACCTTCTATAATTAGTATGTAGAAAGTAAAAATATCCTAATGTTCTCTATAAGCCTATAGAGGTCCATCTCTTATTAGCTAGAAGACAAAGTGAAATTCTTTAATCTCGGGCTCTATGTTTCCACATTTATAAAACAGAAGTAATAGTGTATTTATATATACATTTTATTATATTTATACGCATGTGTGTGTAGTGTATTTGCTTGCGTGTGTGTGTATGTGTGTATCATAGGACAACTTGCAGTATTAGGTTCTCTCCTCCTAGTGTCTGTCCAGGGATCAAACTTAAGTCATCAGGTTTAGCAGTGAGCTCTTTTCCCTCTAGCCCATCTTCCTGGCCTGAAAATAAGAGTATCTATCTATCTGAGGGTTATGAGGATTAAATGACTGGCATTTATAAACTATTTTGAAATTATACCTAAAATGTGTTTATAGTACCTAAACAATGTTAACTGAAGTCATATCTATCAAATTCCACTATATTATGAATCCTCTTTATTTTTTATCTGCTTTACTTTTTGTCTACAAAAATGACTGAATAAAATTAACACTGAGTTGAAATTTCTGTCATAGTGAACATTTTTGGAAACATGAAACTAGAATGCTTTTGTTAAAATCTTCATGCTTTTTCCCTGGTTAAAGGAATAAAATGTCAAATAAAGTAACAAGTATAGGTATGTTATATAAGTAGTAATATTTAGACTGCAACAAACATACATAAAGTATAGATAATATCCTCATTTTCAGTTTGAGGAAGTAAAGGCTCAAAATTGTTTGTCCAAATTCCTGCTCTGCTTCTGGAGTCCACATGCACACGTGCTTCTCATCCTTCCTCCAGAGCTTAGAAATTCCTTCGATTGGATTAAAGAAACAGCTGGGCCTGGGAGTGCATCCCTGCACTTAGGAGCCTGAGCCGGCAGATTACAAGCTCAGAGCCATTCTGAAATATGTAGTGAGTCTGAAGTGACTGTGTCCCAAAACAAGCTAGGATAAGTCTAGAATCAAATGCCTTTGTAACTATCCATGTCTCTGTGACATGAAAAGTTTTACAGGCTTAGTACAGACTTGGAACATTTATCATAGTATATGTACAGAAGGGCATGCTGCATCGTGCTGAAGGATTAGGAACGCAAATATTTTCTTTCCATTAACTAACTCACCAGAAGATTTTAGAGATTTAAAAAAAAAAACAAAAAAACATTTAACTAGCAAGAAGAAAATAATATCACATTACTCAGGCATTATTTTACATTTGAAATCTCTTCTGAACTATAGGAAAGTACTGCCAGCCAGTCTGATTATCTTAAATAATTCAAAAAAGTAGCTAACAATGTTGATTACAAATTAAGACATGGTATTTAAGATAACTTAGAGTGACCTAAGGTGGAGGTACAAGGCGTGAGGTGAAGGTGGCACTTGGGAAGCACATGTGACTGTAGCTCCTAAGACTTGCTTCTTGTGTAATGTTTATAAATTTATGTAAGGAAATACGTAAAGTACAACTAAGGAATGCATATTCTGGGTATAGCATAGTAATTGAACAATTTTTCTTTGTTCCATTATTTCAGAGTAAAGATGGGAAAACCCCACTACATATGACTGCCCTCCATGGTAGATTCTCCAGATCACAAACCATTATCCAGAGTGGTAAAAAGTATTTCTGTTTGTGTTTCTTTTATTTCTTCAATGACGTTTGGGAAGGTTTTTTGTCGTTGTTTGTTTTGTTTTATTTTTTGTTTGTTTGTTTGGTTGGTTGTTTTTTTTTAATCCACAAAGTAAATGGCACTGTGGAAAGAACTGCTATAGCAGTGAACATACAGTCAAGATTTCATTTCAGATTTCTTGAAAATCAGCACAGGATAAAATAATATGAATACATGCCATTCAGATATTTCTACTTCTCTGAATTATTAATTTCCTTCCTTTCTCTCCTGAGGGAGTAGCAGGGAGGAGTGTCCCTGCAAGACCTTGGCTGGCCTGAGTTCACAGTCCTCCTACATACCACACGTACTGCCTTGCCCAACTGTGAAAATATATATATATATAGTGTTAACCTTTTCTTTTCTCATTATTGCTAATTGGAAAACTACCTTTCTACATGTAGTATATATTAACATGAGCTTTGATGCATTTTCACTTTTTCCCTGTTTGAATGCTTTTTGAACTCTTCTTAGGGTTTTAATTTGTTTTCTGCTCTTTATTCTCTTGTGTTTGAGTTAGTACTAGACAAATTAAACTTTTAAATAATTGTATGGCTATTAATGTAAATCTTTTTCTCAGACCACATTCCAAAGGACTGTTTATTAATCGTCCTTAAGATGTTTTGTTGCTCTTATTAAGTTTTTATTTTATGTACATGAATATTTGCCTGAATGTCTTTTTGTGCACCACATTGCATAGGGGGCCCATGATGACCAGAAGAGGGTGTCAGATTCCCTGGGACTCGAGTTACAGATAGTTGAGAACGTCAATGTAGGTGCTGAGAATTGAACCCAGGTCTTCTGAAAGAATGTCCTGTGCTCTTAACCAATGAGCCAGCTCTCCAGCCCCTTGTTGGCATTTAACAAACATTCTTTTATGTGTAGGTATGCTGTATGTGTGTAAGAAAGAGAGAGCGAAAGAAAAGTATACAGGTGGACATGTGGGGATCAGAGGCTAGCCTCAGATGTTAGTCCTTACCTCTCCCTTGTTAAGATAGTCTTAGGATGTTAGCTCCACACTTGCAGGCCCTCGGGCTTCCAGGGATTCTCATTCCCACCTCCCAACTCATCCTGTGAGCATTTGACTTACAGATACCCAACTTTACTGAATTCTTTTCCTCATGTTTAATGGCAGGCATTTTGCCTACTGAGCCATCTCCTCAAGAACCTCTTTGTTAGCTTTGTGTTGCTAGAATTCTGCAAGGAGGTGGGGGGAGCTCATGATCCAAATATTTGTAAAGTATTGTAAGCAGTTGACTTCATGAAGCATAGGACTGCTCTAAAGTACTGCTCTAAAGCAGTGTCTTTAGCATAGTGGTCTCTAGACTCATTGCACCCTAGAACTCTTCTGTTGATTTAAATATGTTTAAATCCTATACTCAATAAGACTTAACTATACAGTCGGTAACTCCAGTAAATATGTTGTCCGTTACTCTATGCTTGAACATTTTACATTACATTGCATTTTACAGTTTTGGCCAATCTGTATATAATCTGGTGTCTCACATTACGTTTTTTATTGCAGGAGCTGTAATTGACTGTGAAGATAAGAATGGGAACACCCCTTTGCATATAGCAGCCCGGTATGGCCATGAGCTGCTAATCAACACTCTTATTACAAGTGGTGCTGACACTGCAAAGTAAGTAGTGCTCGCAGGAGTGCTGACAGCTGTGTGGAGAGCAGCCAGTGCACTAAGCGTGCACTGAGAGTTCATCTTCAACATTGGAGTGGGTGGGGAGGTGGGTGGTTTTTCTTTACCTTTTGTTTTTGACGCTGATAGGTTTAAAAGGTTTTATGTATAATTTTATTTGGTTAGTCAGTGTGGCATGTTTTTACATTTCTGTTTCTTTTTCCTTCAGTATAAATAATATAAAGTTGTGATAAGAAATTTAACTCTATCCCTTTGTTTTCAAACTAGAAGTTCTAAAAATTGTACACACCCAAATGCTTTTTTCTTGAACCAGCTGTAGACAGTGGTTTCAGACTAATGTGCAGAGCCCAGGAATTCCCTAGTTGCTGGTACAAAGTGGTCCCCAACCCTCAGCCCCAGCTTCTTTAATTAATAAGAAAGTTTACTCTTAATTGTTTTACATATTAAAGTTGCCCTATAAATTTTTAAAGTATGAATTATTTTGTGTATATTCTGCAAAAATCACAATCATATTCAAATTAGTGTTTCCAAGTCCTGCATATCATGTTATATGCATTCATGAGCTATTGTAAGCTTTTTATATGTTCATAAGTGATATACTACTATATACATGGTCTTTGTGGCTCAAAGTGTGTATTACTGTTCATTTAGCAATGACTATAGAGGCTTAAGAGTTTACACATTTCTGTAGAGAGCTCTATTTAAGTTATGGGGTTTAATTTTACTATATAAGAATACATACAATATTCTCCTTATTTACAGTTAAGTTGCTTTCCAATTTTCAACATTACAGAATGACTGAGATGAGTGTTCTTGAGCATATTACCTTGCAGAAATGGTTTTAAATGGTGGGGTGAGATGGGGCAGAAGTTTTGTTCCTTGAGCAAATACTTAAGAGACATTTTGCTTGGGGAAAACAATATCAATGACATATTTCAGAGGTGTTGCTGGCCATTCAACATATACAGTATAGACCCATGAGTATGCAGTGAGTCTATAATGAGGATAGTGCCAAGGTTAGACAAACTAGCTTTGGAAAACTGTAGCTGGGTGATGAGTTATGCTGCTTTTCAATGACTGCCCAGATTTTTCTCTAAAGTATTAAGAAGTTTCTACACAACCAATTATCTTTTACTTAAGTGATATCTTTATAATCTATTTCAATTATTATATTTTTCATGTGTTGTAATGAAGTTTCTGTTCTATTAACTTAAGGCGTGGTATACATGGAATGTTCCCACTCCATTTGGCAGCCTTAAGTGGTTTTTCAGATTGCTGCAGGAAACTCCTTTCTTCAGGTAAGCGGAGCCCTCACAGACCACTTGTTGGTGCATGCTTGCCTGTGCTCTCCTGCTCTTTCCCATCCTCCTTCCCTAACTATTGTCACAGTTACCTCATCAGCTCTGAGCAATACTTTACAGATTCCCTTTGTTAATTGGTTCATGGGGTGTAGAGTGTCCACAGAGCAGCTTTTACCCAATGACGGCAATCTTCCCTCCTTGTCCTATTCAGCTGGTCCTAGACACAAGACACCTTAACTGTGTGTTCCATTCCTTTGGATCTTCATTTTGAGCATTAAAAGTCATAATATGAATATCTTACAGGCTCATGAAATTATTAATTCATTACCAGTACATAGTTTTAAATGCTATTACTAGTTGGTATGGATTCTTTTTAGTATTACTGCAAACTATGATCCTTATTAAGTACATTAAATTACTGACTGTAAAAGATTTAATTAATTTTAAATTATTTTTTATTTCTCAGTATATAAGAAAGTTAAATATTAGCATTCCTGTTTACTGAAATAGAGTAATGAGGTTTCAGTAAAAATATTATAGAGTGAAACACACACTCTTCTGAGGTTTAGGGGAAGTTGTTATTGTTAATGCATGTGAGATATTTTATGTGTATAAATTCATTGTTGTGTTTGTTTTATTTGAGTATCAACAGGTGTTCATATAAAGCTGATTATCCCCACTTAGCATGAAAAAGAATGCTAAAAGTGCTAGCCGGTATTAATAATAGCCACATCGAACAAAGTACATACCCTCTTTTTAGAAGGCAGGGGGTGATGAGTGGAGAGTCTAAAGCCAAAGCTAACCTTGAACTTGGCAATTCTCCTGTTTCTGCTTCCCAGGTGCTCAGATAACAGGTATTTATCATCATACCTGTCTAAAGTGCTTTACTGAGATATCTGTATACTATACACTTACACATTTACTCATTTAATATGTAGAGTTCAGTATTTATAATACGTTCATGTGCTTATATAACATCCATTCTGAAGTATCTTTAATCCCTATAAAAGAAACACCATTAGCATAGTGCAGTATATTAGCCACCTAATAATACAATTTTTATAGAATCACCTAACAAAATCTTTAATGACTGGCCTTTTTCATTTGTTCTTGAAGGGTCTGTTATCAATATTTCATTTCTTCTTCTTGTTGACTATTATTCCCATTGTACCCTGTAGCCTTTTAGAAATTAGAATAGTTTTGTTTGCCTGCCTGCCTGCTTGTGACACATTTTATACCATGTTACCAAGGCTTGCCAAGACTCAGGTGATCCTCCTACTTTTGTCTTCTGTGAAGCTTGGACGATGAGACTGAAGGGCCGAGGTGTGAGCCATCACTCCTGGCAGAGCCCTGTAGACAAGCACTACGGGTTTTTGTTGTTGTTGTTGTTTTGTGTTTTTGTTTGTTTGTTGTTGTAATGTTGTACATTACTAGTGTGTTTTTCTTTATTCATTTTGTTCATTAAGAATATATGTTTGCTTAGGGTTGAAAAGAGGAATGTGATATTTAACATTTGTGGCTATACTATCTTAATGCAAAGTAATACATCTGTAATATTATATAAGAGAAAAGATACATATTCGTTTTTATAGGATTTGACATAGATACCCCAGATGATTTTGGCAGAACCTGTCTACATGCAGCTGCAGCTGGAGGGTATGTTAATAGTATTTTTATTTCTTTTAAAAGATACAAGGTGGAATTATGGAAGTCATTGTTAGAGTATACATTTACTATCTCAAGACTGCCTGGGGTCAGTCAGGGAGGGGCAGAGGAGGCGGGAGGGAGCTCAGTCTCTATGTCCCTTTTTATTAGTTTTGAGTCATCACAAAATAAAAACTGAACCATGACTGGATATTAACAAAAGACAGTTCAAGACAGCAAAATTTGTTTTTGTTTGTTTGTTTCATTTTGTTTTTTTTGTCTTCTTTCAACTAAGTCATAAGTATCAAGCAGGAAAGAACAAACCTACAAAAGGAAATGTTACTTTTTATATGAAAAAGTAATTCCTAAACAAATAAAAATGTTCATGAAATGATGAGAACATCAAAAACATTATGAATACACTGAATAATACTAAGAAAAATATTGATGATGCAGTTACATCTTGGCTCAGAAGAAGAAATGTAATTAGAACATTTTAGACTAAATTTTATTTAAATTATTTCAGTTCCCCAAGCCAGCCCCCCCCACCCCCAATTAGATTTTTGAGGCAGTCTTGCTTTGTAGCCAAGACTGCTTGCTGTATACCACTCAGTCCTCCAAACCCTTGCCTCTGAAGTGCTGGGATTATAAGCATGCAGCACCCTCCTTGTTTGCACTTAAGTTATACCAAGTACTCTGGGTAGAGCTAGTCAGTCAGTTCTACTGAATGAACAAAACTTCTGCTCTCTGAAAACATTGTTACCTTAATTCTTCAGATAATTTAGATTTGTGTTAAGCCATTTAATCCATGAGCACGTTATTTCTAGTGATAAGTCCTTAATATTTCCTATGATTTCAAAGAACAATTGTGCTGAACCAAGGATGTTTGCATTACAGAGATGAATTGAACATATTTGAATCCCTTCTTTATTCTTTTAAGGTCACCAGAGGACATTTCAGTTAAAACCTAATTTGTATGTAACTTGCCTACAGAAGTCAACAGGCATGCTTTTCATTATAATAAACAAAGCTAATGTTAGACTTACAAAAATCTATAGCAAGCATATAAGAATGTTCTATAATTTTAACTAAGGTTCAGTCTGAATAAATAATAATACTATAGAAGACAGTGGGAGAAATTGACTTGCCATCATTATATGTGTTTTAAAGTTACAGAATTTGTTTGTTTTTAATTCTTTTTATTGTTTTAAACCCCCTTAAATTTAAAACATTTAAATGTAAGTATTGTTAGAAAATTATTTAAATTCCGAGTCCAGATTTTCTACCCTGATTTTGGTTATTGAATTCCTGGATAAAAAACACACACAGCCTTTATATTTACAACAAGCCCTAAACAGCACAATAGCTCCATGCTGTTAGAATGTGCTTTCCTATCAATAACACCAGCTTGTTACTTACTATTTACAGCTCTCCATCTGGGCTGCTCTTAATTCCAATTGGCCAGCCCACATGGAGTAAATGTCTTTACTCCTAACCCATGGCAGCTTCTTGCTCCTTCCTGAACTGTCTTCCTCTTCCTCGTCCTCCTCTCCTGCAAGCCCTGCAAGCCTGTGACGCCTAACCCCCACCTTCTCTGCCCAGCTATTGGCTGTTGGCATCTTTATTTACCAATCACAATTAACTAGGGGCAAGGGCACTTAGCTATGTGTGGATTCTCTCTTCTCTGGAGCAGCCAGTTTTGGGGGCCCAAATTAGCCTTAGAATACGAGCAGTATCAGGTTAAACCACTACAAAAAAAATCTCTTAGAATCTCTTAAAAATGTGATCTTCTTTTCTACAGAAACATAATTCATTTGTTTATTTCTCATGTGCCAGTATTTCTGTATATCATTTTTAAATACTAAACATAATGTGAAATAATCCTCATTTTAAAACATACATTTATACTTCTTTAAGCCTACCATTTTTATCATAAAAATCACTGACAATTATACTTTTAAACTCTTTTTTTTTTCTTTCCCCCTGACTAGAAATTTGGAGTGCCTAAACCTTCTGCTGAATACTGGTGCAGACTTCAACAAAAAGGATAAATTTGGAAGGTAATCTGTGATTTAGTTCCTGTAGAACAAGATTAAATTTGCTTATTTAATGACTTGCTTAACCTTTAACTGATTTCTGAAAGTTAACTTTATGTGTTACACAGCATCTTTTGAGTTGTAATCATGATTACTTAAGAGTCTGAAGTAGGGCCTGGTATGTGGCTTATCGTCCTCCAATGCACGGGTTTAGGTTTGCTCTCTAGCCCTGCTGAAAGGAACAAAAGGAGCACACACATGTGCACCAGCCAGCGGAAGTCAGTGGGTTCTAACCCCAGCCTCAACCCCAGTCTTTTCATTTGGGTTCTCCCTACAGTCCTAGAATCCCTCTGTCCTTTTCTTAAATTACTATTTCTTAAATTATAGATTTGTTTTTTCTGTATAGGTGTTCTGCCTACTTGTATGCCTGTGTACCATATGTGCACAGTATATGTGTGCACATGGGGCCAAAAGAGGATACCAAATCCCTTGAACCTGGAGTTCCAGATCATTATGAGCTCATCATGTGTGTGCTAAGCATTGAACCCAGGTCCTCTGGAAGAGCAGCTACTGAACCATCTCTCCAGTTCTATCCCTATTCCTCTTGATGATAATAATTGTCCTTTTTCCATAATTATGGCATGGAAATTTAAAACTTCATTGTACCAGAGTACCTTCAAAACTTCAAGAGTACCTAGAACTTTTAAAAGTCATGTTTTGTGAGAAGTCCTTCTTCCCACTGCTAAAAGGAAAAATAAGTTACAAATATATGTTTAATTATTTTCTCCTTCTCTTCTTATTCACATCCATATGACCCACTGAGTACATTCTACAGGAGAGCAGCTGTAAAAGGACAAAATCTCCTTGTGTGGCCTTTGCTACTAGCATTTATAGTCATAGCAGTTGAAGCTTCTAATACCTGTTCCTACTTAGAGCAGGAACCGACATACTAAATACATTAAAACTATTCAGAAAAGAAGCAAATGCATTTGTTTGAAAGATGTAGATGACAGTCTAAGCACTGTGTGTCAGGCGGTAAGAATTGCGTATGTCAGACTGTGTTCTAGGGAGGGTGTAACTCAGAAGGAGATGTGTGGTTACATATTGGTGCATATGATAGTACCAAGGCAAAGGAAAAAGAAAAAGGCTTGTGTGTGGTAGGAAGTAAGAAACAGAGAAAAATGCTAAATGCAGCATTGTACAATGCTGAGGAATAGACTGAGTTCACATGTACTAATAAAAGGAACAAATGACCTCAAAATGAAATTTCATAGCTAATTTTTATTTGTAATTATTTACACATTCCATGCAAAAATAGCATAGATGGTTTTGATATTCTTATTGTGAGCTTAAAAGCTTTTTATTTCCAGGGTTAGCTGGATTTTTAAAAGTCTCTGTAATAGTTGTGCATCATGGCACATTTCCACATTTGGGAGGAAGATCTGTGTGAGTTCTAGGCCAGCCAGGGCTGCATAATATGTGAGCCCTCTATCAAACAACAAATTAAAAACTCTATAGTATTATCCAATAAGGCAATATAATGTTTTGCTATCATTTTCCTAAGTCAGTGTATTAGAGAGGAAAAGTACACTGTAAGGAGCTTTGAATTAAACTTACTATAATTTTTCTTTTTCATTTAATGAGATCATAGAATCATCTTATTTTTTATCATCCTAAAATACTCATATGTTTAATGGCATTCTGTGTAATTTTCGTAATTATAGAGAAATTAGTTGTGATTATTCAGTTTTCAGAGATTAAACAAGTACACTGCCTCTTCTGAATAGGAAATAAGTCTGTAAGACTGTGCCAAGGTTATTGCTCTAGAAACTGGAATGACTTTTGAGACCCGTGTGGATTTGATAATAACAACTTTTCTACGCTTCTGTTTTTTTCTCTTTGCTTTTATCACTCAAGGCATGAACTGTGGGGCATTTTTGTTCATATAAGCAAGCTTTATTAAAATGAACATTTTTACATTTCTAAGCAGAATACAGCAGTTGTAATTGACTTGGGAGTGTAGTGTAACTAAATGTGTAGAGTAAGAGTTAGCTATGGTCTCTTTACAAATACATTTTCCTGACTTTTATCTTTCTTCTGTTAATTTGGTCACAAAAGATCTCCACTGCACTATGCTGCTGCCAACTGCAATTACCAGTGCCTGTTTGCTCTTGTGGGGTCGGGAGCAAGTGTGAATGACCTTGATGAGAGAGGCTGCACACCCCTGCACTATGCAGCTACATCTGACACAGACGGCAAGTAAGTACCACGTGAGCAGAACATTTTTTTTTAGTGAATTATTTTTTTATTTACATTTCAAGTGTTATCCCCTTTTCCAATTTCCCCTCCTGAAACCCCCTATCCCATCCTCCCTGGTTCTATGAGGGTGCTCACCCACCCACCAACCCATTCCTGCCTCCCTGCCCTGGCACTCCCCTACCCTGGGGCACTGAGCCTTCACTGGACCAAGGGCCTCTCCTCCCCTTGATGTCTGACAAGGCCATCCTCTGCTACATATGCGACTGAAGCTGTGGGTCGCTCCATGTGTTGGTCGTTTGGTCCCTGGGAGCTCTTTGGGGGGGGGGGTCTGGTTGGTTGGTGGTGGTGTTCTACCTATGGGGTTACAAACCCCTTCAGCTCCTTTCAGTACTTTTCTCTAACTCCTCCATTGGGGACCACATGCTCAGTCCAATGGTTGGCTGTGAGCATCCACCTCTATATTTGTCAGAATCTGGCAGAACCTCTCAGGAGACAGTTGTATCAGGCTCCTGTCAGCATGCACTTCTTGCCATCTGCCTTAGTGTCTGGGTTTGGTGTCTGTATGTGGGATAGATCCCCAGGTGGGGCAGTCTCTGGATGGCCTTTCCTTTAGTCTCTGCTCCACACTTTGTCTCCATATTTCCTCCCTTGAGTATTTTGTTCCCCCTTCTAAGAACTGAAACATCCACACCTTGATCTTCCTTCTTCTTGAGCTTCATGTGGTCTATGAATTCTATCGTGGGTATTCCAAGCTTTTGGGATAATATCCACTTATCAGTGAGTAAATACCATGTGTGTTGTTTTGTGACTGGGTTACCTCCCTCAGGATGATATTTTCTAATTCCATGCATTTGCCTAAGAATTTCATGAAGTCATTGTTTTTAATAGCTGAGTAGTACTCCATTGTGTAAATATACCACATTTTCTGTATCCATTCCTCTGTTGAGGGACTTCTGGGTTCAATCCAGCTTCTGGCTATTACATATAAGGCTGCTATGGACATACTGGAGCAAGTATCCTTGTTATATCTTGGAACATCTTTTGGATATATACCCAGGAGTGGTATATCTGGGTCCTCAGGTAGCGTTATGTCCAATTTTCTGAGGAACTGCCAGATTGATTTCTACAGTGGTTGCACTAGCTTTAAATCACGCCAACAATGGAGGAATGTTCCTCTTTCTCCACATCCTCTCCAGCATCTACTGTCCCCTGAGTTTTTGTTCTTAGCCTCCCTGACTGGTGTGCGGTAGAATCTCAACGTTGTTTTGATTTGCAATTCCCTGATGACTAAGGATATTGAGCATTTCTTTAGGTGCTTCTCAGCCATTTGGTATTCCTCAGTTGAAGAATTTTTTGTTTAGTTCTGTACCCCATTTTTAAATAGGGTTATTTGGTTCTTTGGAATCTTGACTTCTTTGTATATATTGGATATATATTGAGTTCTTTGTATATATTGCCTTCTATCGGATGTAGGGTTGGTAAAGATCTTTTCCCAATCTTTTAGTTGTTGTTTTGTTCTATTGACAGTGCCCTTTGCCTTACAGAAGCTTTGCAATTTTATGATGTCCCATTTGTCAGTTGTTCTTAGAGCATAAGCCATTGGTGTTCTGTTCAGGAAATTTTTCCTTGTGCCTTGTGCTCAAGCCTCTTCCCAACATTGTCTTCTGTTAGTTTCAGTGTGTCTGGTTTATGTGGAGGTCCTTGATCCGCTTGGACTTGAGCTTTGCACAAGGAGATAAGAATGGATCAATTTGCATTCTTCTACATGCTAACCTCCAGTTGAACCAGCACCATTTGTTGAAAATGCTCTCTTTTTTCCGCTGGATGGTTTTAGCTCCTTTGTCAAAGATCAAGTGACCATAGGTGTGTGGGTTCATTTCTGGGTCTTCAGTTCTATTCCATTGATCAACATATCTGTCTCTGTATCAGTATCATGCAGTTTTTATCACTATTTCTCTATAATACAGTTCGAGGTCAGGGATGGTGATTCCCCCAGAAGTTCTTTTACTCTTGAGAATAGTTTTAGCTATCCTGGGTTTTTTGTTATTCCAAATGAATTTGCAAATTGCTCTAAGTCTATAAAGAACTGAGTTGGAATTTTGATGGGAATTGCATTGAATCTGCATCTTTCAGCAAGATGGCCATTTTTACTATATTAATCCTGCCAATCCATGAGCATGGGAGATCTTTCCATCTTCTGAGATCTTCTATTTCTTTCTTCAGAGACTTGAAGTTCTTGTCATATAGATCTTTCACTTGTTTGGATAGAGTCACACCAAGGTATTTTATATTGTTTGTGACTATTGTGAAGTATGTCATTTCCCTAATTTCTTTCTCAGCCTCTTTATCCTTTGAGTATAGGAAGGCTACTGATTTGTTTCAGTTAATTTTATATCCGGCCACTTTGCTGAAGTTGTTTATCAGCTGTAGGAGTTCTCTGGTGGAATTTCTGGGGTCACTATCATAAATATACTATCATATCATCTGCAAATAGTGATATTTTGACTTTTTCCTCTCTAATTTGTATCCCTTTGACCTCCTTTTGTTGTCTAATTACTCTGGCTAGGACTTCGAGTACTATATTGAATAGATAGGGAGAGGGTGGGCAGCCTTGTCTAGTCCCTGATTTTAGTGGGATTGCTTCAAGTTTCTCTCCATTTAGTTTGATGTAGGCTACTGGGTTGCTGTACATTGCTTTTACTATGTTTAGGTATGGTCCTTGAATTCCTGATCTTTCCAAGACTTCATATGAAGGGATGTTGAATTTTGTCAAATGCTTCTCAGCATCTAATGAAATGATCGTGTGTTTTTTTTTTCTTTGAGTTTGTTTATATAGTGAATTATGTTGATGGATTTCTGTATATTGAACCATCCCTACATCCCTGGGATGAAGCCTACTTGATCATGATAGATGATTGTTTAGATGTATTCTTGGATTTGGTTTGTGAGAATTTTATTGTGTATTTTTGCATCAATATTCATAAGTGAAATTGGGCTAAAGTTCTCTTTCTTTGCTGGGTCTTTGAGTGATTTAGGTATGAGTGTAATTGTGGCTTCATCGAATGAATTAGATAGTGTTCCTTCTGTTTCTATTTTGTGGAATAGTTTGAAGAGAATTTGTATTGGGTCTTCTTTGAAGGTCTGCTAGAATTCTACACTAAACCCATTTGGTACTGGGTTTTTGGTTGAGAGACTTCTATTTCTTTAGGGGTTATGGGACTGTTTAGATGGTTTATCTGATCCTGATTTAACTTTTGTACCTGGTATCTGTCTATTGTAGTAGGTTGGGGGTTTTTTTGTTTTTTGTTTTGTTTTGTTTTGTTTTTTTATTTCCTCGGTTTCTGTTGCTGTGTCTCCCTTTTCATTTCTGATTTTGTTAATTTGGATACTGTCTCTGTGCCCTCTGGTTAATCTGGGTAAGGGTTTATCTATCTTGTTGATTTTTCTCAAAGAACCAGCTCCTGGTTTTGTTGATTCTTTGTATAGTTCTTTTTGTTTCTACTTGGTTGATTTCAGCCCTGAGTTTGATTATTTCCTGCCATCTACTCCTCTTGGGTGTATTTGCTTCCTTTTTGTTCTAGAGCTTTCAGGTGTGCTATTTAGCTGCTAGTGTATGCTCTCTCCAGTTTTTTTTTTGGAGGTGCTCAGAGCTGAGTTTTCCTCTGAACACTGCTTTCATTGTGTCCCATAAGTTTGGGTATGTTGTGCCTTCATTTTCATTAAATTCTAAAGAGTCTTTAATTTCTTGCTTTATTTCTTTCTTGACCAAATTATCATTGAGTAGGGTGCTGTTCAGCTTCCATGTATGTGTGAGCTTTGTGTTGTTTTTGTTGCTATTGAAAACCAGCCTTAGTCTGTGGCGATCTGATAGGATGCACGGGATTATTTCAATCTTTTTGTATCTGTTGAGGCCTGTTTGGTTACTAGTTATATGGTCATTTTGGAAAATGTACCATGAGGTATTGAGAAGAAGGTATTTTTTTTGTTGTTGTTGTTTTAGGATGAAATGTTCTATAGATATCTGTTAAATCAATTTGGTTCATGACTTCGGTTAGTTTCACTGTGTCTCTGTTTAGTTTCTGTTTCCATGATCTATCCATTGATGAAAGTGGGGTATTGAAATCTCCCTCTATTATTGTGTGAGGTTGAATGTTTGCTTTGAACTTTAATAAAGTTTCTTTTATGAATGTGGGTGCCCATGCATTTGGAGCATAGATATTCAGAATTGAGAATTCATCTCAGTAGCTTTGATGAGTATGAAGTGTCCTTACTTATCTTTTTTTGATAACTTTTAATATTAGAACAGCTACTCCAGCTTGTTTCTTGGGACCATTTGCTTGGAAGATTGTTTTCCAGCCTTTTACTCTGAAGTAGTGTCTGTCTTTGTTACCGAGGTGTATTTCCTGTAATCAGCAAAATTCTGGGTGTTGTTTACATATCCAATCTCTTAGTCTATGGTTTTTTTCTAAGTTTTATTATTTACATTCCAAATCATTTCCCCTTTCCCGTTTCCTCCCTCCCCGAAAGTCCCATAAGCCCCTTTCACTCCCTCTCTTCCCCATTCAACCCCCTCTCGCTTCTCTGTCCTGGCGTTCCCCTACATCCAGTCTTTCCAGGACCAGGGGTCTCTCCTTCCATCTTCTTGGAAATCTTTTGATATGCGAATTGTGTCTAGGGTATTCCGAGATTCTGGGTTAATATCCCCTTATCAGTGACTACATACCATGTGTGTTCTTTTGTGATTGGGTTACCTCACTAAGGATGATATCTTCCAGTTCTGACCATTTGCCTAGGAATTTCGTGAGTTCATTGTTTTTAATTGCAGAGTAGTATTCCATTGTGTAAATATACCACATCTTCTGAATCCATTCCTATGTTGAGGGACATCTGGGTTCTTTCCAGCTTCTGGCTATTATAAATAAGGCTGCTATGAACATAGTGGAGCATGTGTCCTTATTGCATGCAGGTAAAGCCTCTGGGTATATGCCCAGGAGTGGTATAGCCAGATCCTCCGGGAGTGTCATGCCCAGTTTTCTGAGGAACAGCCAGACTGCTTTCCAGAGTGGTTGTACCAGCTTGCAATTCCACCAGTAGTGGAGGAGTGTTCCTCTTTCTCCACATCCTCGCCAACAACTGCTGTCTCCTGTGTTTTTGATCTTAGCCATTCTGACTGGTGTGAGATGGAATCTCAGGGTTGTTTTGATTTGCATTTCCCTAATGACTAAGGATGATGAACATCTCTTTAGGTGCTTCTCAGCCATTAGATATTCTTCAGGTGAGAACTCTTTGTTTAGCTCTGTACCCCATTTTTTAATAGGGTTACTTGGCTCTCTGGAGTCTAACTTCTTGAGTTCTTTGTATATATTGGATATTAGCCCGCTGTCAGATGTAGGGTTGGTAAAGATCATTTCCCAGTTAGTTGGTTGACACTTTGTCCTTTTGACAGTGTCTTTTGCCTTACAGAAACTTTGTAATTTTATGAGGTCCCATTTGTCAATTCTTGATCTTAGAGCATAAGCTACTGGAGTTCTGTTCAGGAAATTCTCCCCTGTGCCCATATGTTCAAGGTTCTTCCCTAGTTTCCTTTCTATTAGTTTCAGTGTGTCTGGTTTTATGTGGAGGTCCTTGATCCACTTGGAATTGAGCTTAGTGCAAGGAGATAATAATGGGTCAATTTGCATTCTTCTGCATGTGTTGAGAAGATGGAAAAATCTTCCATGCTCATGGATTGGCAGGATTAATATAGTAAAAATGGCCATCTTGCCAAAAGCAATATACAGATTCAGTGCAATCCCCATCAAAATCCCAACTCAATTCTTCATAGAGTTAGAAAGAGCAATTCAAAAATTCATCTGGAATAACAGAAGACCCAGGATAGCTAAAACTATTCTCAAGAGTAAAAGAACTTCTGGGGGAATCAATATCCCGGACCTCAAGCTGTACTACAGACCAATTGTGTTAAAAACTGCATGGTATTGGTATAGTGACATGCATGTAGATCAATGGAACAGAATTGAAGACCCAGAAATGAATCCATACTCCTATGGTCACTTGATCTTTGACAAAGGAGCTAAAACCATCCAGTGGAAAAAAGATAGCCTTTTCAACAAATGGTGCTAGTTCAACTGGAGTCTATGTTTTTTTAATTGGTGGATTGAGTCCATTGATGTTAAGAGATATTAAGGAAAAGTTACTGTTGCTTCCTGTTATTTTTGTTGTTAGAGGTGGAATTATGTTTGTGTAGCTATCTTCTTTTGGGTTTGTTGAAAGATTACTTATTTGTTTTTTCTAGGGTGTAGTTTCCCTCCTTGTGTTGACATTTTCCATCTATTATCCTTTGTAGGGCTGAATTTGTGGAAAGATTGTGTAAATTTCTTTTTACCATGGAATATCTTGGTTTCTCCATCTATGGTAATTAAGAGTTTTGCTGGGTATCAATGTAGCCTATGCTGGTATTTGTGTTCTCTTAGGGTCTCTGTGACGTCTACCCAGGATCTTTGACTGTTAGAATTTCTGTTGAGAAGTCTGGTGTAATTCTGATAGGTCTGCCTTTATATGTTACTTAAAAATAAAAGTTTTTTTTTTTTTTTAAACTACAGAGCTTGGGTATCAAGAACTATATTGATTGCTAGGCAGTGGTGGTGCTTGCTTTAATCCCAGTACTTCGGAGACAGAAGCAGGCCTATCTCTGCATTTGAGGCCAGCCTGGTCTCCAAAATGGAGTTCCAAGACCGCCAGAGCTACATACAAAGACACCCTGACTCAAAAACAAACAAAACTATAACCTGATTCTAGCCATCTTATGATTGTATATTGAGCCTTATTATCTGAATGAGTGATTCTCTCTCTCTCTCTCTCTCTCTCTCTCTCTCACACACACACACACACACACACACACTCACATACACCCTTGACCTGGTCTTACCTCATAGGAAGCAGTGGAGTTGGCAGTCAGTTAGTACTCAAAGACCCTTTTGGCCCAAGTTTCAGCAAGTCCAATTTAGTCTGCGTAGAGTACTGGTTGAATTATCAGAAACCATGCTTCTATATAATGTTAGTAGACAACAGTTTACAGATCTGTTGTATATGGCTTAGCATCTTATAAAACAGTATACCAGCTGTAGTTTGAGTAATATCAGGTTGGTAAAGCATTTGAATTTTATTTTGTTAGAAGCCTTGTACCTTGATTTATCAAACATAAAAGCATTCGTAGTTTTATAGTTACATAGAATTTTTATGCATTAATTTAACCTGTACTTTGAAACAAAATTAAAACTTTAGAGATTTAGACCAAGTTAAGAAAATGGTACTTATAAGAACACACTTACCTGACGTACAAATGTATCTGACAGATATAATATCCCTATTATATAAGACTAGTGGTCACTTATTCCTAAATAGTTATATAAACGGGCCCATTCATTGTTAAAAGCCTGACAAAATTAACAATACAAAATAACAACAACCAAAAAAAAGCTATTATAGCTTGAATATAATATTTATATTACATAATCATAGGTATAAAAATATTAATGAGAATAATTACTAGTATTTAATCATTGGCTTAAAATGTAGGTGAAAGGCTAGGCATGGGGGGAGGCAAAGGCCGGGGGATCTCCTAAGTTCAAAGTGGCCTAGTCTGCATAGAGAGTTCCAGGACAGCCAGAACTATATAGAAAGACCTGTCCCAAATAAATACATACATACATACATACATACATACATACTTTGTCCCAAATGAATGTAAGTGAATAAGTATATAAAAATATGTTTGATACTAAAGATATAAAATCTAATATAAAACTCCACAGCTTCCATTCCAAATGCTTATTCTTACTGCATAAATAAATTTATTGAGTTTTATAGTCTCTTTGGACCTGGTGTATTTTGGCATATGATTTTTTTTTAATTGCTGAAGTGTTTTTTATAATAAAGTATTTAAATGTAAATTTTAGAATTTTCATTTTGCTGTTCTTGCATATAGGTGCCTGGAATACTTACTAAGAAATGATGCAAATCCCGGGATCCGGGACAAGCAAGGCTACAATGCAGTTCATTACTCAGCTGCATATGGTCACCGTCTGTGTCTTCAACTGGTAAGATTTTGAATTCTCATAACAGGGCTAATAAGAGTTTTTAATTTAGTAATATAACTAAAAGGAGACTACATGATCCAGAAAACATTCAGTTTTGTTCTTTAACATTTTCAGACTCTATTTACCTCTTTATTCATGGTTGCTTTAGTAAGATAACTCTTCTCTTTTCATTTTAAAAAAAGAAAAAAATTATGTCACTGAGCCCTGTGTGGTGCTACATACCTATAATCTCGATCCTTGAGAAGCTAAAGCAGGAATATTGTAAATGCTAGGCTAGCCTGTGCTGCAGTGAAATGTCTAAATGATGGACTGTTTAATCTTTTGAGGGCAAGTCAGGCACAGCAGTGTACCCTTGCAGTCCTAATTGAGAGGCTGAGGAAGAACACTGGCTTGAGTCCAGGCCAACATAGTGAGACAATACCTCAACCAAACAAACCAACAAACAGCAAGAACAAAAAAGATAAAGTCTCTGAAGAAGGCTCCTAAAATACTGTTATGTTTCTTGAGACAGTCATACATAACCAGGCTGGCCTGCAGCGGGCTATACAACCAAGGGTGACCTTGAACCTTTGTTCCTCTGCCTCCTGAATTCAAGCATGTACCATCACAGCTAGTTTATGTGATGCTGGGGAATCAGTTCATGCAAGCACACTTCCAGCACTCATGTACTGCTGGCCTCCAGAGCTGCCTAATAGTCAACATCTACGTCTATTGTGTTTATTCCTATCCTTTTAAATACAGATTTTCCATAGTTCTTTTAAAGATGTAACTATATTTTACTTGAAAAATAAAAATAAAAGCTCCTGAAAGAGTTAGATTTCTCCCATATGATTAGAGAACTCTGCAAGGTCCTTTCATTTCCCAGTTCTTCCTAATAAAGGATAGTCTACTTCTACAAAAGAAACTTGAATTTCAACTGTGGTCTTGTCCTGGAATAGACACACCATCCCAGACCCTACTGTGCCAAACTGGAAAAGAAGGAATAAGTTAAAATAGACTCTTGTGTGACAGATCTTTCAGGTTAAAGCTTCCTTTACAGACATATAATAGGCATTGCTTCCTTTCAATAGAAAATAAAATTCAAAGACAGCAGATGGTCAACATATTTAATATAGCATTTAATGTGCTACTATAAAAATAACCCATATTTCATAGGTTACTATGGTTCTTTAGAATAAAATCTTAGGCCTTGTATATAGATGTGTTGTCTACTGTAATGTCTAATTATCTATGTAAAAGATATCTTTTCTGGAGGCAAAGCATGGGTTTAAAACAAACTAATGAAGCACTGTATCAATAAAGATGTCAAATATATTAATATATGTAAATAACTTTGTAAAATGCCATTTCTGACTTTTATTTCAGATTGCAAGTGAAACTCCTTTAGATGTTGTAAGTATCAATCGATTTCCCCAACATTCAACATAGGCGTCTACCATTCAAGATAGTGTGTTTCTCTGTTCTCGTTAGAACTGAAGTTAGATACTGAGACCAAGACAGTGACAAGAATGTGTTCAGTAAGGAAAGGCATTTACCTAGTGAAAGTATATTTCCCCAAACTCCAAAAGAGTTAATAAAACTCTTATGTCTTAGTTAGGGTTTTACTGTTGTGAACAAACACTATGACCAAGGCAAGTCTTATAAAGGACAACATTTAATTGGGGCTGGCTTATAGGTTCAGAGATTCAGTCCATTGCCATCAAGGCAGGAGCATGGCAGCATCCAGGCAGGCATGGTGTAGGAGGAGCTGAGAGTTCTACATCGTCATCTGAAGGCTGCTAGCAGAATACTGACTTCCAGGCAACTAGGATAAGGGTCTCAAAGCCCACACCTACAGTGATACACCTACTCCAACAAGGCCACACCTCCTAATAGTCTCACTCCCTGGGCCAAGCATTTACAAACCACTACATCTTACTATACTTTTGTGGTTCTCCTGTGCTATGGGCTTACTTACTGTGGTACTTGGCAGTGGATTGGAATGAGATATGGGAAAAGTAACTACTATGAAATATTTAAAAGTATTTTTCCTAACATTCTTAAATGTCTCCCTTTCTAACTTTTAATGTCTCTTCTTTTTTCAGTTAATGGAAACCTCGGGAGCAGATATGTTGAGTGATTCAGATAATAGAGCAACAATAAGCCCTTTACATTTGGCTGTAAGTACTGCCTTTGTAGCGAACTCGATAGTTCACTACAGTTCTCCAGTATCCACTTGTGTTGTCTCACACTAATGCCCTAGACAATTGGTTGGTATAGTAATTATCATAGAATTAGAACTTTACAAACTCATTTAGTGCATTCTTGGTTATCTGCTTCTCAATTTCCTTTAAGCGGTAGTTCTTGGTTCCCTCAAACCCTGCTTTTAAGTGAGAAAATATGATTTTGATATGAATTTAAAATGTGTTGCCCCCGTAGGAGCACTGTAATTTGTTAAGCAGATAATATACACCACCCAGTTTCTGTAAATCTCACCAGTTGTTGACTTGCTTGTGGCCATGAGTGCTGGCTAATTGTAAAGTCAGTGCTACTTCACTCTCACTGCTGTAGGGTTTGGGTGCGTACTCTATAATTTCCCATCCATCTTCAGATTCCTCCTGAGTGCCAGTCACTAAGACACAGAGATTAGGAAATACTAAGTAAAACCCATCTTAGCTCCTCTGTACTACAAGAATTTATTTTTAAGACAAACTTGGGTGGAGAACTTTAATCATCAGAAGACCAGGATGGATATATGACTAGATATTTATATGACTCCTGCTATTAAGTACAGAACTTTATTTAACAGGAAGTTTAGTGATCCTTTTGTTTCTTTTTCACAAGTTCTGTAACTTTTTATCTTAATTTTCTCTTTGAACATGATCAAACACTGACATACTGAATCATTCTGCCTCTTGCTCCCCTTCCCCACCTTAGTTATCTAAATTACCAGTAAGGTCCCTGGCTTAGTTAAGGTTTCTGTTGCAATGATAAGACAGCACGACCAAAATCTAATAGGAGAATGTCTTAGCTACTGTTACTATTGCTGAGAAGAGACACCATGACCAAGGCATTTTATGGAAGAAAGCTTTTAACTGGGCACTTGTTTACCATTTCAGAGGGTGAGTCCATTACCCATTCTGACAGGGAGCATGATGACAGGCAGCATGCATGGCACTGGAGCAGCAGCTAAGAGCTCATGGACTGATCCGAAAGCAGAGCGAGAGCGAGAGCAGGACTGGGCCCGGTGTGGGCTTTTGAAACCTCAAAGCTCTGGTTTTATGTGAAGGTCCTTGATCCACTTGGAATTGAGCTTAGTGCAAGGAGATAAGAATGGATCAATTTGCATTCTTCTGCATGTTGACCTCCAGTTGAGCCAGCACCATTTGTTGAAAAGGCTATCTTTTTTCCACTGGATGGTTTTAGCTCCTTTGTCAAAGATCAAGTGACCATAGGAGTGTGGATTCATTTCTGGGTCTTCAATTCTGTTCCATTGATCTACATGCCTGTCCTTATGCCAATACCATGCAGTTTTTAACACTATTGCTCTGTAGTACAGCTTGAGGTCCGGGATATTGATTCCCCCAGAAGTTTTTTACTCTTGAGAATAGTTTTAGCTATCCTGGGATTTCTGTTATTCCAGATGAATTTTTGAATTGCTCTTTCTAACTCTATGAAGAATTGAGTTGGGATTTTGATGGGGATTGCATTGAATCTGTATATTGCTTTTGGCAAGATGGCCATTTTTACTATATTAATCCTGCCAATCCATGAGCATGGCAGATTTTTCCATCTTCTGAGGTCTTCTTCAATTTCTTTCTTCAGAGACTTGAAGTTCTTGTCATACAGATCTTTCACTTGTTTGGTTAGAGTCACACCAAGATACTTTATATTGTTTGTGGCTATCGTGAAAGGTATCATTTCTCTTATTTCTTTCTCGGCCTGCTTATCCTTTGAGTATAGGAAGGCTACTGACTTGCTTGAGTTGATTTTATATCCGGCCACTTTGCTGAAGTTGCTTATCAGCTGTAGGAGTTCTCTGGTGGAGTTCTTTGGGTCGCTTAAGTATACTATCATATTGTCTGCAAATAGTGATATTTTGACTTCTTCCTTTCCAATTTGTATCCCTTTGACCTCCTTTTGTTGTCTAATTGCTCTAGCTAGAACTTCAAGTACTATATTGAAAAGATATGGAGAGAGAGGGCAGCCTTGTCTACTCCCTGATTTTAGTGGGATTGCTTCAAGTTTCTCTCTGAAACTAATAGAAAGGAAACTAGGGAAGAACCTTGAACATATGGGCACAGGGGAGAATTTCCTGAACAGAACTCCAGTAGCTTATGCTCTAAGATCAAGAATTGACAAATGGGAACTCATAAAATTACAAAGTTTCTGTAAGGCAAAAGACACTGTCAAAAGGACAAAGTGTCAACCAACTAACTGGGAAATGATCTTTACCAACCCTACATCTGACAGCGGGCTAATATCCAATATATACAAAGAACTCAAGAAGTTAGACTCCAGAGAGCCAAGTAACCCTATTAAAAAATGGGGTACAGAGCTAAACAAAGAGTTCTCACCTGAAGAATATCTAATGGCTGAGAAGCACCTAAAGAGATGTTCATCATCCTTAGTCATTAGGGAAATGCAAATCAAAACAACCCTGAGATTCCATCTCACACCAGTCAGAATGGCTAAGATCAAAAACACAGGAGACAGCAGTTGTTGGCGAGGATGTGGAGAAAGAGGAACACTCCTCCACTACTGGTGGAATTGCAAGCTGGTACAACCACTCTGGAAAGCAGTCTGGCTGTTCCTCAGAAAACTGGGCATGACACTCCCGGAGGATCTGGCTATACCACTCCTGGGCATATACCCAGAGGCTTTACCTGCATGCAATAAGGACACATGCTCCACTATGTTCATAGCAGCCTTATTTATAATAGCCAGAAGCTGGAAAGAACCCAGATGTCCCTCAACATAGGAATGGATTCAGAAGATGTGGTATATTTACACAATGGAATACTACTCTGCAATTAAAAACAATGAACTCACGAAATTCCTAGGCAAATGGTCAGAACTGGAAGATATCATCCTTAGTGAGGTAACCCAATCACAAAAGAACACACATGGTATGTAGTCACTGATAAAGGGATATTAACCCAGAATCTCGGAATACCCTAGACACAATTCGCATATCAAAAGATTTCCAAGAAGATGGAAGGAGAGACCCCTGGTCCTGGAAAGACTGGATGTAGGGGAACGCCAGGACAGAGAAGCGAGAGGGGGTTGAATGAGGAAGAGAGGGAGTGAAAGGGGCTTATGGGACTTTCGGGGAGGGAGGAAACGGGAAAGGGGAAATGATTTGAAATGTAAATTAAAAATATATATTACAATAAAATTGAATTTTTAAACAGTGAAAAAAAAAAGAAACCTCAAAGCTCATCCCCAATGACTTACCTCCTTCAACAAGGCCATGCTTAATCCTTCCTAAATAGTTCACCATCTGGGGACCAAGCATTTAAATGAGTCTGTGAAAGACATTCTCATTTAAACCACTGCAGAGTATAAAGGGTTATTTTGCTTGTACTTCCAGATTACATTTTATTATTGAAGGCCATCAGGGCAGAAATTCAAATAGAGCAGGAATCTAATGCAAAGGCCATAGAGGAGTGCTGTGTACTTCTCACCTTTGGTTTGTCTGGCCTGCTTTCCTAGAACCCAGGGTCATCAGCCCAGGGGTAGACCCACCTGCAATGGGCCAGTCCCTCTCTTATCACTAAGAAGATGCCCTGCAGGCTTGCCTTTGGCAAGATCTTACTCTGGCATTTTCTCAGTTCAAGCTAACTCCTCTCAGATTACTCTATAGCTTCTGTCAACTTGACAAGAGAACTTAGCTAAGTACAGTGTTCTAAAGCTTTCTGCTTCCTCACCTCCTCTACCAGGCTTGAATTGTAAGTACTAAGTCTGAAAATGTAAAGTCGGGTATGGAGAAAGTAGCTTTTTTACTATTGGTGAAAAGAAAGGAACTTTTTAAGTAGATAACTCGGTGTTTCTTGCATTGTCACTGTCAGTTATTTCTTGGGCATTTGCTCAGTGCTAGATTTACTTTATATTAGAGAATCATCAAATCGGCATCAGTGGTTTCTGACAGTCTTGCAGGCTATCGTAGGACTATCTTACTAACTTATTGGAGTTATTTTCTGTTTGCCAATTTAATAAGTTCTTCCCTCCCTCTCTCCTCATTACTCACAGGCTCTTGCTTTGTAGCCCAAGTTAGCCTTAAACTGACAGATCCTTATCTTAGCCTCCTAAAATCTGAGATTACAGCCCTATGTTCCCCATTAAATGTACTTCCTTAAGCATCTCTTAGAGTACTGTTCATTGTGTTACATCCTCAACTTTTGTGTCTTAAAAATTAAAACAATTAAAGCAATAGCTGTGTGTTTCCCCTTCTGGCTGCTACCATAAATTTGACTAAATGCACAGTTCCTTCATTTTTGAGCTTGCATATGTGCATGTGTGCATTGCATTTTGTATTCAATCAGCTTATCAATGGATGCTTAGTTTGCTCCATCTCGTGGCTATCTCAGTATAGCTGTGTTAGATAGGCTTTCTAAACTGAAATGGGCACAGTTTTGCAATTTAGTAATTAAGTTCAATGAAATGTGATTATATTGCAAGTTTTACATTCTATATCTGTCTTACTTAGGGTTTCTATTGCTTTGAAGAAACACCATGACCAAGGCAACTCTTATAAAGGAAAACATTTCATGGGGCTGACTTAAAGTGTCAAAGGTTTAGATCATTATCTTCATGGCAGGAAGCATGGCAGCGTCCAGGCAAACATGGTACTGGAGAAGGACCTGAGAGCTCTACATCCTGATCTGCAGGATGTCTTTTAGACTGATTGGAATTTGAGCATAGGAAAGCTGCAGCTCCACAGTGACACACTTTCTCCAGCAAGGCCACACCTCCTAATAGTGCCACTCCCCATGAGCCAATCATCCAAACACATGGGTCTATGGAGGCCATACCTATTCAAACCACCATAATATCTCATCCTAAGAGACTTTCAGAAATTGTTTGAAATAGTTTACTTTCTTTTTATTTTCAACTCACCTTTTCAACCTGATACAGTGGGACAGTGGAATGAGGTTTTAAGAGAGTGTTATTTCTTCCTAAATTTGTTGGTAGTAGATATATAAGCTTTTCCTTTGGACCTATAGAGGAGCTGATAAGAGGAAGAGCCCTATAACAAAGCGTTATCATTTTCTCTCCCTTTTTTTGTTCTTTTGGTTAAATCTGTCTTCTTCGTGTCCATTGATTCCTCAGAGTTTGTTCTTAGAGTAGCACGAATTCTTTAACTTTATATTGCCAAGTAAAATTGGATGTGAATCTAGAATGAATTCTGTTGTCTACACTCACTTTAACCTTTGACAATCAACCTTTTGGATCATTAAACTTCCTACATAGACATCAGTAGAACCAAGCTCTCTTTGCTTATACTCTCTGGCTTTTTCTTTCCTTCTTTTAGAGCGGATATCCTGAACCTTTGTGCCCCATTTTCAGTCCATCTCATAAGTGATTCTATTCTGTCCTACCTTTGCATGAGTTCTGGAAATTGAACTTAGTCACTAGGCTTGTGTACCAAGTGCCATTACACACAGAACTGTTTTGCCAGCCTTCTTTTTGGACATTTTGCACAAGAAGTACTTTTTTGTTATCCTTTGAAGCTTATTGCTTTACTCCCTATACAGTATCCTGTATAAATAATATATGTGCCATTTACATCTTGTAAAATGAATTGTCTGCAAAGTTTCTTTAGGCTGTGTAATGAAAGGGAGCTCCATTTTTTCTGACAAATCTATAAGTCTCACTGGTTTTCACAGTTATCACTGTGCCTGACAGACATCTACCAGGTCTCAATTCAATACTTTTGTGCTGGAAGATATGCTTATGCTTGGGCTCTGGCACATTATGCAATAAAGGTTGTTATTTTATGAGAAATGTGAGAAATCAAGACTTGAGTACTGACTCATCTCAGATTACTCTTCTGTCCTTGTGATTTAACTCTAGTGAAGTTCTACCAAGGACTCAGTGTCCCTGTGACCGCACTGATCAAGAGCAGGCGCTTTCTGGTCCTAGCCTTACAGCCAGGGCTTCCAGTGACTTCATGTCACATCCATGTTTTAATGTCTTCCATGATTCAAGCATTGTGACCAACTGTCATTTGAAGCTATATTATTTACAGAGTATATATTCCTTAATATGGGAGAGTACTAGTGATTATTACAAAATAAAAATCTATAATTTAAATTTTCTATTTTTTCAGTGTAGAAGTTTGTATTATGTCAGGTAACAATGTAAAGATAAATTTGCTTACTTTACATTTTCCAATGCATTTGGGTAGTGGACATATAACTGTGGTAAACTTGCTTACTTCCTTACTTACCTAGCGCACACAAGTCCTTAGTTCCCATCCGCATCCCCAGAACTGGGGGTGGGGGGGTATCTACTTAGGAAGCTGGTCTAACCTATATATTTTTATTTCTAGGCTTATCATGGTCACCATCAAGCCCTGGAAGTATTAGTACAATCTTTGTTAGATCTTGACGTAAGAAATAGTAGTGGTAGAACACCCTTAGATCTTGCAGCATTTAAGGGCCATGTTGAATGTGTGGATGTACTCATTAATCAGGGAGCTTCAATCCTCGTAAAAGATTACGTTTTGAAGAGAACACCTATCCATGCAGCAGGTATGCCAAATTTTATACTTGATTTGCTGTTTATAGTCTTAATATACTTTTTGTATACTTTTTGGTAATTGTGCTTACTTCTTATGTTAAGTAGTCAAATGATTGTATTCTGAAGGAAAAGCAACAGCAAGATAACACTTTAAATAAAAACATAAAATGGAAGTTATTTTTAGGTTAACATGTACTCTGATGGCAACCATTAATGTTTTAAAAATCAATCTTTATTCTTAAGACTTAATTTGAATTTCATATGTATGAATGTTCTACCTGTATAAATATATGTGTGTGCCTCGTGTTTACGGAAACCAAAAGGTGTCTGATCCCCCAGAACTGGAGTTATGGGTGAGCTAATGTGTCAGTGTTAGGGACCAAACCTGGTCCTCTGTAAGAGTACCAAATGCTCTTCGCCACTAAACCATCTCTTTACCCTAATAGATGTTTTTTTTTTCTTGTTTTACTAGTCTAGTACACTGCATTAAATGCTTAGAAAAAATTTATAGACTTTTAACTTCTGCAAGAACTACCCCCATATTATAATTTTATAATGTTGGCAATATATGAAAAACGCAGGAATCTGTAACCAAGTTACTGGTATGTGAGAAAAGACTGGAAAGGGGAAGAGGAACAATCATAGAAGTGACTAGTACCAGCAGTGTATAAACAGAAGACACTTCCCACTCTCTACAGGAATTCCTAACAGGCAGTACTCATTTCCAATAGCCAAGACTGATAGAGACAGTTGAAAGATAGTAGTCAAGCCAAGTGACGGTGGTACATGTCTTTTATCTCAGCACTCAAGAAGCAGAAGCAGGTGGATCTCTTGAATTAGAGGCTAGCCTGGTCTACAGAACTAGTTCTAGGACAGCCAGCGCTACACAGTGAATTTGAGGCTTGCCAAGCTGCTAAAAAGTACTCTAGATAATTAGGCACCTAGTTCTCTTGTTATTTTGGGGGGAGGAGGGGCTTAGGAATCATAGAAGACCTTCCTTTCTGTATCATTTTGTCACTTGATATTTCCATACACTTAAAGTTTATTGTGTGTGTGGTGGGACCTGAGTTTTGGGGGAGATATAACATACTTTAAAGCTTCCTATTGAAGTGGAGGGCTTGTTCTTCTGCTTGCCAGTTAAGCTTTGGGGCATATGAAAATATGTATTTACAAAATATGTCATCTATTAATGTGTGTGCCATTTGGAATTCTTTTCAGCTAAAAATCACCTAACTAAATATGTTGTAATTGACAGGGATCAGTCCCACCCCAGAGTGTACAGCCTACAGTCAGGTGGTCGGTCCCGTGACACTTCTTGCTTTTGCATTTATGTCACAGGACCACATCCACAAATGGGATTTTAGAAAGAGACCTTTCATTATCAGAATTAAAATGATTTTCCCAAAGCTCTCTAGACTTCTCAACATCTTTGTGTTTGACTCTGGACCTTGCCCTCAACCTTGCAGCTAATCACTGCTGAAAGAAAATATGATTGCTCTGGCTGACTTGGTCTAACATAGTTGACTTGATTGCACCCCTTGGCTGGAGAGCTGGAGACAGGTCATTCTTCTAAATAAAATGAGGATTCTGTTAGCATGGAGGATGAGGAAGGGATAGCTGTGGAGTGTGTGAACAAATACAATTCCCTTAAAAGCAAATACAGTAGAAAACCTACTTTATGCACAGGTACTGTCTTGAGGCTTAATGAATTCATTGAAGTTATTCCAAAATTATATTCTGAAAGATATGCTTACTCTATTTTTGTTATATTGTATATATTAAATTTTTTTTTTTTACTTTACAGCAACTAATGGTCATTCAGAATGCTTACGGTTATTAATAGGAAATGCAGAACCACAGAATGCAGTAGATATTCAAGATGGAAATGGACAGTAAGTTTGAATAATTTTTAAGTGTTTTTTTGAGACAGCATTTGAGTATATAATCCAGGCCTCCAGCCCATAATCTCACTACCTCACCCTTTTTAGTGCTGGGATTACAGGCATGTGCCACTATACTTTGCTCTTAAATTGCTGTTAAAATATTAAATATTCTGATACTTTGGTCCATGTTTTAGTAAATATATCAAAGTTTGTAACTGAAAATGTCAGACATAGGTTTTCATTTAAATACATATAAAGTTACGTCAAAAAAGTGCGTATATGAAAAATAAGCCATCACATCATTGCTGTTTTATAAGTGATAACACTAAACCTAATTCTGTTATTGTTCAGGACACCTCTTATGCTGTCAGTTCTCAATGGGCACACGGACTGTGTATACTCACTACTGAACAAAGGAGCAAATGTAGATGCCAAAGATAAGTGGGGAAGGACAGCGTTGCACAGAGGGGTGAGCCAAAATTAAACATAAATACATTATACACATGTCCCCTCCCCACACACAGTGTATTTAATACACCCAAATTATTTTTACAGGCAGTGACAGGCCATGAAGAGTGTGTAGATGCATTACTTCAACATGGTGCTAAGTGCTTACTACGGGACAGCCGGGGTCGGACACCCATACACTTGTCAGCAGCCTGTGGACACATTGGAGTCCTTGGAGCCCTTTTGCAGTCAGCAACATCTGTGGATGCAAATCCAGCCATAGTAGACAATCATGGGTATACAGCACTTCACTGGGCTTGCTACAATGGTTAAGTATCAGATAAAAACCTGCTTTGAGTGTCTGTCTACTAGGTACTAAGTAAAAAAAAAAGGTCCTTTATCTTGCTAAAGCGGAGTCACTCATTTCCAAAAGTGTTTGAGATAAGCCTTTACATTTTTTTCTTTCAGCTCACTTGGATGAAAGTCTAATAATTACACCACAGTAGCCAGATTATCTCTGAGTCAAAGGAGTTACCACACACTGCCACTGAAGTTCAGTTTGTTTTTATGAGTTAACATTTTGTGAGCTTAATATACTGAGACAGCATCCACGGATGTGAATTTTATGTAAAAATCAGTGAGATAAACTTTTAAGGCAGTTTTCCGGGGGCGGGGTGGGGGAGTGGTTTGGTTTTTTTTAAGACAGATTTTCTCTGTGTAGATCAGGCTGGCCTCAAACTCAAAGATCTACCCACCGTTGCCTCGAGAGTGCTGGGATTAAAGGCATGTGCCAGCACTACCTGGCTAAAGCAGTTTTTTGTTGACTGATTTTTTTTTTAATGTATCAACAGTGACAACAACCATTAAAAAATTTGCGAAGAAGTATGTTTCCTAAGGTTAAAAAATGTACTTATCCTTTGGGGATTTACTTTGTTTTACAACATTACTGTCCAGGTCTGTATGAGGAATGCTTTTCTTACTCTATCACTGATCTTAGGCTTTCTAAGTACATTCTGTATAAGAAACAGAATTTTACACACACTTCATGCCTGGTTGCCATTTAAGAAAAACAGATGCGTCTAATTTTCAGACAAGCACAATTTTAGTGATTCTGAATTGAGCTGGAAGAAATGTTAATGCAGTAAGAGACCAGACAGTCTAAAATGAATGCCTTATTTATAGCCAAATGATTGCCTTACAGTAGTTTGACATTATGAAAGTTTAATATATTGAATGGTTTTACTCTGATTAGTAATTCTTGTACAGAAAAATAAAAACACTCCAATAAAATCAAACAAGCTTTTTTCTCGAAATGATGGCCAGGTTTTAGAAAAGAATTAGCTATATACTTACTAAGCTTGAAGTTTAGAATTTCAGTTTATATAGTCATATGCTTATATAATTTTGAGTATTTTGATTATCTCATTTATTCCTTTCAAAAGTTAACCAATTTTTTGACTCTTAAGCACCCTCAGAAATAGCTCTCTGAAGTATTAAGAGAAATGGTGAGGTCATCGGCTCGGTTTCCCCCGGTGCCGATTCATGGAGATTAGTAAAGTAGTCCTTACCCAACTCAGATGGTGGTGGCTCTGCAGCCCTTGGTCTCAGGGTTTGAGAGTTGTGGCTAATAATAATGTCATATTGTTAACAGGAACTGAGAAGTTTAAAAATCTTCACAAGAATAATTTTTTGAGGGATCCACAAAATGGCTCATCAGGTAAAGGTGCTTGCCACCAAGCCTGCCAACCTGAGCTCAATCCCTGGGAATCCACATGATAGGAGAGAACTAACTCCCAGGCTAAGAAAATCTGAAGTTTTGGTTGCAATTTATTATTTTTGGGGTTTTTTGTTTTCTGTTTTTAAGGTTGCTTTTTTTTAAGGCTATCTGTGTACTTCTCTCAGAAGAGAGTATATTTGTCCTTTTTTTCCACAATACCTAGTGTTTTAGGAAATTGTCCTGTGTGTGCTGTTTTAGAAAGGTACATAGTGTTTATTAATTGAAAAGGAAAGTTGCAAAACAAAATATACTATCTGAACTGTGAAAAAAAAAGTGTGCAGGCAGGTGTGTATGCCTAGAAATTTTCTAGAGCTTTTGAGATGATTAGTTACATTAGTTATGGTCTAAGGAGTGGAGATACATTCAAGCAGGGACTTAAACTTTTTCCTTCTAGATACTTCTATGTATTTGAGATTGTTGCAAGTATGTCTTGTATTTTAATTACAAGTTCTTATGCACCTATTAGGTCATGAAACATGTGTGGAACTACTTTTAGAACAAGATGTTTTCCAGAAAATAGATGGAAATGCTTTCAGTCCATTGCATTGTGCTGTGTAAGTAAAGCCATAGTGAATCAAATGTATTGGGGTGTTTTAAGAGACACTGTTACTGTGAGACTGATCGCCTTGTTATTTTGTCCAGGATCAATGACAATGAAGGTGCTGCAGAGATGCTTATTGATACCTTAGGAGCCAGCATTGTGAATGCCACAGATTCAAAGGGAAGGTAGGATTCCAATTAGTATCATCCAATATTACTTTCCAAAAGAGAAAATACAGTAACTATTGACCTTCTGTTTGAGAGCTTATAGAGAACTCACAACTAATTGAAAACAGGATTTTGCAGATGTAAATTATCAAATCTTAAATTTTTCACATTATTGGGGAATTTTAATTTTTGTCACTTTATTTTAAAATATGAGGGTTACTCTCCTGTTTGAAGAAATATGATTTTAAACCCACAGAAATTGCTTAAAAAGTTAACAAGTTTTCTAAATTGGATTACAGATTTTAAAAAACAGTGCAACAATTGTAGTAAGTAGTCGTTTGGGGTAAACATTTATTTCTTTTAAGTTTTCTTCAGTGATAGAGTATCAGCAGTCTTATGTAGTTCATCCTTATTTTAGGCAAGTTGTAGTTTAAGATTTTTTAGATTATGTAAAGCCTGCATATCTAAAATAGAAATTAGTTCCATTGAGCTTATTTGTTTCTTAGAATGCTTTTATAACATAATAAGTAAACCCTTGAAAAATGTTTGTTCTAAATTAAGGAATGATTGTTTCCAGTGTATGTGCCATTTAGCTTGTGTCCTGTGTTTTACTGTGTCCCAGAACTCCTCTCCATGCCGCTGCCTTCACGGACCATGTGGAGTGTTTACAGCTACTGCTCAGCCAGAATGCTCAGGTCAATTCTGCAGACTCGACCGGAAAAACACCTCTCATGATGGCTGCAGAAAACGGACAAACCAATACAGTTGGTAAAGAAACTGTTTAGAAATGTAGAACTAACTGTCTCTAGTTTGAGGGTCAGCCTTGGTTCCGTTGTGTCTCTGTGTAAGAAAGGAAACACTGCTTAGAACCAAGCTTCGTTTGCTCCTGTAAACTCAGCTGCCCAGGAGCCTCTCAGAAGATTAGTAGAAGGCAACTCTGGGCTAGGTAGTAAAACACAACCACGGATTTAAAAACTGGGAAAGGGGAGCTGCATAAGAATTCCTCAAATTCTGTTCCCAGCGTGTAACTTGAATTCCCAGTGCTTCTTGCCATTCCACATTTTCATTTTGGAGCATTGCTCTTTCTTTATCAAGGTAGTTTTAACCTCATGATTTAATAACATTGGCATGGAATCAGATTGCATGAGTGTGAGTCCTAGATCTAATTAAGTGACCTCCTGCCTCAGTTCTTTCACTTGCAAAATGAGAAAAATGACAGCATCTACTTTAAAAGATCATGTGAGGGTTGAATAAGTTCCTATAAATCTAGAGTACATAAAACAATGTTTGAAATTTATTAACACTCCAAAATGTTCGTTATTGTTGCTACTCTCTGATTTGCATAAGAATATAAAAGTTCCCTATAATTATATGGTAATGTGTGTTATAGTGTTTATCTTGAATTAAGTATTTGCAAGAGGGATATTTTTTGCTCTATGTCTTCGTTTCTCTACAGTGAGTTACTGGTAATTTAAGAAACATGTTCATAAGCATAAGAATTGATGCACTTTTTCCTCCCAGAGATGCTGGTTAGCAGTGCTAGTGCAGATCTGACATTACAAGATAAGAGTAAAAACACCGCCCTTCATTTGGCTTGTGGCAAGGTATGTACATAGTTTAAGGATGGGTTCTCATGTTTACTGTTGATTGGCCTTTTTTCCAGTTCACTAAAATGAACAGAAGTAGGAAACAAACCTAATGATGACTTAGGTAGAGGGTGACAGGGAAGTGTTGGCTTACTAGGTTTTAAAATACAAGTTTAGCACTTCGTATTGAACTGTCTTCTTATTCCTATTTCTGATACCTGTGAGTAGATACCTGAGACATTAGCTTAGAAAAATTGTATATATGTATAATGTACATATATTAGAGATGGTTGGATTTATATATTTATTCTTAATAGTGTGATGATTATAAGAGCATTTTCCACAATTTTAGGGTCATGAAACTAGTGCCTTGTTAATTCTGGAAAAGATAACAGATAGAAACCTCATCAATGCAACCAACGCAGCCTTGCAAACGTGAGTACTTTGAGTATCTAACTAAATTTAGTGATCTCTACAATTTTAAAAAAAGGTAAATACACTTTTAAAACAGATCAGTTACAAAACATTTAAAGAATAGTTTTTACAATTGTCAGAACTCATTTCTGAAATCATATAACTAAAAGTTCTAATATTTAAAATATTTTTAACATTGCAACATTGTTGCAATTTGAAATTACAATATTGATAATGATTTTTTTTCAGTCTGCTTATTCATTTAATTTTCTAAAAGAAGGTCGTGCTATTCTGTGTATAATCAAAATCAGCTGAAAAGTGCTATTTCATACTAGCTGTATGAAGATAAGCTTCCTCTGTGTGTGTGTATGTTACAAGTTTAAAGAGGTTTCAGAAAGAATCAGCCTCTGAGTATAAGCAGTGTCTTAGTCGGGGTTTCTATTCCTGCACAAAACGTCATGACCAAGAAGCAAATTAGAGAGGAAAGGGTTTATTCAGTTTACACTTCCACATAGTTGTTCATCACCAAAGGAAGTCAGGACTGGAACTCAGGCAAGTCAGGAAGCTGGAGCTGCTGATGCAGAGGCCATGGAGGGATGTTACTGACTTGCTTCCCCTGGCTTGCTCAGCTTGCTTTCTTATAGAACCCAAGACCACCAGCCCAGGAATGGTACCACCCACAAGGGGCCCTCCCACCCTTGATCACTAATTGAGAAAATGCCTTACAGCTGGGTCTCATGGAGGCATTTCCTCAAGTGAGTCCTTTCTCTGTGATAACTCCAGCCTGTATCAAGTTTACACACAAAACCAGCCAGTAGAAGCATTAAGGCTTGAGTTTGACTGAAATCTTAAAACTCATGTCTCCCATCATCCTCTTTCAATTTTCATTGGTTTTAAAAAGGAAAAAAAAAAGATTGGAATAGTTCACATTCTGGGTTCAGTCACCTCTCAAAGGTCCAAATGTTAGTCATTGGGCCAGTAAACATCTTTTAAAGACTATTTGAATTTGTGATACTGCAGTATAAAAGTTTATAGCCTTGACTGTGTATTTGTTTACTTCATTTCTTAAAACAGTAAGTTAAGACTGTAGCTCACCCAGTCCCAGAGGACACATCTATAAAATACTCCTGCACCTAAGATTCAGGGAACATTGTGAAAGTGGGGGCCAAAAGATGGTAAGATCCAGAGGGCCGTGGAATTTTTTGTGAGAGTGTGCCATGTAGTAAGGTCAGAAGCTACACCTATAAAGTCTTGCCAAAGTGGACCAGGGAAAGCCAGGAGGCCTCAACCCCTTAATAAGAACTACTGCTGGTACCTAAGGAATACCAAGAGTATGAAATGATCTTCTCTAGGGAAGAGTATATTAATCCAATACCAATGGTCAGCCCTGAAGAACCCGTACAATATATACAAGTAGCATTATACCGACCTAGCAGGTTATATGTAGAAGTGTATTTGTATACACACATATACATGGAACAGCAATAAATGAAAAAAGGAGACCATGAATTTGGAAGAAAGCAAAGAGGAGTATATGGGAAGGTTCTAGAAGAAGGAAAGGAAAGGGAAGGGGGAAAGGGAAGGATGTAATTATAACCTCAAAAATATAAGAAATTGATATATATAATTAAAAAGTAGAATGTAGTTCATTTGGCTAACTCTTTGAATATGGAGTCTTAGAAGGTACAGTGGGTTTGATGAGATCAGGAACCTACTACTGATGACCAAAGCTGAGCCTTTTGTGGAGGTGCTGCTCTCCCTGCTGTCTTCACTGATTGAGAACTGGGGGAGTTCAGGCTTGTACCTCTAGGTCTTCACAACTTGGCCAAGTGTTCATTGGCAGCCAGATATGTGTCTGTGCGTTCACTGCATATATGTACAATTTTCTCCCACAGACCTCTGCATGTTGCTGCCCGAAATGGGCTAACAATGGTTGTTCAAGAGCTCCTGGGGAAAGGAGCAAGCGTACTTGCTGTCGATGAGAATGGTAAGTAGACTCTATGGGCCTTCCCTTGGCCAACTTCTTGGTTGGAGTTTTTCTCTTTTGATGATGCATCTTTGAAGTAAAATGAAGTTTAGTCAGTTTTTTTATTGGGCAAAGATCATTCCCTGTTAATGTCACTTTGTATGTCTGTGGTGTTGGAGTCAAGTACTCTGCCCCTGGACTGTATCCCCAAGCCTCTCACCCCTTAACATAAAGATTAGTTCTGCCACCTTAAAAATCACTCATCTCAAAACCTCTGTCGGCTGCTGCTCTGTCTTCAACTGCAACAGAACCACTCAAGAGCTGACTTTCTATAGGCAGGCCTCTGTCCCCACCACACTGTAAAACTCTTCCCATCAAGGTTCTTGATGGTTCTCCTCAGTGGTTAGTCAGATCTTGTTTCACTTGGCAGGCCAGTTTAGATATGTGAGTACTCCTTCTTGGTAAACTTTCTTTCCTTGGCTTTTAAGGACTCCACACCAATGCTGGGCAAGTCTGAAGTCTATAGTCCTTGCTGCTTTTCTTGTCTGTCTACATTTGCCCTCTAGATGATCCTCTCTAATCCTTGATTCTGAAAATTCCTTGCTGAGACTTACTAACTTTTTATTTAGGAATGACCTTCCCCAGTGTCTGCATTCATATGTCTGCTTAATTAATAATACCATATAGATGTCTAGCAGAACTGTCAGCCCTTTTTCCTTACCCGCTGCAGACCTTCCAATAACAATCCTGGTTTCAGTGGATGACAGTTCCCTTCCTCACAGTTTGAGGAGTTGGTTCCTCTCTCATGCCCACTGTACAGCCCAGCTTTGCTACTTTTCCTCCTTTAAAGTAAGTGCAGTATCTGCCCTTTTTCTCTGCTTATTACCCTCACAGGTAATCTTAAAGCACGTAAGAAATGTTTCTCCCATCAGTTTCTTTACAGTTCTCACTCCTTTCCGAGCTTGTTTCCTATCCCTGTCCTTTCTGCTTCACCTTCCCTTCCAGCTCCTCTACCATGGAATCAGTGCATACATTATAATCTTTGTTTTAACTCTGTCTGCTACCTGGAACACTCTGATCTGCAGGTATTCTTTGACTAAATCCTTCACCTGTTTCAAGTCATAGTTCAAATTCCATCATCTCGATGAAAGTTTAACTCCACTAACCTATCTATGTTATAGCATTCTTAGCCCCAGTTAACCTGATCGTCTCTTTCTTATTTTCAGTAAAACTGTCTGTGTAACTTACTGAATATAATTGTGCTTTTTTCATGTTGAAGTGTCTCCTCCATGAGAATATGCACTCCATAAGAGCAGAGGATCATCTTCGTTGTCTATGTTCACTGATAGTTTCTTAGTGTAAAAAGAGTTCAGGGTACAGTTGCATGAATAATTATGCCAAAACTGTGTTAAGTTCTGAAGTGTCTGTGTGGAATAAGTATGACATAGCCTACTCCCTATACAGACACATTAAAGAGTCTTAATCCTTTCTTACAAGATCAGATGAGACATTCCAAGACAGCAAATGGAGAGGGAACTTTTTTTAAATTGGTAATTTGTTTCATATATATTTTGACCAATCTTCTCCCAATTCTTTCCAGATCCTTATCTTCCTACCCACCCAATTTTCTGCACCCATTCTCTCTTTCACTTGCACTCTCTCTCAAATTAAACAGTAAACACAAACACACAAAATAACCAATAAGGTAAAAAATGTCTAAAGCAAAATGGGACCTAAAGTCCTACAAAATATAAAAAAAAAAAAATTTAAAAATACAAAAATAATAGTCATTAACCAACTACTCATGGATGTGGACCTGCTCTGATGTGTAGTTAATATTCTCAGTGACACTCTGGTGGAAAATACTGATTTTTCCTTTGCCAGTGGTTATAAATTACAGATAGCTTCTTTGTTAGAGATGGGAGTCTTGTACTCATCCATCTCTTCTGGCTCTCAAAAACTTTCCCCCTCCCCTTCCACAGATGGCCTTGAGGGAGAAGTTTGATGAAGATATTCCACTTAGTTTTAAATGCCCCAGAGCCTCTCACTCTGCACATTGTCCAGTTGCAGGTTTCTGTGTTAGTTTGGAGAGAACCCTGTTCTCTTTTTCCTGTTGAAGAAGCCAGTTGGGAAGTAGAACTTGAGATGAGTGCAGACGTTAGATCAAGTTGTCTTGGGATTAGGAAGACGGCAGTTCCTCAGAAAGAGGAGCAACAAGACCACGTGGGGAAATGACACTGGGAGGGGCAGATGGCCACCAGCACTGAAGTAGATGTACTTAGAATGAAAAACATGGAGATGTTTTCTAGAGGGTATGATCATGGGTTCTTTGGGATTTGGCGAAGGAGAGATGAGTATTTGTAAGTGAAGTCATAGCCAATGAAACTTGGGAACCTTGTGTGGATGACACTTTACAATGTCATTGAGCCAAAAATACAGGGGAAAGAATGAAGTTCATTTGGGGACATATGCAAAGCTGAATGAAACAAAGCAATTGAATTTAAGGATCTGAAGCCCAAAAGCAAAATCTAGATATTTCTAGAAATGCAACTACTTGCATAGATTAAAATGCAGAAATAAAAACATTAATATTTGGCCACAATTTGCACATTATGATAGCTACTGATATGTAGGTCTTTATTGACTATTTTTAAGAGTTTATATTGTCTTTTTAAGAAAAAGGTGTGATGGTGCATACCTTTCATCCCAGTACTCAGGAGGCAGAGGCAGGAGAATCCCTGAGTTCAAGAACAGTCTGGTGTACATAGCACGTTCCAAGACAGCCAGGGCTACACAAAGAGACCCTGTCTTAAACACACATACATACACACACACACACACACAGAGAGAGAGAGAGAGAGAGAGAGAGAGAGAGAGAGAGAGAGAGAGAGAGAGAGAGAAGGAAAGGATAGTAAACCTGTTATTAAAGGCCTCCAGTGGTGACCTACTTATCCTCTAACATCCTTTGAAGTATTTCACAAATTAAGTGGATACCAATCTCGTTTTATGATTGGTGTAGTGATAATTGTAAGTTAGTCTAATAATAACAGTTTGATGATTAATTATGTTCTGAAGACTAAATAAAGACAATATAAGTCACAGGGTGGTGGCTTGCTCCTTTAATCCCAGCACTTGAGAGACAGAAGCAGGCAGCTCTCAATTTGAGGCCAGCCTGGTGTACAGAGCTAGTTCCAGGGCAACCAGGGATACACAGAGAAACTCTGTCTTGTAAAACAAACAGAAAGGACAAGATGAAGGACCCAGTACATTCTGTGCCTTTGTTCACTCCCAAGAATGGGGTTAGTGGTACTGAGGAAGAACATACTGCATATTTATGGAATGTCCTCAAGGAGTTTCTCATTCTATAACCACACCAACTCATGTAGAAGAGAGGCTTCTGTTTACAGTTAGGTCCTTTCTACAAATACTGCTAAGAGGTGCATTCCCACTCATGAAGGCATTCTGTCCTGTCTGATGACTTGCCCTCTGCTTGCTTGTGTCAGAGGAGCAATAGCTGCTACCTTCACAGTTTCAGCAGAACCTTAGGAAGATATATGACAATAAAGCCCTCGCTCAGTCATTTTTTTTTAAGATTTATTTATTATAGATAAGTACACTGTAGCTATCTTCAGACACACCAGAAGAGGGCATCAGATCTCATTACAGATGGTTGTGAGCCACCATGTGGTTGCTGGGAATTGAACTCAGGACCTCTGGAAGAGCAGTCAGTGCTCTTAACTGCTAAGCCATCTCTCCAGTCCCTCGCTAAAGCATTTTGAGGAGGTGATTTAATTAAGTCATGCTCATCCTTCAAGTCACAGTTGCCCGTCTTTCTAGATAATTAGCTAGTTGTTCCTTTGACCTTTAACAAATCACAAAGGTTAGTAATACCTTCATCATAATAATGAAAATATGGAAGAGGTAGAAAAACCAAATGCCCAGTAACTAAATGTATATACTGTGGTATGATCATATATTGAAGTATTATACAGCATTGAAAGTTATCTGACTATAGTTACCTGTAACAATATTAGGTCTCACATAATTACTCAAAAGAAGTCAAGTTTTAAAATATGTATGCTATATGCTTCCATTTATTGGTTTAAAAACTGGACAACAAGGAAATTGTTACCACAGAAAGATAAGGTCAGGATAGTGGTTACCACTGTGGAGGAGGAAAAGACATTTAGTGTTTGTGGTATACAGCTGGTGGCTATATCAATATTTTATATGTGATAAATCATCCTATGTATGTGGCTACTAAAACGTGAGCACAGTAATATGAAAAACAGACCAACAATAAGCAAAGCTAGTCTAAAATTTCAACACATCTATGACATTAGCACCTTTTGGCTCCACGTGGCTTAAAACAAGGGAAACCCAAGCTTGATGTGGGATGGTTGAAACTTGCCATTACAGTAGAATGTTTACCATCCTCTCTCCCATCTCAGCCACAAGGTTAGTTCTTTGCCAACCAAGGTACCACACGCTTTCTCCATGGCTTTCCCGTTGATGCTTGGTGTTGGGGCTCTTTATATTTGAGGAAATTTTTCTGCTAAGATAAATGGAAATCCTTGTCTGGCATTCTGGGCTTTTAATGTTTCATTTAGTTTTTCATTTTCTTACATGGCTGTATCTACCCAGTGGGTCCTAGGAACTCTTTTTTTCAGCAGCGGAATTTTAAGTGCATACCACCATGCCTGACTTCTTTACATGGGATCTAGGATTGAACTTAGGTTCTCATGCTTACAAGGTACTTTACCCACTGAGCCATCTCCCCACCCCCGCCCTTGCCCCCAGCCATCGTCCACATCTGAGGCTGAGTTGGTGTATAGTTAGTGATCATCTCCTTAGTGTTTAATTCACATACTTCCATGTTTAGATGTTCACCATGTAAAAGTTAACTCATACAAGTATGAATTACAGTGTCTCCACTCACTGTGCTAAAGGGAAATCAGCTGATGTGTGTTGATTGGGTTTTTCTTCCCTTTATTCTAAGAGTGCTCCATCTTTCTTGAGTTGGGTTAGAGATGGGTAAGTTGTAAGATGTTTGGGGAAGTATCTGTCCATTGTGAGGCTTTAGTCCCTCTTCTGTTGTTCAGTGTGGAAGCTCTCCTTCTACCCAACATTTTTAGGATTGTGTCTCTTTCCTGCTTACTAGACAGTTAAGAATTTATCTACTCAAAGAATCTGCTGTAAGCCATCAAATCTGTGTGTAAAGATCTTAGGATGTTAACTTTTAAATTTTAAATTCAATTCTAGGCTACACCCCAGCTTTGGCCTGTGCTCCCAATAAGGATGTGGCTGACTGCCTGGCTCTCATTTTGGCCACCATGATGCCTGTCTCGTCGAGTAGCCCATTGACATCCCTGACATTCAATGCCATTAACCGTTATACCAACACCTCAAAAACAGTTAGCTTTGAAGCCTTGCCTATCATGAGGAATGAAGCCAGCTCCTACTGCAGTTTCAACAACATTGGTGGGGAACAGGAGTACTTGTACACAGACGTGGACGAGCTCAATGACTCTGACTCTGAGACCTACTGAAAGGCCGAGTGAGTAGGCTGCAGCTCTAAGGAAGTTCTGACACTGAAACTTCAAACCGGGCTTTTTCAGGAAAAAAGCACTTTTCTCATCATACACAAATTCAACCTGAAGAAAGAGCACGCAGTGAACGAATGGAAGAAACATGATGACATTAGGAAGAAGAGTCTTAAAGGCAAGTTTTGCAAAAGGAACTTCTAGAATCTTAATAATGACTTGACCAGTGGAAAACACAGTGATGTCGATTGCTTTGTGGGATCGTTTAATTGGCTTTGCAGTGCCAGAAATTGGGACACTGCTCCCTGACCTGCTTACATGGGCAACACTGCTGTAAAGAAAGCGATAAAAGACACTAAATTAAATTTACCCATAAAATTACAGCTAAATTTAAATGCAATAAAAGTTTGGTATAATAGGCATTATGTACACACCAAATTGCCAAGGACCAAATAACGCACAGATTTTCGTATTAGAACTCCATGTTGTGGAAACGGGAATAGATGAAATGAGAAATCATCTAATGCAAACTTCAGTGCTTCTTCTGAAGGTGAAGCCAGATTTGATTTGATGTTGATTTTTATAAAGAAAACATCTCAAAGCCTCCCAGTACTGTATTAAACCATGAGAGGAAGCAGATGTATTTTTCCATTTTTTTTATATAAAAACTTTTAAATTCCAGCTTTTATAGACTTCAGAACCAGCTGACTGGGTGCAGCGTGGTTGAAAGTGCTAGAGATGGACGCAGATGAGGCCGGGGCTGTTGCCCACGATTGAGTGGTTTGGTTTTAAATTGAACTATTTTTGTTTAAGGAATTCCATGGAAGAAATTTTTTAATGAAATTAAAAAGCAGACTATTTCACCTCTTGTAACCCAGCGGTCCTGGAGAAAGGACTGTCTGATCCTCTCCGTGCACAGCACACCTGCATCACGTCAGCTACTTTGGGGCCCCTACCTTTTGGCTGGAGGAATTCTGTTGTCATTTATTTTAATCTTTGAACTTTGCAAAGCAAGAATCAAAATTTTAAAAAAATTTAAAGACTTGTTATGAAACATTGTCGAAAGTTGGTTTTGAATTCTATACAAACTGGGATTTTAAATGTGTTATGTAAAAGAAAATATTTAAAAATGCTGCTTCCTCATGCTTTAACATAGTGGTGGAAGGTTCTCGAATGCATCCTTTCTTTTGTCGTTGTTATCGTTTGTTGTTTGAAGACAGGGTTCTCTCTGTGTAGCCCTGGCTGTCCTAAAACTTGCTTTGTAGACCAGGCTAGCCTCGATCTCACAGAAATCCACCTGCTACTGCTTCCCAAGTACTGGGATTAAAGGCGTGCGCCACCACTGCCTGACTTCAGATGTTTTCTTTATAAAAATCAACATCAAACCTGGCTTTGTCTTGAGAAGCACTGAAGTTTTCTGTAGATGTTAATTGACAGCATGAACAGAATCAAGTCATTTGGAAGGCATTTCTACATTTGGCAAGATTTAAAATACTATAGGCTTTAGGTCCTGCTCAGATCTAGAGTAGCCAGTTTGCAGCTTCTTGCTGTCAGATTGCCTGCCAATTTGAAGACTGCCTTTCAGGTAATAGAGAAGAGACTGAATTTTAAATGACACTTTTCTGTGGTTCTTTTACTGTAACTGTCACTTTCCCAGTAAAAATGATTTCACATTGGACGGAGGGATCTTAATAGAGCTGAGTAAAGTTCCATACGTTGCAACAAAATGATACCCAATTTCATCTTATACTTTTTGTATTGTGAAACTGGAACTTTATGACATTGTAAATTATCAGCTGGTTTTTCTGAATATAAAGTGTGAAAACACAGAACAGTATTTTGATCTATTTGATAATTTTGTGGGTTTTTGAAGAATTAAGAGCATGTACATAGAAATAGTGATGCTTGAATACTGTATTTACTGCACTCTTTCAGTACATCAAGATTCCTGTATATTTTAGAGTATAATAAAACACAGACGTGAGCTGTATTTAATGAATAATGTATTTGTATCTGTGCATATTACTTAAAAATCTATAAAGTTTCTAGGGCATTGACTACTAGATTTTAAGCATTTTTCTAAAAATATTTACAAAATTATAAATATAATCTCCTTCTTTTCTTTATAATATAAAGAAGTCATAATGAACCCTTCATAATTGTTAGTGGGAGAAGGGTAAATATGCATTTTAAAAGACCGTAGACTACATTTTCTATTGTACCTTTTAAAAAAGAAAACTCAAGAGGATTCTAAAAGTATACCATATGTGTGCTTTCTCTTTCCTTTTAGGAATTCTCTTCTGAATTCCCTGAGGGAATTTTCTAGAATCTCAGAATTGAAAGAGACCTGAGGTTCATCCAGTCTAACCTCTTAACAAATGCAGGAGTCCCTTCTCCAAGGTTGTCTTTCCACCTTGAACACTTCCAGTGACTCTACCTCACGAGCAGTCCATTCATTGTTGAGCAGCTCTGTTAGGAAGGTCTCCTTAATGGAGTTGAAGCCTCCCTCCCGGTAACTTCTGTCCTTGGGCCCAGCTCTGTCCTCCAGGAGAAGGTTGGAAGGATGGAGCTTCCGCCCTCTGCCATGTCTTCTCTTTAACAGGCTGTTGATGCCTTTGCTGAAGTGATTTCCAGATGGACTCATTAGACACATTGTCTCCACATCTATTGAAATCAAAGGTGTAGCTATAAAGTAACAAACTCATCTTTTAATTTATCCTCATATGTATGTAGAGACCAAGATCCTGCATCACTTTAAATAAATGATGCCAAAAACTGAAAACGTTCGGGAGGTGGTTTGTGCTGTTACCAGCCAACTAGAAAAGCTGTTCTTTGCTTTGTGGTAGTTTGTCTCTGACTTGAGCAACCCATTTCCTTTGGTGTGCACTGGAAGAGGGAAATTCTTAAGTGCTATCCCAGAAAGTATTGACCAACACCAGTATTTGGAATAAATGCAGAAGCAAAGCGTAGCACCCACCCACCATCCGTTACTTTATAGTTACACACACCTAGTGTGCACAAAGCTCTGGACCTGCTTCTGTTGTGTTTTTATCCTCGCCCACAAGGGAAAAGTCTGTCAACCTTTAACTTCTGCGTGAAAGGTGACATCTGAGATATGTATTACAGTAATACCAGCTTTTGCTCAGAAACAACTTTGGGGGAGATAACGATGACAGGTGACCTCGAACAGTGCCATTTTAGTTCAGAGATCCCTAAATGTAGCTGTAAATTGGGGTTAATTTGGCTTCATATATTGGATCTTTTAAATGAAATAAAAATTTTTAATGCAAGAAATCAAGTGTCTTTCTTTTTTACATGTAAAGAACTTTTCTCTCTTTAAAATGTGTTACGTTACGGCAGGTTTTCAGACAAGTTTTTTGCAAGTTGTTAGTCTCATGCAGCCTGGAATGAATTCCTGATTGTTCCTCCTCCGAGTCCAGGTGCTGCGATTGCACGTGTGTGCCTCCATACCCAGCTCTGATTTTTGTCCTTAAGAACTCGGCGGCTTCTTAGTAGTTATTTTAGACTTTTGAACTTACCGAAATGAATCTTTGAAATGTATTAACTCAACAAGTATGTGTTCCTTACCTGCTGTGTACTTGGGTCAGAATGGTGGTGGTGTCCTTTAATGGCTGACGGTTTCATCATGAGGTGGTGTGAACAGAAAGTGATGAGTTAGGACTGAGATAAACCGCTGAGGAAGGCAGGAACAGGACACCCGAGCAAAGGCCGCGAGCTTCATGGAGGAAGCAGCGCAGAACCTAGACATTGGGGACGAGTCTGACTGAAGCAGGTGAAGAAGGGCTGTGATTTCCTGGGTTCAAGAGCTTGGAAGAGGGCAGTGAGGGGACACGGTGCCCGTCAACACGGCGTACTCCTGAGTGTGAGACAAGAGTGTAACAAGCTGTGTGGACCTTAGATAGCAGGGTAAAAACAGATAAACATTAGTTTATCTATTATTAGTTTGGGGCAACAGATAGAGGTGTTTTAATTACCTTTGAAATCATCTCTGCAGGTAACAACAGAAAAGGCCAGTACACTGTTGATCATGTACCAGGCACAGAGGTAAATGCTTGAAATATGTTATCTCTTAATCCCCATGACTATCCTATGAGGTAGGTATTATTAATAGCATTTAACACGTGGAAGAAGACGAAATACCTTCTGACCGTAGTCATGATTCTTAAAACCTGACTTCAGCTGCAGGCAGTCCTCCTCCGCCTGTAATGCTCTCCAACGTGTGTGCTGATTCTCTGTTTTTTGTCTTGACTTCAAAATTGTTAAATTCCCTTCCGTTTTATTCTCATAGCTCAATATCTTTAGAATAAGCAGGAATGTGTTCACAGCCGATACTGGACACCTGCTACTTGCAATGGAGCTGAGACTCTGGGTGTAGAGAAGGGGGAGGGGTGTGTCGCTCACCCTTGTGACAGAGTGGAGGCAGAGAGCCTGCCATCTGCTCACCTCAGTCACTGTTGCCATCTTAAGCACCCTGCATCTCACTTGCTTAAAATAACCCTCATGCCTTTGTAGGTTGGCTGACACGGGCTTGTTGGAGGGGCTGCTTCAAGCGGGGCCTTCACAGGGCTTTGCCATCTCTTAGGAGCCAATCTTTGTCTGTTTTATCTTGAGCCTGGGTTGAAATGCAATCAGTTCCATGGAAAGTTTTCATAAGCCTGGAAGGAATTCTGCACACACCGACATGATTTGTCCTCTGAACATCACATCTGCTGCCTTTGGGCTTAGCAAGTGGCATGGCACACCCAGCCTCCGGGGCAGGGGAGGGTGGTTTGGGAGCCATTTCCACGGCCTAGCTAGTCTTGAGACGGTGTGCCTGCCGGCCACCTGGAAGCCTTCATTTCATCCCCGTACCCTCGTTTCCGTGCCTCATCTCCTGTTTGTTTGTTTCCTGTGAGACAGGACATCAAATGTGTAATCCCTGCTCCCACCTTCTGAGTGCTGCACAGGTGTATACCATCTTCATGTTCAGTTCTTGTCTCCCGTCTAATGTGGGTAGGACTTGGAGATGGGAGAGGTTTGGGGAAGTGCAGAGGAGTGATTTACTCTGCTCACTACAGCCACAGAAGTCGTCGTCGTCTCTGTCCCATCTCTGCTCAACTCCTCCAAAGCAAATACCAGACTAAAGGGTGATGAGAAGGTTTGGATAGTGGCCACCTTTAAAAATCAGAAAAGATGATGACGTACAGTGTTGTCTGACGGCAGCTTTCCATCCCTCAGCACCACTGCGTCCCACCCCTCATTCTCTGGGTTGTTTCCCCTTTCCTTCCAGTTATCTCATTCTTGTCTTCTGAATGCTGGGTTTTTATTGTTTTGTTTTAAGAAAAAATGCCTTTTAACATATTAATTGTAGATGATGCGCTATATTTCTGTCTGCTGTTTTTATTTTGGTTTTGTTTTTACCAAGGCAAAAAGTTTTACTTCCCCAGAGGGTTTCTAATTCTGCTCCTGTCTGCTCTCTTAATTAGATTTTGAAACAAAATTTGAGTAGTGATTTAAGCTTAAAATATTTCTTCCTATTTTAAACTAAAAATTAGTTTCAGGCTTTTTCCATTAGTTTATTGACTTTACATGTGGATCGCAGCCCCACCCTCACCCCCCGAAGGGGGAGCGCCCCCTCCCCAACCCATGCCGAGGGCTGTGCAGGAGGAATGACAAATGACTTTAGGACTCATGGAAGGCAACCCACAGGTTACCACAGCCACATGGGTGCACCTTAGTGTGGCACGACCCAGAGGGCCATGTGTCCTGAGGACTTTGTGCTGTTATGTAGTTCTGCTCTGCTTGCTGCCCTCACATCCCTCTAAATCTAAGGGTCATATGAAAATCTAGGGGGCTTCCAGCCCCTCGCTGGGCAGTATCTCTGGCACTCACAGTACCAATGCCTAATCTCTTTCAGTCATTTCTGCTAGAGCAGATTATGATTCACAGTCACCACCCTAGGAAAGAACTTAGAGATGTAGATTGTCAGCAATGACCACCTCCCTTAGAAAACATTTGGAAAAATAAAATTGTTAGTGAGGCTAGGTTGCTATTTTTACTACTGACTCTGATGTAGAAAATCTTAGGGAAGAATTTCAAGTTCAGAAAGGCACACTCTTATTAGTCAAGCAAGGGACCCTTTGTGATCAGGGAACAAGAACCATGGCAGGACTGGCTGATGTGACTCGCTGAGGCTGGACTGGTGATCACTGATTTCTTAGTCCCATTTTGCCCTCAGCTTCCTGGTATGATTTAATACGTTGCTGATGAATAGATATGCATTCTGAGGACTTAAGGTAGATATGACTGATTTTTATATAGAGGCTTAGATTTGTGATTCTTTTAAGAAGATTCTTAGAAGGTTACTTTTAAAGGTAAATAATAAAATAATTACTCCTTTCTTTGTAACTGCAAAATGCTGCTGCCAATAAGAGAAACTGGCTGAGAAAACTACCTTGCTTGATTTCATACTTTGTTAGTCTATAGCAAGTTGCTTAGTTATGAATGTTCATGGATTTAAGGGAATAATTTTTCTTTGCCTGTACTACATAGTGTTATTTCTTGTAAAGGTATTGGAGAATACGTTGTTTTTTCATAAACATTCACTAGAAGAAAACTAATCACATTGTAATTGTATACTGCTTAAAAGATTTTGCTGAGATATATAAACTATGGAATTAAAAATAAAGTGTGGATTGGCACATTGTTCTTTCCATCCATCAACTATGTATATGTATGTGTATAAAAAGTTTGTATGAATGGAGGTTGGAATATTGTTCGTTCCATCCATCAATTGTGTGTATATAAATATATATTGTTGGAGCTTGCTCCTTCCTCCAGTTGTATGTATTTATGTATGTATGTGTGAAATGCTTGGAGCCTGCTTGCTGGAACTTTGCTCTAACCATTCTATGTGTAATTATGTATATGTCTGTCTACAGTTATATATGTATGCATGCATGTATGTATTTATTTGTGTGTTTGAAGTTATTGGACTCTGCCTTCTGTTTCATCCACTCTGTGTGTGTGTGTGTGTGTGTGTGTGTGTGTGTGTGTGTGTGAGTGAGAGAGAGAGAGAGAATTTTCTCTCTTCTCTTTCTCACCAGCCCCAAGGAGTTAAAAGAGTTCATAGTTTTTCCACTGGCCATAGAGAGTGCCAGCTCCAGTCAGTTAAGCATCGTTCCCTCCTAGAAAAGTCTGCTGAGTAACTTCTCTAATCCCTGACTGCTGTTGGCAGCAGCCCCTGTAGGTATCTGGATCCACCCCCATCAGTAGCTCTAAGCACTAACCCCCAAAGCCTACCTGCCTCGGTTTACCCACCACATGAATGCCAAAACTGGCTATTGGCATTCTGGAGCCCAAACACGGACCTGAGGCGGTAAACCCCCTATTGTTTTGAGTAGACTGGAGTTGAGTTCATCTGGGCCCCAACTAGCCAACAGCATCAACTGTGAATCTTCTGCCACTGTAGGTGGAGGCTCCTGTCAGCTTAAAACCCTGACCCTGTGAATTGTCTGCCTCTTTCGGCTAAGGCTCCCCCCTGTTAGGCATCAACCCCACCAAAATAGGACAAGGTAAATCTATGGACAAAAGCTTTTCCTCTGATGCTATTAAACATATACTTATGAAAAAGGAAATTAAGGTTCTTACTAGTCAGCTGATGGTTCTCTCCAGCTTGTACAGTAAGCAAGTCCTTGGTTTTCTAGACCAAGGAACTTTAGATATTGAAACGTAGGAAATAGCGAGAATGGAGGGAAAATCATGCCTCTCACAGCACTTGCTATTTGAATATGTGTACGCAGACATTAGCAGGTGATAAAGAGCTCTGGTCCACTCAGGAGCCCTCTGCTCCCCCTCATGAAAGGACTCCTTTATTGATGTCTCATTCAGGATCTAAGAGCAATGTTTATTTCTTGATAGAATAAAAAAGATAGTTTAAGAGAAGATAGTAATGAATCAGAGGAGGAGAACTTGACCTTGGAGAAGGAGTCTGACTTGCAGATGGAGGCAGCAAAATACTGTAAACCTGAATGCCCTCAACTGCAGTACCTGACCGTAAGCCTTCTCCCAAGGCCTCCTGAGCAACCCCAGCCGTATGGGATTCACCGCTGCTGTACTCTGCTGTCAGGGTTGACAAACGTGTAATTTATTGTTTTATTATTTAAAAAATTCTAAATAATTTTCAAAAAACTTTAAAATATTAATTGAATTTGTCATTTCTTAAAAATAATTACAGCTAAATTGAAGCCATTGTTTATATTCTCAGCCTGGATGCTGCCTCAGAGTCGTTAAGAAAATTGACTTCTAATATTAAAATGTTATTAATTCTTTTAGAACCAGATCAGCCCTGATGCCCCGAGACAATGATGTTTACCTATGGCTCCTCCTCGGACACGCTGCCTTGATTATTGACACTCAGTCTTTTCCCCACACAGAAACTCTACACAACAAAGGAGCTAATAGCAATAATTACTGTTTTTAAAGACTAGAGGACAAACCCTTTAACTTGTACACTAACTTAATATATAGTCAAATTGATTTTTCCATATTAAAAAATGTTCTACTGCCTCAGGCTGCTTCACTATCCTAGCCCTGCTTTCAGAGTCACAAGGCTTATTTCAGTCTAGAAATTGCCTTTTCTCTGTGGGACACACTCAAGCTCATTCTATGCTTCCGGTCCTATGTCTAAAGGTCAGGAAAAATTGATTCCCTAACAAAGGTTGTTGCTTTCTCTACAGAGACAGTTCAGCAGAGCCATGCATCACATTGTCAACACACCTCTGCTCTCCCCCTCCAAAGGCTACTGGGGCCATCTTGCAGCATATCCCACTCCATTGCATGTTCTCCCCATGGTAACTAACTCACAGGGCTTGTGTGCTCGCTTGCAATCTGTGATACTTAGGTTATGTGTGCTTCTGTCTGACCTGGGGAGGTTTCAAAGATTCAGTACAGCATTTGTTTTACAATCTTGGGGATGCCAAGGGCTTTAAAAATGGACAGCGATTTGATGTCCACAGGCATCCCCATCATCTCTAAGAGCAGGCTGTTATGGAGAGAGCACATCAAGCTCTAAATAAAGATTCAAATGTTTATGTTACAAAATGGAGATTATAACTCATCTCCTTATCATATTTTACAAAACACATTATACGTACCTTTTTAAACATCTTACTATAAAATTTACTTCAAACCTCTAAACTGGATAATAAAAGGGACCAGATGTTTCAGAAGTTGTGTTTGTATGTTTTCACGAGACTCTAGTTCACCAATGCCAGACCAATTGATTATGCCAGGACTTCTACCCCTGCCACTTCTTCCATTCCCACCTCACCTATCAACAAACCCACCCTGGCACATTAAGTCACTGCAGGACTAGGCACATCCTCCCACTGAGACCAGACAGAGCAGCCCAGTTAGGGGAACAGGACTCACAGGCAACAGAATCAGGGACAGCCCCCACTCCAGTTGTTGGGGACCTGTATGAAGACCAAGCTACACATCTGCTAAGTAGGTCCAGCCCGTGTAACAGTTGGTGGTCCAGTCTCTGGGACCCCCAAGGGTCCAGCTTAGCTGACTCTGCTGGACTTCCTGTGGAGTTTCTATCCCCTCCAGATCCTCGATCCTTCCCCCAACTCCTCCACAAGATTCCCAACTCCATCTAATGTTTGTATGTCTCTACATCTGTTTTGGTCAGTTGCTGGGCCTATTTTCCACATTCAGCAAATTCTTAGAGACAGGATTTCTCTGTGTAGACCAGGCTGTTCTTGAACTCACAAGAGATCTGCCTGCCTGTCTCCCAAGAGCTGGCATTAAAGGTGTACCCTACCACCACCTGGCTCGAAAACTGACAAGATAGTATGTTGAAAGTAAATGAAAAAAAGGGCATGGTGGAGGAGAAAGTTTATTGTAGATAAAAGGGATCTGTGAGAGTCCAGAGTGGACATGACCCTGAGCCATATGAGGGGTGGGGAGGGAAGAGTAGCTGCCAACCAAGAGGGGCAGCCTGGGCCAAGAGACTGGACAAGAAAGTAGACAAAAGGGACCAGGTAACCAAACTAGTTGGATTACGTAGGGAAGAGTGCCCAACCTCTGGGCTGGGGAAGTTTAGGGTAGGAGTGGGGTATGCCAGCCAGAGGACCCCTATAAAGGTAGAGACAGGGATGCTGGGAGAACCTGGCCAGGTCCACTTTGGTATATTAAATAGGCATCTTAGACCTTTGTCCCAGCTTTGAGGTCTAACAGAAAGCATGCTATTAAATATTGGAAATATACTGGGATTAGGTCAAGTCCTTGCCCTCGAAACACTTGTACTTTGGTCAGAAACAGACGAGAAAAATTCCAGATAATTCCAGACTAAAAGCAATGCTCACAGTCCTGGAGTGAGAGAAGCCCTTGAGGATGAGAGATTGCTTGTTTACACACTAAGGCTTGCACAGAGTTCTTTCTGGTAAAAGATAAGATGCTGTTGACTAAGTAGAAGAACCTTCGAGTAAACCCATAGCAGTGGCAAAAGATGGAGACACTGGTGAACCTGGCAGCGCCAACCACAGGTTCACCCAAGAGCCTCTCACCTTCACACGTTCACCCAAGAGCCTCTCACCTTCACACGTTCACCCAAGAGCCTCTCACCTTCACACGTTCACCCAAGAGCCTCTCACCTTCACACGTTCACCCAAGAGCCTCTCACCTTCACACGTTCACCCAAGAGCCTCTTACCCTTGGCTTTGTTGAGTTTGTTGTCTGTGTTGGTTTGAACTTAACTGTGGACTGAGCTCGGGGCCTCAGACACACTAGTCAAGCACCGCCACAGAGCTCTATCCTCAGCCCTTCAGTTTTCTTTTGAGCTAGTTTGTCAACTGTAAGCCCTTTTTGAATGTCTGCTGGCTGTACAGCCTCTAACTGGCTTTACCTCCCGCTAGCCTTACAGATGGCACAACACGTGAGTCAGAGAAAAACTGCTTCCTAAAGTATGAGAAATATTCACATAAGGAGCAGTTAGAAAATGGGGTAAACTGGCTTTTTTCTGATACTCAAAAGTAGCAGCAGGAACTGTGACTCATGGACTCTGGTCAAACAGACGATCATTCCATACCAACAGGGCATTCCATACCAACAGGGAAGCTTTGCACTTAACTCCTGCTGCCTTTGGTAGCCTGGTGTGAGCTCACGTTCTGGTCGCCAAAGCACAGCATACAAGAAAGAAAAGTTCCTTGTGGTTCTGATGGTAAAGCCTCAGAACAGGAAATGCCAAGTGAGACCCAAGAGAATTAATGAAGATAATTCAAGGCAAAGGTGCTTCTAGAGAAGAATGGTCTTCTTTCAGCTGAGCAGCCATGAATGTGAAGGGCATGTGGGGACAGCTGGATGTTGGTGGCCCACCCCTTTGATCTCAGTACTCTGAGCATGCAGGAAGAGGCCTGCAGTTGTCTGCAACTCTGTGATGTAGGAACAGGCCATGAAAACTACAGTCAAAGGCTGGGCATCAGAGTCTGAGTTTAAGACTCCATCTCTGTTCTTCCCCAGGATGGTGCAGTATGGAGTATGATGGAGCAGTGTGCCCAGAGCTGACTAGAGTCTCTGTTCAGGGAGGGAGGGGACCTGTGTTTCACTAAAAGTTCTCAAGCCCTGGGAAGAATGATGGCCAAGGTCATAGGGATATCCAGTCCACCTGAGGGGCTTGAATGTGTAAGGTAACCCTAGCCACATGCCTTACCAGCTGAGCAGAGCCGATTTGGAGCAGCTCCCCTCTGCTGGCTTAGAGAGCTGTTCTTGCTTGCTTTCCGAGTCTGGCAAAGATAGTGGTGAAAAAAAAAAGAAAAGAAAGGGCTATTCTCCATCAAGATGGTGATGACCAGAGAACAGTTCACCACATTCGCTAGCGCATTCTTGGAACGGACTAGAAGAAACATGCCTGTCAGACACTCAGAGAGCTCCAGGCATTTACTAGCAAGTATGGAAATTCCAGATGTGCACAATGATGCCAGGCTCAACAAAGACATCTGAACCAAAGGAATAATATTTGTGTGCATCGATCCAGAAAATGTGAGGATTTGTCAAACAAGCAACCTGTGTCCCTGTTCACCGCATTCAGAAATCTACAGACAGTATGGAGGATCTCTGAGTGTCAGGTACAGTCATGAAACCTCAGTCAGTGACAATGAAAATGGCAGATGAGCAGTTGTAACATTTGTCTCCACGGAAGCAGTGGGCAAACTGAATCTCCCACACATGGGCGTATGGCTGCCCCAGCTTCTAGAGCATGTGTTTAGGAAAAAGTACTGACTGTAAGAACCGCAGTCCTTACTCCCCAGCTCTGTAGCAGCTTGGAAACTAGTGGCCTACATTCCCGGTGCAGGTGACAAAGCTAATGCTCGCTCTTTCAAAGCACATTTCCATTCTTGCCCCATGTTAAAATTCCTATTCAGGCAGCAGCACAGACCACAGACATCCACATGGCCTTTAGTGATAGCATGGGCCACAGACATCGACACAGCCCCCAGCTTCAGTAGGACCATGGTCCCAGATATGGCCCTTGGTAGCGGCACTGCCCACAGACATCAGCATGGCTTCAGACCAAAAAAAAGTAACAGCCTAGACAGATGGCCATCAAAGAGAACTCTTAAAAATTGTGATATGGATGCTGAAGTGTAGCTCTCCACAACTGATGACTTCTGGCAGGGGTATAGGTGGGAAAGGACTCAGTTTTCTTTAAGGGGCTGAGCACCAGGAGTTTGACTGTGCTCTGGTGAGTATATAGGCAATACAAATTGGACTTGGGATTTTTTCCTATTTGGGAGGTAGGGGAGGTCAACAAGGTGTGGGAGGGTAGATCTGGGAGGACTAGGAAGTGAGTGTGCTTTCATAATGTGAAATTCCCAAATGATAAAAATATTATGAAAAATCCTATTCCTGTTCTTTGACACGTAACAATAGGGTGTCAGAATTGATGCAAAAACTGAAGTTGATGACTTCACTTTCATACTTATAGATTTTCCTATCAGCTAACCAGTAAAGGGGACTAGCAGGTAGGAAATCAGCAGTCACAGCTGATCTCAACAGCAGTGCCACCAACTGCACGGAGTGGACAGTCTGTAGGATCTTCACAACAAAATACACACAATCTGAAACACAGAGCTCTCACCAAAGAGACTGTATTATGGAGTATAGAACATCCCATAGCAGACTTACAACAGCAAAAAAATATATGGAGTCTGCTTTTGGACACTGACAGCATTAAGTTAGAGCAATCAATGGGGCAGCGAAAACACTTGAAGATTAACACATAAACCAAGCATGTTAATGAAGATACTGAAATTTCTAAAACACTGTGAAGTAAATGAAAGGAAAAGAGAATTGTGTGTGTTCTACATGAGTAGTGCTTGAGTGTAAAGCTCCTGCCACTGACTGTGCCTACGGGAGAAGTCTGAGATCAGCCATGGGAGACTTGTTATAAAAGCAGCGGCACATGCCCACAGACATGCCTTTAATCCCAACAGAGGCAGGTGAGCCTATAGCGAGAGTTCCAGGACAACCAGGGATACATGGATAAACCCTGTCTTCAAAAACAAAGGGGGCATGAAATTGAAAGTGATTTCATTAGCAAGACAGAAAATCCAACAACTGATGCCTGGCAAAGACTGATCAAAGTCTTTGTCAAAGCTTGGGGAGGGGGGAGAAACAGAAGACTCAGCCACAGAGCCTACAGACATGAGTAATAAAGGATTGCCAAGAGCAACTTTCTACACACAGATTTCATAACCTAGATTAAAGAGACTAATTCCCTGAAACACAGTTTGTGGAAAGTGACAAAAAGGAAAATGTGTATGTGCTATAGGAGGTGAATTTATAAAACTGACAGAAATTTTAAAAATTAAATTGGAACAAGACTTCGTGTTTACACATCATCGATAATGTGACGATATCAGCTATCCACCCCCTCCCCATTTATAGAGTCAGTACAGCCCAGATGAAAATTCCAGCCAACATATTTGCAAACAAAGGGATTCTAACGTTTGAATATAGGGGAAAGTCCAGAACCTCTCATAGAACACTTGAGAACAAAGAAAAATGACAGAGGTGACTTCATAGCATAACGTAAAGTTGTAGTAAACTATAGACCACTGACTCCGGGGTGTGACATTGGGGGCAGTGGAACAGAATAGCGTGAGAGCATAGGAATCATCAGTCAGCTAGCGTTTGACAATATCGTTAGGGGGATGTAATAAAGCCAAAGAAAACCATTTAGGCAAACTGCAGGGATTCGTGCACATCTACTGAAAGTATAGACTCAGATGTACATACTTCTCAGAATCTAGTTCAGAAATGGATTTCAGATCTAGATGCAAAACCTCAGTGAGCTGGGCTGGCAGTGATGTTGGGCATAATCTGTAAAGAAAAAGAAAAGCCTCAAAAAAAATTTTAAATCTTCTTTGCAAAAGTTGACTGGAAGAGAATGAAAGGCAGGACATAGGCTAGGATAAAATATTAACAAAAGGCATAGCCAACAAAGGAATCTCATTCAAAATATACAGATGACTTAAAAATCCATAGAGCAAGCAACCCTGCCCTCACTGTGTGGGCGGAGGAGGGCAGTGGGCACCATTATGATGAACAGAGACATGATGCAGAGATGGGAAAAATAGAAAAACAGCACATAAGGTTGGCAGAGTGCTGCAGCCTGGACCTCATGCAGATGCAGACTCAGCCCTACTGTGGGGCCACGGGGTCAGCTTGGCTCTAGGCGGTGATGAAGACTGAGATGACTGGATTGTGGCACCATGATGTACTGTGTTATGGAGCAATACTGCTGTCTCTGCTACAGACATGGTGGGAATTAAGTGAGAGCTCGTGGAAGGAGCTGCTATGTAACATGTGCTGAGTAAAGGGATTTGTGGGAAGGATTAAATGAGGTGATGGACAGCCTAGAATCTGAACTCAGAGACTTGGTGGCTTTGTGACTTTAGAACTAGTCATTTAACTTCTCTGAACTTCAAGTGCTTTGGTTTTGTCTGTAAAATGAAAACTTCTTTCCTCTTCAATATCTCCTGCCAGCTGTTCTCGGGGGTTTCTTGTTTTTGTTGAGAAGGGATCATGGAAGATTGGTAGAAAGGACACATGCAGAGCACATGGGACACGGTCTGGTGTCAAAGGTGACTTGCTAAAAAGGCTTTACTGCTACGGCATTCTGTCTCCTAAAGAAGACATTATGCTTTTTCAGGAATAGAGGTCACTCAAAAGTCATCTAAAAATCTACTGTCTGGTTCTGGGTATACTCTGGAGCAAAATGCACATTCATTGTGCAAGAGTCTGACTAAAGGAGACGCCTTTGTGGAAAGAACTTAGGGATGGTGGAGCCTGAGACGGCTTCAAGTCTACCTCAGAGACATCAGCTATCCTGTGTGGCAAATGTCTGACAAAGCACCCAGAAGCCCTTGGGCCCAGAGTGCCCTCCTTCCCAGAGTGGCTCTACTTCCGTATCCTCAGTGCATTCTCAGAAGCTGATGGTGAAGACGTGGCCTAATGGAGCCCGACAGGGCAGCCCAGGAGGGCTCCTCAAGGCTGACTCCAGATGAGAGTGTGCGTATACAATTAAGGATTTTGCACCTTACCTTTTTTTGTGCTGGTGTAAACTGTAGTTGCACCAACCACAGTACAGTTTCCAGTTCCACCAGTCACAGGCCCCACGTGTAGGCTAGTCTCAAATCCTGCACTGCATCAATCACTAGCACCTTGCTGAGTTATTGAGAAGAGCTGCAGCAGCTGAGTTCTCGGAGCCCTGTCTTGCCTGCAGTGCTGCCTTCTAAGGCTGGTGCAGCTAATCGGGGGTAGCTGGGACTCCCAGAGATATGATCCAGATATCTAGGAGATGGAGGCGGGGCTGCCAAGGAAACAAACACCAGGCAGTGGGCTGAGAAGCTGTGCTTAACGGCCTGGCAATATCGCTTTGATGCCAGGCACTTTCATTCCCAAACACTGTTGTCTCTCTGTGTGGGGCAGCGTGGCATCACTCCGGTAAGAGGTATGGGCAAGATGACTCCTCCATTGACCAGAGAAAAGCTCTTGAAAGGGCTGACACACATTCTGGGCAGACCAGCTCTTTGTTAGATGCACTGTCGCTTGTCTTGAGCACAGTGACGCCTGGGTTCACCTCCGATGCCATCCAGGTTATGCCCTCAGTCCCTGGTATTCTTTGGCTGCTCTGGAGGCTCCCGCCGGCAGCCCACAGGCAGGCTCCCCTGTGCCTCTGAGACCATCCCACCTCTGCGGGACATTGCCTGGCACGGGGAGAGGCTCTCTCCTGCAGAGCACTTAGACAGGCCTTGTCAAGCACTATTCTTAAAGCTAGCGATTTATGAGAATACATTTATTAGTCTGTTCGTTAATTTCTCATGCACAGACCACCTAATTTCAAAATCTTGCTCACATACAACCTGGGGGAAGGGGGTGGGTCTCAGGGAAGTTGTTAGCCTCTTACCTGATTTTCTCCTCTGTAAGATAAGTTAGTAAAAGTATCTGTCTTGAGCTGG